>JAPZIH010000703.1:80000-410347 GCA_027410445.1 Discoglossus pictus | reverse complement strand
AAATAAAGGTTTCCACCAGAATAATACTTAAGTATAATACAATAAGGCCCTCTGGGAAAGATACTACATGTTAAACCAGGGGGGACTTGTATGCTTATTTCAGTACTAGTTAACAGTAAAGGCCCCCCTTTGGTGTCGTGCAATAATATCTAAAAACTTGATGGATAACCTCATTAACATATTGCAATGAATTATATATACAAAAAATATACACAATTAATATACAAAATACATACAGTGGCTTGCAAAAGTATTCACCCCCGTTGGAATTGTTTTGTTGCCTCACAACCTGAAATTTAAGGGGCCAACAAAAACTCTTAATTTTAAAAGGGCAGATTTTAACGGTCTAAGGGCAGCGATACAACGTATAGACTGGGACAGAGGCATGATGGGTAAAAACACTGACCACAAGTGGACAACATTTAAATCCCTACTAAATATACATACACATTGGCATATACCGTGTGGGAATAAAAGTAAAAGGAGTAAATCCCATCCAATGTGGCTTAACAATGATTTAAAGATCAAGATACGGGGAAAAAAAGAGGCATTTATATTATACACACAAGAGGGGACAGAGACGGCTTTACAGGAATACAAGGAAATCACCAAGGAAAGGGCGATTAGACTGGCTAACATAGAAAATGAAAAATGAATTGCAAAAGAGAGTAAGACTAACCCTAAAATATTTTTTAAGTATATTAATGGGAAGAAGTCCAGGAAGGAAGCTATAGGAACATTACAATGTGACACAGTCTGATAATTGGTGGCCAGGAAAAGGCAGATGAGCTAAATAGGTTCTTTTCTTCGGTATACACAAGGGAGGTACCAGTGTTTGGGACACGGCAACATAATGGGGCTACACTACCTTTGCCAAATAATTGGTTAACGCAGGAAGTAATCCAAAAGAGGTTGGGAAAAATAAATGTTAATAAAGCCCCGGGTACTGAGGGAAAACATCCAAGGGCACTAAGGGAACTAAGGGAACTGGGTTCTTTAATAGCCAAACCATTATATCTAATTTTTCAAGATTCACTCAACACAGGGTCTCTACCAGATGACTGGAGAAAAGCTGATGTGATACCTATATTTAAAAAGGGAGCAAGAGCAAATCCGGGGAATTATAGACCAGTGAGCCTCACTTCTGTAGTGGGGGAGCTTTTAGAAGGGTTAATAAGGGATAATATACAAGAATATGTCTATTTGAACAGGATTATAAGTAGGAGTCAACATGGATTTATGAGGGATAGGTCATGTCAAACAAATCTAATTAGTTTCTATGAGGGGGTTAGTAGGAACCTGGATCAAGGCAACTCAGTGGATGTAGTCTTTTTGGATTTTGCAAACGCTTTTGATACAGTGCCACATGGGAGACTATTGTGCAAACTAAGAGATACAGGAGTTGCAGTAAATATCTGCTCATGGATTGAGAGCTGGCTAAAAGACAGGAAACAAAGAGTTGTTGTAAATGGAACATTCTCCGATTGGACTAATGTGATAAGTGGGGTTCCTCAGGGTTCAGTATTAGGTCCTCTCCTTTTTAACATATTTATTAATGACTTAGAGGTAGGATTGGAGTGTGGGGTCTACATTTTCGCTGATGACTCGAAGTTGTGCAAGGTAATTAAATCAGATAATAATGTGCTTTTCCTCCAAGGGGATTTTCATAAAATTGAGGAATGGGCATTTAAATGGCAGATGAGATTTAATACAAATAAATGTAAAGTTATTCATCTGGGAAGGAAAAATAGCCATGCAATTTATAATCTTAATGGAGCAAATCTAGGTGTATCAGATATTGAAAGGGATTTGGGAGCTTGTGGACAACCACCTAGGTAACAGTGCTCAAAGCCAAGCAGCAGCTTTTTTTTTTATTTTTTTTTCTTTATATACAACTAATTAATTAATAGTTAATCCGCATATTGCAGATCAGAGGAGATCTTAAAAGGTTGAACTTGATGGACTGAAAGTCTTTTTTCAACCTTAAATACTATGTAACTATGTAACGTGGATTGTTTGAGGATTTGCATCATTTCATTTACAGAACTTGCCACAACCTGGAAGATGTTTTTTAATTTTTATTGTGAAGCAAACAACAAATAGGACGAAATAACAGAACATTACCTGTGTATAACTATTCACCCCCCTAAAGTCAATACTTTGTAGCGCCACCTTTTGCGGCAATCACAGCTCCAAGTCGCTTAGGATAAGTCTCTATGAGCTTGCCACGTCTTACCACTGGGATTTTTGCCCATTCCTCCTTGCAAAACTGCTCCAGCTCCTTCAAGTTGGATGGTTTGTGCTTGTGAACAGCAATCTTTAAGTCTGACCACAGATTTCCTATTGGATGGAGGTCTGGGCTGTGACTCGGCCATTCCAACACATTTACATGTTTCCCCTTAAACCCCCCACGTGTTGCTTTAGCCGTGTGTTTGGGGTCATTGTCCTGCTGGAAGGTGACCCTCCGTTCTAGCCTCAAATCAGGCACAGAGTGGTACAGGTTTTACCCAAGAATATCCTGGTATTTAGCACCATCCATCCTTCCCTCAACTCTGACCAGTTTCCCAGTCCCATCCCCACAGCATGATGCTGTGACCACCATTTGTCACTGTGGGGATGGTGCTCTTTGGGTTTGCCACCAGTGTAAAGGATCCTTGCATTCGTGCAGCGATGATCCTTGCAGTTTCTTCCGAACTTCAGCTGAAACAAAGTGATTATAGCTCCCAATCCCCCAAACATGAGTCAAAACTTCATGAAAGGGTAAACATGATCTCTTTTACTGTTGGCTACCCGCCCGGTATTTATGCAGGTCTTCCATCTGGTGGACAAAGGTAAAACAGTAGCCAATCACAGTGGCTATAGCATAAGCACTTCCCTTACACATAAATCACTCCCTCTTTTCTATCCTGGAGATAATTAAATTAAGGTAGCACAGAGAGCCTTAATTATCTCCAGGAAGAAAAAACATGGCTTCTTTGTTTTAATAAAACAGAATAAAAATGTATAACTTTGTTTTGACACAATGTAAACTTGAAGTTCCACATATCCCCAGATAGCTGAGATCTGAGTGCATATTCTAGGCGAATAGTGCTCAAATCCCACGAACGCAGTTCTCAGAATCGTCGACTGAAGATTGTCTTATTAGTTATTTCCACGAAAGCCCATTGTAACTCCTCAAATAACCGAACAGGTTGGTTCGTGAAGTCTGTAAAATAGGGGATTTCGTTACATTGGGTTTGCGCCAGACATAGCATTTTCTTTGATTACCGAAAAGTTCAGACCAGAGCACCTTCCGCCATACATCTCGGGAGTCTCCCACATGCCTTTTCCCAAACTCAAAACGTGCCATTGTGTTTTTTGCTGAAAGTAATGGTTTTCTTCTGGCCACTCTGCCATAAAGCCCAACTCTATGGAGCGTACGGCTAATTGTCGTCCTATCTACAGATACTCCAGTCTCTGCTGTGGATCTCTGCAGCTCCTCCAGGGTTACCTTAGGTCTCTGTGCTGCCTCTCTGATTAATGCCCTCCTTGCCCGGTCCGTGAGTTTTGGTGGGCAGCCGTCTCTTGGCTGGTTTGCTGCTGTGCCATGTTCTTTCCATTTGGTTATGATAGATTTGATGGTGCTCCTGGGGATCAGCAAAGATTTGGATATTTCTTTTATAACCTAACCCTGACTTGTACTTCTCAACAACATTGTCCCTTACTTGTTTGGAGAGTTCCTTGGTCTTCGTGGCAGTGTTTGGTTAGTGGTGCCTCTTGCTTAGCAGTTTCAGCCTCTGGGGCCTTTTAAATAAGCAGGTGGACATCATTTCACTAATTATGTGACTTTTTATGGGCTTCATAACAAAGGGGGTGAATACATACGCACATGACCATTTTCTGTTTTCTATTTCTAAAAAATTGTTTTATGTATATATTTTTCTCATTTCACTTCACCAACTTAGACTATTGTGTTCTGATCCGCCACATAAAATTCAGATTAACAAAATATTGATCTTAAGGCTGTAATGTAACAAAATGGGTAAAAAGTCAAGGGGGTGAATACAACTCTGTAGACACCAATACAATACAACTATATATACACACATACACATGTTCCCACATGTACATACATGTACAAAAATGTATCTGCTTGCACCCATGAATGTGCTAACAGACAAGAAAATAGTCATATGTCCAGGGGCATACCCCTCTGCTAAGTAGCATATCCTGCACTTAAACAAATGCACAAAACATATTCAGTAACTGACACTAGTGTGTGCACATAAAGGATATAAATAAATGAATAAATTTAGTGCAGGAAACTACATTTTCACGATTGACATGAAGGTAGAAATTGTATCACATTATAAAGTGTGTCATATATATATAATTGTCAGTGTTGGGGAGGTTTGCGATGTTGGTCACGCACTTGCGACCCTCGCAAAGTGAGGCGAGCAGTTGAGGCACGCGACTGCGAGGCCCGTGGGACGTTTAGACTGAAATGAGCGCCGACATATGCTAATGATGGGACATCACATGCGCGTCACGTCATTAGTATATGCCAATCTGGTCACAGGCAGAAAACGCACTGCAGGGGAGGGAACAGCAGCAGGAGCTCATCGGACCTTGTAAGCAGAGAGGGGAAAGGTCATAGGGAGGTGATTGGAGAGGGGTAAGGGAGGAGATGGGAAGGAGGAGGATAAGGGGGGAAGGAGGGAGGAGGATAAGGGGGGAAGGAGAAAGGGTGAAAGGGATAATGTGAGGAAGATAAGAGAGGGAAGAGGAGGATAAGGGGGAGGAGGAAGGATAAGGGGGAGGGGGGAAGGGAGGAGGAGGGAGGTAAGAAGGGAAAAGAGGATGATAAGGGGAAAGGGAGGAGGATAGGGGGAAAGGGAGGAGGATAAGGGGGTAAAAGAGACACAGGGGAGGGGGAAAGAGACACAGGGGAGGGAGAGGGGAAAAACACAGGGGAGGGGGGAACAGGCACGAGGGGGAAAAACACAGGGGAGGGAGAGAGGGGGGGAAAGAGATATGAGAGGGAGAGGGCTGAAAAGACACTTGGAAGGAGACACGGGGCAGGGAGGGGGAAGGAGACAAAGGTGAGGGGGAGAGTCACAGGGAGAGGGGGGAAGAGACACATGGGAGGACATGAGAGTGGGAGGGGTGAAAGGAGACACGGGAGGGAGGGGGAAGAGACACTGGAAGAAGGGAGGTAAAAGAGTGCTTTGGGAAAAAGCACTTTCTACAAAGATTCTAAGCTCAAAACAGGGCCCTCCACTTTTTGCAGTTTGTTAAAATGTATATTTTTCCTTGTTCATTTCCTCTGTATAGCGCTACGGAATATGTTGGCGCGTTACAAATAAAAGTAATAATAATAATAATAATAATAATAATAAAAGATACACAGGGGAGGGGGAAAAAGACACAGGGTAGGGTGAGGGGGAAGAGACACAGGGGAGGGAGAGGGGGAAAAGACACGGGAGGGAGGGGGGGAGAAACATGAAGGGGAGACACGGGAGAGGGAGGAAAGAGACACAAGGGAGGGAGAGGGGGAAGAGACACGGTGAAGGAGAGGGTGGAAACAAACACGGAGGAGGGAGATGGGGACAGATACAGGGAAGGGGGGAAGAGACACAGGAGGGAGAGGGGAAGAGACACAGGAGGGAGAGGGGGACAGACACAGGGGAGGGGGAGAGACACAGGGGAGGCAGAGGGGAAAGAGACAGAAGGGAGGTGGGAGAAACACAGTGGAGGGAATGGGGGGAGAGGAGGGTGAAAAGGAGACACAAGGGAAGGAAAGGAGGGGGGAAATGAGACACAAGGGAGGAAGTAGACAAGGGGAGAGACTTGCAATGCGTGCCGAAAGTGCTCACATTGGATGGAAAACAGCATTGGCAGGCTTAAAATTAGGGAGAGGAGGGGGGATTGAGACACAAGGGAGGAAGTAGACAGGGTAGAGACTTGCGATGAGCGCCATAGACATTGAGCGCGGGGCTTGCGATGGGCGCCGAAGGTGCTCACATTGAGTGGCAAACAGCATTGCCAGGCTTAACATTTTATTCCCGTCATTTTTGACGGGCAAGTAGCTAGTTGGACATAAGTATATGCTTATAAATATAGCAGTGAATAACACTAGCTAATATGCTACACAAACCATATGAAACATTGCCTATAGGGATTGGAAATGTATGAGCGGGAAGTGTACAACTGACCTTCAAGATAATATAGGTAGTTGTAGATGTGCTGTTCTGAACACTGGCAGACTATTTATAGAGAGAAGGCTCATATTTTGGTGACAAAAACAAACCAACAAAGAAAACAATTAAAACAAATCTTTTTTTTCTTTCTTTTTTTTCGTCCTTTCTTTTCCTTTTTTTCTACTTGATCCAGCTACTGAATCTGCTGGTCAATGTAAATATCAATAGAAAGCATCCCCATTGTCATTGTGACCTAAGGACTGATCTTGTTAATGGGATACTAAATATTGGACACTATAACAATAGATGTTGGTAAAAAAATAATACAAAATAATATATAGTGATCTAGATGAATACATAGTTGAATAAACCACATATATAGTTGTGAGCATGCGAGTTGTTTCTAATGCTTGCGGAACTGCGTAGCTGCAAAAAAACTGCAAAGCGAGGGGCCGCATTTCCGGAGGTGGAGGCTCAACGTCGGCTGTGTTAACACACACACAACTTTTTAACAAAAAAAACCTCAAAGGCGCCTCACACACGCTTACACACACACACGCAAGACTTTAAAAAGAAAACACCTCAAAGGCGCCTCACACGCGCTTAACACACATACGCACGCAAGGCTTTAAAAAAAAAAACACCTCAAAGGCGCCTCACACACGCTTACACACACACGCAAGACTTTAAAAAAAAACACCTCAAAGGCGCCTCACACGCGCTTAACACACATACGCACGACTTAGAAAAAAATACACTGCGTCGTACACATAAAAGCCAACTGCGTCTCTCGCAAAAAAATACGGCCGCATCGGAAAAAAATACGGCCGCATCGCAAACAAATATGGCAGCGAAACGACCCATTCCAAACGCTGCGCATCAAAACATCACAAACACAAGAAATAAACACAACAAACACATAAAAAGCTTACTTACAGCAAGGGGGGGCATCCGGCACCTGGAAAAGTTAACTTACACGTCCATTTAGGTTAAAAAAGAGAGTTTAAACTGCCGAAAATCGCCTAAGCGAGAGAAAAAATGGCCGCCGAACAAAACAAAAACGAGGCTTTAGACGTAACTACACTACAGTAACTCGCAAGACTGAAATAGATACTATACGGAACGTACCACACTGATATTAAACACCATTTTGAACACTACTACGCACAAAATAGCGGATGGAACGCAAATTGTAAGCTGGAACACAAATAGCGCATGCGTATTGCGTTCTAAGGGTTTCAGGCACTTGAAAGTTTATAAATACTGCCTACTTTCCAGAAAATTCTACATTTCTACTCAGGTGATGCGCAGTGTGACTGGACATGGTGCTGCTGCTGTTACGTGAGAAGAGAATTGTTTCCTAATTTCCTACTTTACACCTGAGAGGTAAGCTATAATATATTACATTTTATTATCAAGACAGGACAAAAAAAAAAGAACTTTAAGTATGAAAATGTGATTTATGTATATTGACATGTGGCACGCACATTTATGTGTATAGCCCCTACAACAAACTAATCTTAATCCAAACTAATTAAACAAGTATATTTAAATGACATTACAAAAAACAATTAACTATTAAAATAGGATTCATGTATAGTGATATGTGACACGCACATTTATGTGTGTAGGCCCTAAAAAAAAAATAGCTTAATTTCACTATTAAAATATGATTCATGTATGTGACACGCACAAAAAAAAAAAAACTTTAAGTATGAAAATGTGGGTCATGTATAGTGACATGTGACACGCACATTTCTGTGTATAAAAAAAACAAAACAGGATTGTAACAAAACTCACACAATCACATAGCAAACTAAATTAATATTCATCTTTAATGTTTAAGAACCTATAAGCCTTACAAAGAAGCCTAAATAAGCATACCAAAAATGGTGGGCACAAAACAGGATTGTAGAAAAACTCACACAAACACATAGCAAACTAAATTAATATTCTTCTTTAATGTTTACCAACCTATAAGCCTTAGAAAGAAGCCTAAATAAGCATACCAAAAGTGGTGGACACAAAACAGGATAATGCTAGAAACATTGCAATCATATCCAAAATAAGAACAACATTAATAATTACAGTATAAAAAAAAATTATGCAATATACAAATACATTTAATTTATTTTTAAAATGTTGCACAAAAAACAGCATAGCACAAAAATTCACCATAACAGATACAATACACCAAAATTATCAAATGTTTTATTTATTACAAATACATTTAAATCAAATAACATTTTCATTTTTCTTTTACAACAGATACTGCGTGAAGACCATCGGATGAGGACTTTCAACAAAGGACCAGACCATCGGGCGAGGACTTTCACCAGAGGACCAGACCATCGGACGAGGACTTTCAATAGAGGACCACACCATCGGACGAGGACTTTCACCAGAGGACCAGACCATCGGACCAGGACTTTCAACAGAGGACCACACCATCGGACGAGGACTTTCAACAGAGGACAATAAACATTCTGATTGAAATCACACTTCAACCAAGGTACGGTATAATAAGTAAAAAAGGAGAAAACTAAATAATCAACAGAAAATAAATAAAAGAACAAGCAATAACTATGTCCCTTATTCAATTGCAAATTCCCCAATTCAATACAGGTCTAAATAACCACATCACTTTTTTTTTTTAAAGAAGTTTTTAGTTGGTAAACATCTATCCACAAACAAGGTTTTCAATAACTAAAAACTTATTTTAAAAAAATGTTATCTGCTTATTTACAGCAGTATTGAATTGCCCAAATTGCTATTCAATGAGGCCCTATAACTTTTAACAAAATATAACTCATACATTAATGATTTACCTCTTATTTCTCTATTATGGACAATAATGTTTAACAGTAATTTAAAATTTCAATATACCCAATTTCATTTTTTTGCTTTACAGATTAACATGGCTACTAACGAGAGCAAACAAGAGAAGAAAAGACGTCAAACTAGAGAAAGACAAGAGAGATGGGCCGCCCAGCAGACACCAGAGGAGAAAGAAATTTGACGAGAAAAAGAACGCAAAAGACTATCAACTGCAAAAATGAAAGATACGCCCCAAAAAAACTACCAAGCAAATAAAGCATTTACAACCTGTTCCTCAAACATCAGATGACATTTTACAAGAAAAAATAAAAGAGATACCAAAAAAAGCCACGAAAAAAACAAAGCATTTAGAACCTGTTCCTGAAACATTACATGACATTTTACCCAAACCAATACAACATATACCAAGAAAAGCCACGAAAAAAACTAAGCATTTACAATCTGTTGTTGAAACATTATGTGACATTTCACCTGATGAATATGAAAGTCAAACTGCTATATGCTTTGCAAATTGTCCTTTACTCAAGTCTTTAGCAGTAGAGGTTCATAGTTGTGGGGACATGACTACTCAATGTCAGTTTTGTGAGGCTTATTATTTTAAACAGGAGAGACCCAGAGATGGCCAATTTATTAGTTGCTGTCAAAAAGGCAAATTTAAAACTTCCAGAAAGAAAATAATTTCCAATCTATTTACAAAACATTATGACTAAAAGACAAACATAAGATCCTACAATAGTGCCATATCCTTTGCATCTATGGGGGCAACATTAGCTGCTAATGTACCAGGACATGGTCCTTACTGTTTTAAAGTCCAAGGCCAAATTTATCATCGTACTTCACATTTACATCCAGAGGAAGGAGAGCAAAGAAAATTCGCTCAACTATATGTCCTAGATACAATGGAAGCTGTTGACCAATGTATGCAGATGGAAGAAAATAAAAAAATGCTTACCCAGTGTTTTAGAGCTAAATAACATTATGGCCAATAACCCCTACAGTAAAGCTTTTAAAAAATTGGCAGAAGTAAAAAATGAACAACCACTTCATGCAGAAAGACATCAATTACCAATGCCAAAGGTCAATATGGTGCTTAAAAGAGACAGACATACTGATAAACGTTGTTATAACTTGCCAACATCAAATGAGGTTGCAATGGTGTTTCAAAACGATGAAGGAGAACCACCATTTCAGAGAGACATTACAATATATCCCAGAAATGAGGAGCAACCATTTATTAATATGAGTATCTTAAGTCCAAATTTAGATCCAATGACATATCTCATTTTTTTCCCACACGGAGAGGCAGGTTGTCAACCAAAATTAACACTTACCAGTTACCCAAATGCTAAAGCCAGAATCCGAAATAATGTTTCTATGCTTGAATTTAAAGTAGCTCAAATTGACATTCAAAATACATTTAATCCAATTTTATGTGGAGGAAAACTAACACAACAATGGATTATTGATTCCTATTTGCAAGTTGAGGCAAATAATTTAAACTTTATAAAACATCAACAAGATAAAGTACATGTAGAACAATATTGTGGACTGATGGACTATGTTGCTGAGGTGGCTACAAGCAGAGACATGACAGCTGGCAAAGCCATCATTTTACCATCTTCCTTTCAAGGATCTCCTCGAAATATGAGAGAAAGATACAATGATGCCATGGCTATTGTCACTAAATTTGGCAAACCTGATTTATTTCTTACATTTACATGTAATCCACAATGGTCAGAAATTACACAAAATTTACTTCTTGGACAAACTGCTTCCGATAGACCAGATTTAGTAGCCAGAGTTTTTAAGATGAAACTAGATGAATTAATACGTGACATCACTATCAGTCAGTTATTTGGCAAATGTCTTGCTTATGTATATACCATTGAATTTCAAAAAAGAGGCCTTCCACATGCACATCTTCTGATAATACTTCAAGAAAAAGATAAATTAGATACTGCTGACAAAGTGGATTCAGTCATTGTTGCTGAACTACCAGATCCAGAACTATATGGTAGACTATATGAGATTGTTACTCATCGCATGATTCACGGACCCTGTGGTGAGCTTAATCCACAATCACCATGTATGGAAAATAATATATGTTCCAAAGAATTTCCAAAAGATTATAGAGACAAAACCTATGCCAATTGTGATGGCTATCCACTTTATAAAAGAAGAGAAGGAGATAGTGCCATTATTCGTGGAAAAAAAGTGGACAATAGATATGAAGTACCCTACAATCCACATTTACTCATGAAGTATAACGCCCACATAAATGTAGAAACCTGCACTTCCATCAAATCCATTAAATATGTCTATTAATATATTTACAAAGGCTACGATGCAGCTACTGTAGTCATCGAAAGTGCAGACAACCCTGAAAGTAGTGAGTTAGTACATGATGAACTTGCATGTCATGTAGATGCTCGCTATGTCAGTGCGCCAGAAGCTATGTGGCGGCTTTTAAAATTTGAAATGCATGATAGATCACATGCAGTATATAGATTAGCAGTACATTTGCCACAAAGACATTTAGTGTATTTCCATGCTGGAAATGAAATGAATGCATTGGCCCAAAGTGAAGATCGTCACACTACACTAACTGCATGGTTTGAATTAAATTCCACAGATTCACAAGCAACACAATTCTTATATATTGAAATTCCATATCACTATGTTTTTGTGAATGGTTTATGGAGACCGAGAAAAAGCAGAGGCAATAAAATAATCCCAAGAATTTACACAGTCAGCCCAAGAGATGTTGAACGTTTTTGCTTACGGATATTACTTTTAAATGTTCCTGGAGCACAAAGTTTTGAACACTTAAGAACTGTTAATGACATTGTATATGAATCCTTCCATTTAGCTGCAAGACATAGAAACTTACTAGCTGATGATACAGAGTGGGAAAGATGTTTAGAAGAAGCAGCACAATGTCAAATGCCACGGCAGATGAGAGAACAATTTGCATTTATTTGTATCTTCTCAAATGCTCCAAATGAATTAGCTTTGTGGGAGAGATTTAAAAGTAATATGGCTGAAGACTTTATGCGACGATACAATGAACCCATTGCACACTTAAAGGCGTTAATGGAAATCCAAGAAGTATTTTTAACTCATGGATTAAGTTGTGCAAGTTTTAATTTGCCTGATCCAGGTCTTATAGATGACATAAACTTTGAAGACTATGGCATTCAACTACAAGCAGAAAGAACAGAAGAAAGACTTGCAACTTTAAATACCTTACAATTGCAAGCATTTAATGCCATTAAAAATGCAATAGATGATGACATGGTGACAGAGCGTTATTTCTATCTTGATGGACCTGGCGGATCAGGAAAAACCTATCTATATAATTTATTAATGAGTTCGGTACGAGCACAAGGTCAAATAGCAATGGCGTTTGCCACTACTGGAATTGCTGCACTTTTGTTAGAAGGTGGAAGAACTGTTCATAGTGGCTTTAAACTGTCAGTGCCTATTTTAGAAACTTCTGTGTCAGATATTCACATGACATCATTACAAGCAAAGAAATTGAACAAATGTAAATTAATTATAATAGATGAGGCCACAATGATGTCATGCTATGCCCTCCAATGTATTGACCGTTTGCTTCGTGAAGTCATGGATAATACTTTTCCATTTGGTGGAAAGGTAATGTTGTTAGGTGGCGATTTTAGACAAACATTACCTGTTGTTGTACATGGAAATCGAACTGACATTATCGAAACCTGTATAAAGTCAAGCACACTGTGGAAACATTTTACCCATCTTTAACTGCAACAAAATATGAGATCAGAAGGCCAAACTGATTTCAATGATTGGCTTATTAAAATTTGAGAAGGCAGAACAGAAAAAATACCACATTTACCGGACGACACTGTAGAGATCCCACCTCATATGATTTGTCACCAAAATATTATATCGGCTATATTTGAAGGTAGCATAAATTACCAGGAATATTCTGAGCTTGCCAACCAAGTGTCTTGGATAATATTCTCCTTATATCCTTTTTCTCTAAAGTTTCTAACTCTCCATATCATAATCAGTCAATGATGTACAATTCTGTCTTTTTCTCCTCAGCATCTAAACTCATTATTAGGGCAGATGTGTTTTTCAACTTGAAATTTGACTTATATTCCTTAATAGTTCCTATAACTTCCTGAATATTAGTAGTCACTGATCTACCCTGTATAGATCCGGTCTGATCCTCTTATCATGTCATTCATAACCAATTGTAATCTATTAGCTAACATTTTGAAAGAACATTTATAGTCTGAATTTAATAATGACATTGTCTATAACTATTCATTTCTTGTTCTTTTTTTTTGTTACCTTTTTTTAGATAAATAAAAATATTTGGTTTAACAAACCTTTTGGATATATTAGGTTTCCCTGAATTATAAAAAAAAAAAAGCGAGGGCCGCAGTTGCTGGCAAGGAGTGCCGAAGGAGTTGAGGGGCCGCATTTGCGGAGGTGGAGGCTCTACGGTGCCTCACAACCGCTTACAAACGTCCATACGCGGGACTTTAAATAAAAAAAAAACAATGACGAACTACGGACTTACACAAAAAATTACGAGCCGCGAACTTAGAAAAAAAAAAACTGCGGCCTTACAACAAAAAAAATATGACCCGTATAACCATTACGGACTCTCAAAAATACGACCTTAACGGACAAACCGCACACGGCGGAAAATACTCAAAACAAAAAAAAATATTCACAATTTTTTTTTTTAAAGATTACCCATAGCAAGGGGGGACACCCAGGACGTCTGACAGTCACGTTACACCTCGATTTGTGGCGTACACAAAACAGGATACTACAACAAATGTTCTTAAAACAGAAGACATGCAACCTGCTGTCCTCTTAAATATGCACCACTCTCTAAGCCTAACCTCGCTGAATACATACAAAAAAAACTATATATCCTGTTTTACATGCTCAAAGTACAAAAAATAATTACTTACATTTTAATGCAACTTTTGCATCTCTCTCTTTCAGTCTCAGCAGACACTGCCTTATGGCTCTCTGCATCGCTGCAGCAATTTCCACACAACAGATTTCAAGGAAAGAGGTACAGTATTACACGCTAAACAAAAAATAAAATACTGCTATTTACACAAATCAGATAGAAGGACCTATCCTGTTTTTGTCTGACTTTGTGGAAACGTACTGCAACCTAACTAACAATATAAGTGTAACCCCATAACGGGAAAACCCTAATAACAACATTGCCACATGCAAAACAGGAGAGCCACAAAAAAAAGGCCTACCCTAACCCCTAATGCCAACAGTGTTGCACACAAAATAAAAAATAAAACTATGTTTACATATACACTATTTAAAGATATATACTCTTTTTCCTGCACAAACGTTTAAGCCCAACTCCATACGCTAAAAACGTAATGACAACAGTAGCGCACACAAATGTATATAAAACACATGGGGCCTCATTCAATTGCGATTTGACCAATTGAATAGGGCTCTATATAAGCACAGAACATATTTTTTTTAAATACATTTTTACTTACTGAACTTCTATCCAAAAGCAAGGTATTCACTAACTAAATGCTGCTGGAAAAAAATATGCTCTGTGCTTATATACAGCCCTATTCAATTGCTTAAATCACAATTCAGTGATCCCCATGGAAAATAGAAGGAACTATCATCTTTCATGTGCCACTTTCACAAAATACACTGCAACCTAAGTAAGGGTCTCATTCAGTTGCAAGTCGCTCAGTTGAATAGAGATTTATATAAGCACAGAGCATATTTATTTTACAGAACTTTGTAGTTAATGAACTTCTATCCAAAAACAAGGTCTTCACTAGCTGAAAACTAAAAGCCAAAATATATACGTTACTCAATGCTTATATAGATCGTTATACAATTGCATAAATTGCTATTGAATGAGGCCCTACGTTGCACTCCAACCTTATCAAGCTAACCTCATAATGGGAAGAGTGGTGAACAGGATAGTAGGGGGGGAAAATATGCAGTTCAAAAAAAATTACAATAAGGAGAAAAAATACTAATGTTATATTTTTATTTACAGATTAATATGGCAGATAGTGACAAGAAACAGGAAAAGATAAGACAGCAAACTAGAGAATGTCAAATAACATGGGCAGAGCATCAGACGCCGGAGCAGAAGGAAATCTGACGACAAAAAGAACGCGAAAGACTTGCAAGCAAAAGACTATCAGCTGACAAACTAACATCCAATCCATTTAGAAAATGTTGCTGAACAATCAGATAAGATTTCTAATGATGATTTAGAGAGTCACATTGATATATCTTCTCACAATCGTCCTTTACTTAAATCTTTAGCAATAGAGGTTCATAATTGTGGTGATATGAATATTGTCTGTCAGTTTTGTGGGGCTGTCAAAAAGGCAAGGTAAGACTTCCAGAAAGACAACAATTCCCACCATATTTACAAATACATTATGACTGAGCCTACGTTGCCCAACTACCAAAATTTCAAAACAAACATAAGATCCTACAATAGTGCCATATCCTTTGCATCTATGGGGCAACATTAGCTGCTAATGTACCAGGACATGGCCCTTACTGCTTTAAAGTACAAGGACAAATTTACCATCGTACTTCTCATTTACATCCAGAGGAAGGAGAGCAAAGGAAATTTGCACAGTTATAATTTTGCTCAACTATATGTCCTAGATACAATGGAAGCTGTTGACCAACGTATGCAGCTTCAAGAGAATACACAAATGCTTACTCAGTGTTTTTATAGAGCTAGATAACATTATGACCAATAACCCCTTCACTCAAGCCCTATAAAAAATTGGCAGAAGTATAAAAGGAACAACAACTTCATGCAGAAAGACATCAATTGCGAATCCCAAAGGTCAATATGGTGCTTAAAAGAGACAGACATACTGATAAACGCTGTTATAACTTGCCAACATCAAATGAGGTTGCAATAGTCTTTCAAAATGATGAAGGAGGACCACCATTTCAGAGAGATATTAGAATATATCCCAGAAATGAGGAGCAACCATTCATTAATAAAAGTATCTTAAGTACAAATTTAGATCCAATGACATATCCCATATTTTTTCCACATGGGGAAGCAGGTTGGCAACCAAAATTAACTATTCAGAGTTACCCAAATTCAAAATTGCGTGTGAGAAATAATATTTCCATGCTTGAATTTAAACTGGCTCAAATTGCCATTCGAGATGGATTCAATCCCATTTCATGTGGAGGAAAACTGACACAACAATGGATCATTGATTCCTATTTGCAAGTTGAGGCAAATAATTTAAACTTCATCAAATATCAACAAGATAAACTACGTGTAGAACAGTATTGTGGATTGATGGACTATGTCGCTGACATGGCTGACATGACAGCTGGCAAAGCCATAATTTTACCATCTTCTTTCCAGGGATCTCCTCGCAATATGCGAGAAAGATACAATGATGCCATGGCTATTGTCACCAAATTTGGGAAACCAGATTTATTTATTACATTTACATGTAATCCACAATGGCCAGAAATTACACACAATCTGCTAATTGGACAAACTGCTTCCGATAGACCAGATTTAGTGGCAAGAGTCTTTAAAATCAAATTAACTGATTTAATACGTGACATAACAATAACTCAGTTATTTGGCAAATGTCTTGCTTATGTTTATACCATCGAATTTAAAAAAAGGAGGCCTTCTACATGCACATATTCTTTTAATCCTTTAAGAGAAAGATAAATTGGATACTGGCGACAAAGTGGATTCAGTAATTATTGCTGAACTACCAGATCCAGAACTACATGGTAGACTATATGAGATTGTAACTCATTGTATGATTCATGGACCGTGTGGAGATATTAATCCACAATCACCATGTATGGAAAATAAGAAAGTACTAAAGAATTTCCAAAAGATTTTAGAGACAAAACTTATGCGAATTGTGATGGCTATCCATTATATAGAAGAAGAGAAGGAGATAATGCCATTATTCGTGGAAAAAAGGTAGATAGCAGATATGTGGTACCATACAATCCACATTTAATTATGAAGTATAATGCACACATTAATGTGGAAGCGTGCACTTCTATAAAATCCATTAAATATGTCTACAAATATATTTACAAAGGCAATGATGCAGCTACTGTAGTGGTCAAAAGTGCTGAAAATAATGAACAAAGTGAGTTAGTACATGATGAACTTGCATCTCAAGTAGATGCTCGCTATGTTAGTGCGTCAGAAGCAATGTTGCGTCTTCTAAAATTTGAAATACACGATCGCTCACATGCAGTATATCGATTAGCAGTACATTTGCCACAAAGACATTTAGTGTATTTCCATATTGGAAATGAAACAAATGCTTTGGCACAAAGTGGGCATTACCAAACTACACTAACTGCATGTTTTCAATTAAATTCTATTGACTTAGAGGCAAGGGAATTGTTATATATTGACATTCCATACCATTATGTTTTTGTTAATGGATTATGGCAAAAACGAAAAAGTTGTGGAAATAAAATAATCCCAAGAATTTACACTGTAAGTGCAAGAGACCTTGAACTTTTCTGCTTACGATCACTGCTTCTAATTGTTCCTGGTGCACATAGTTTATGAATCCTTTCATTTAGCTGCGCGACACAGAAACTTCCTAGCTGATGATACAGAATGGGAAAGATGTCTAGAAGAATCAGCACTATTTGTCAAATGCCACGGCAGATGATGGAACAATTTGCATTCATTTGTATCTTCACAAATGCTCCAAATGTATTAGTTTTGCGGGACAAATTTAAAACAAATATGGCTGAAGACTTTTTGCAACGATACAATGAGCCTATTGCACAATTAAAAGCATTAATTGAAATCCAAGAGGACTTTTTAACTCATGGATTAAGTTGTGCAAGTTTTAATCTGCCAGATCCAGGTTTCATAGACAACATAAACTTTGAAGACTATGACACTCAACTACAAAGAGAAAGAACAGAAAAAAGACTTACAACTTTAAATACATTACAATTGCAAGAATTTAATGCAATCAAAAATGCCCTAGATGATGACATGCTCAAAGAGCGTTATTTCTATCTGGATGGACCTGGTGGATCAGGAAAAACGTATCTATATAATTTATTAATGAGTTTTGTTCGAGCACAAGGTCAAATAGCGCTGGCATTTGCAACCACTGGAATTGCCGCACTTTTGTTAGAAGGTGGAAGAACTGTACATAGAGGATTTAAACTGCCAGTTCCTATTTTGGAAACATCAGTGTCAGATATTCGAATGACATTACAAGCAAAAAAAAATTAAAAAAGTAAATAAATTATATAATAGATAAAGCTACAATGATGTCATGCCATGCACTTCAATGTATTGACTGTTTGCTACGTGAAGTAATGGATAATAATTTGCCATTTGGTGGAAAGGTAATGTTGTTAGGTGGAGATTTTAGACAAACATTACTTGTCGTTGTACATGGAAATCAAAACATGTATAAAGTCAAGTACACTATGGAAACTATTTACCCATCTTCAATTACAACAAAATATGAGATCAGAAGGAGAAAATTAATTCAATGATAGGCTATTAAAGTTTACATTGATAACAACGAAAGTCAAGGTGATTTATTAGATGATGGCCGCAGTACAGTGGTTTAATTTCGAGTACGAACTTTTAAGACACTCAAGCTCTTTTTAGAGGACCACTATTTCAATAACAAACTCTATAAAATGGCAAAAAACATAGAGAACAGTGGTTTTACTTCCAGGAAAAAATTAGATATCTCTGGGGCTCTTTTACGAGGACCGCAATTTCACATAGGAAACTCTATGTGCCATTTTCAAAAAATGCTGTAATTTCAAGAAGAAATGTACAACAACAAACAAAAATAAATAAATATAGAGAACAGTGGTTTAATTTCAAGAATGACATTTTATGTCACTCAGACTCTTTTTAGAGCACCGCTATTTCCATAAGAAACTCTATAAAATGGCAAAAACCATAGAGAACAGTGGTTACACCCCGCGCACGAACTTTGATGTCTGGAGTTCTCTTTTTAGAGGACCACTTTTTCACATAGAAAACTCTGTGCCATTTTCATAAATTAAAACAATAACAACAAAATGTCAACCATCAAAAATCTACAATGACAAAATAACATATTCTAATTTTATGGAAGTAGCCTTTTAGCATGATTAGCCCCACAAAACTCTTTGCTTGCATTTTACAACAATTAGAGTATAAATGTTACTTCATTATGTTACATTTTTTTAATGTTACTATTTTAAAAAAAAACGTTCAAAGTTGTTTAATTGCATATATTTCAAAGTTCATGTTAAGAGGAGGAGGAGCTTTTGTTATACAATTTTAATATATCATTCAATGCAAAATATTAATCCAGGGAGTAATCCGATCGCCAGTTAATGGGGTCAGGAAGGAATTATTTTTTCCCACCCATTGATGCAATTGGCTAAGTTTCAAAGGGGGGGGGGGGGGGGTTACTGTTTGCCTTCCTCTGGATTCAATATATGTTTACTTTACCAGTTGTTAATCTACAAGTTGCAAGTTACAAAACATTATGTTATGTTCACAATTCTCATTAATACAATGTTGACCTGTTCTTACATTAAAATGTTACCACTCTTAAAAAAAGATCAGTTACCAGTTTGTCACCTACAAGTTCCATGTTAAAAAATAAACATGTTTTATATAATAATTGTACTTCTTTAGAGATAAGAAAAAGGTTACAAGTCTCAGCTACGCATATTACCTGCAAAACACACTTCAAAACATACATATTTAATTGCCGTCATTTTTTGACGGGCAAGTCGCTAGTTTATTAAATAAAAATCAGCTGTAATTATATGTATTTATATATGAGTACTTTTTATTTCTGCAATAACTTGGACTATTCCTATTTCACTTTAATGTAATGGTATCATATATTTACATGTCGTCCATGTGATCATTAGATGGTGATAAAAATAACCCCTCTCCATATTGTACTGTCCACATTAGGTCTTCACAGTGAAAACATGGACACAGGATCAGTTATTAAGGAAGTGGAGGATGAGAGAGATGATCAGAAGATTCACCAGATCTGTTCATACCCTTGTGCAGGTGAGTGACAGGTGTATGAGTCACAAGTGGGCAGAGTCTCAGAGCTGTGCAGGTGAGTGACAGGTGTATGAGTCACAAGGGGGCGGAGACTCAGAGCTGTGCAGGTGAGTGACAGGTGTATGAGTCACAAGGGGGTGGAGACTCAGAGCTGTGCAGGTAAGCGACAGGTGTATGAGTCACAAGGGGGCGGAGACTCAGCTGTGCAGGTGAGTGACAGGTGTATGAGTCACAAGGGGGCGGAGACTCAGAGCTGTGCAGGTGAGTGACAGGTGTATGAGTCACAAAATCAGCTGTAATTATATGTATTTATATATGAGTACTTTTTATTTCTGCAATAACTTGGACTATTCCTATTTCACTTTAATGTAATGGTATCATATATTTACATGTCGTCCATGTGATCATTAGATGGTGATAAAAATAACCCCTCTCCATATTGTACTGTCCACATTAGGTCTTCACAGTGAAAACATGGACACAGGATCAGTTATTAAGGAAGTGGAGGATGAGAGAGATGATCAGAAGATTCACCAGATCTGTTCATACCCTTGTGCAGGTGAGTGACAGGTGTATGAGTCACAAGTGGGCAGAGTCTCAGAGCTGTGCAGGTGAGTGACAGGTGTATGAGTCACAAGGGGGCGGAGACTCAGAGCTGTGCAGGTGAGTGACAGGTGTATGAGTCACAAGGGGGTGGAGACTCAGAGCTGTGCAGGTAAGCGACAGGTGTATGAGTCACAAGGGGGCGGAGACTCAGCTGTGCAGGTGAGTGACAGGTGTATGAGTCACAAGGGGGCGGAGACTCAGAGCTGTGCAGGTGAGTGACAGGTGTATGAGTCACAAGGGGGCGGAGACTCAGAGCTGTGCAGGTGAACGACAGGTGTATGAGTCACAAGGGGTCAGAGACTCAGCTGTGCAGGCGAGCGACAGGTGTATGAGTCACAAGGGGGCGGAGACTCAGAGCTGTGCAGGTGAGCGACAGGTGTATGAGTCACTAGGGGGCGGAGACTCAGCTTTCCGGGCGAGCGACAGGTGTATGAGTCACAATGGGTCTGAGACTCAGCTGTGCAGGCGAGTGACAGGTGTATGAGTCACAAGGGGGTGGAGACTCAGCTGTGCAGGTGAGCGACAGGTATATGAGTCACAAGGGGGCGGAGACTCCGCTGTGCAGGCGAGTGACAGGTGTATGTGTCACAAGGGGGCGGAGACTCAGCTGTGCAGGTGAGTGACAGGTGTATGAGTCACAATGGGGTGGATACTCAGAGCTGTGAAAAGGGGAGTGACAGGTGTATGAGTCACAAGGGGGCGGAGACTCAGCTGTGCAGGTGAGAGAGGTGTATGAGTCAGAACGGGGCGGAGACGCAGGGTTGTGCAGGCGAGCGACAGGTGTATAAGTCACTAGGGGGCGGAGACTCAGCTTTCCAGGCGAGCGACAGGTGTATGAGTCACAAGGGGGTGGAGACTCAGCTGTGCAGGTGAGCGACAGGTATATGAGTCACAAGGGGGCGGAGACTCAGCTGTGCAGGTGAGAGACAGGTGTATGAGTCAGAACGGGGCGGAGACGCAGGGTTGTGCAGGTGACTGACAGGTTTATAGGTCACAAGGGGGCGGAGACTCAGAGCTGTGCAGGTGAGTGACAGGTGTATGAGTCACAAGGGGGTGGAGACTCAGAGCTGTGCAGGGGAGTGACAGGTGTATGAGTCACAAAGGGGCGGAGACTCAGCTGATGGACAAACCATCATCCAATCAGTGATACAGTATATAGAAAGTAATAGTGCAGCACATTAAAGTTATGAGAGTTCAGTTTTATTCACTTGTACGCACCATGACATAAGAAGCTCTTCTGGAAAGACACGTTTGTTATATGACTTATATGATTATGAAGATGGCTCCACCTCTTCTACTTAAGCACCTCAAGCAGTTGTGATTAGTGCTATAAGACTTGCCTGGTTTGGATTTCGTGACGTAATACCTGAAATCTGGGTTTTTATTTATAAAGTCTATGTAACGGAACCCATCACTGTTTTGCCCTGTGTTATGGTTATTTAATTATTGTGGTTGAGGTATGGTCACATTGCTGTGCTGTCGATGTGTTGGTTTGTGCTTTGCAGGATATTAGCTCAGACCATTGCAGACACCTAGCATAATACATAATCCTATTAGGGTCTCCTAGAGGCAGGAGAGCCCTATTGTGTAAAGTGTTCACATTGTGAAAGATGGAACAAAGAGAAGCATTATCTTATCAATGTCTGTTATTGAATCAAAGTAGCCGGCTAGTCCCTGGGAGGTGTGACCACACCTATTGTCTCTATTGTGTGGCCAAATATGGGCATGTGTATTACCTGTGGAAAGAGGTGTATATATATTTCTGCATATAACAAAATAAAGTCAGTATTCTTTGACTCCCAAGAAAGTGTCGTCCAATATGGGTGGTCTGGGCTTCTGAGACTGCGCAGTGCTTCAATATGGATATTTAATGCTGAACCTGACTTTCCCTCTGGAATTCTTGGATGGGATTATACCAACTTCACTTTTACACAGCAGCTTGCCAGGGAAAAGGACGTCTCAAACGGCTGGTACCCTCTCACTACCGGGGTAGCCGTTACATTGGTTGGCAGCGGTGGGATGGTCCTTTTCATCCCCAACGTAAGTGCTGAATGGAATCCCAGTACGCTAAACTGAAAAGACCCACACTAAAGGATCTCTTGGAAACCAGAGGAAGGAGTGCCAGCAACCGACCACGGAGAGAGCTGATAGCTGACCTACTGGAGCTGGACGAGATGGATCGATCCATGGAGGTCGTGGACCAACCTACCCCTGTCAGCGAGGAGGAGGAAATTACAAACCTGGTTCAGCGGAGATTATCCATGTACCCAGCAACATCCGTGGAGCTAATAGATTAGCTGTTCCGGGAAGCGAGAACGGAGATACAAAATAGGAGGGGGTACGAACTTGAACTGGCAAGAGCTAGACAACTCCTGGCACATACAGTTCATACTCCCCCACCTGCTGCTACAGTAAAGAAAATACCGTTCACTGCCTTCAAAGCGTTTGTGGAAAGTGAGGAAGAAATTGATGGATATTTGGCTGACTTCGAGAGGCAGTGCTCACTACACCAAATACCACCAGACCAATGGGTCACTATTTTGGCTGGAAAGCTATCAGGAAAAGCAAAGGAGGCTTTTCGGGCGCTTACTGAGGAAGATATTGCGCAGTATCGCCGGGTGAAGGCTACACTGCTCACCAGATATGCCGTCACCCCGGAAACATATTGCCGTCGCTTCAGGGAGTCTAAAAAGAAGGCTGCAGACTCCCACATGGAATGGGCCAGCAAGATACAAAGGGTGGCATCACATTGGGTGCGAGGGTGCAATGCCAACACAGGAGAGGAAGTACTACAGCTATTCCTGATGGAACATTTCTTCCAAGATCTGGCGGCAGACATACAGGATTGGGTGAGAGATCGTCGCCCTGCTAACTTAATCGAGGCAGCACGGCTAGCGGACGAATACGCAGAGTCCAGAAAGGTGAGCCAAGGGTCCACACGACCAACCTCTAGAGCAGAGCCACGCACCTCAATGCCCGCTGCACGCACAGAATTTCGGGCCCCAGTACCCCCAGGACCACCACGGCCTCAGGGGTCTAACCACCAACCCCGGGATTCTTACAAAGTGACGTGCCATCGCTGCAGCAACACAGGGCATATTGCCCGTTATTGCCCTTTGAGATCAGCCAATAACAAATGGAGGCGCACAACACCCCACACAGAGACCCCGCCATCACGTCCCTCTGCTGCTCACTGCCTGAAAATCAAAGGGAGCCCTGAGGAGTGTTTGGGAATCTTGTATGAGGCCAACCCCGTACAGGCTGCCTCCCCGGATAACCGCCAGCATCACCGCCAAAAGGTGCGTGTGAATGGACAGATGGCACAAGGCTTAAGAGACACTGACGCTACCATCACTTTGGTGCAGAAACATCTTGTGAAACCAGAACATGTATCTAATCGTACCGTTGCTGTTCGTGTCGCAGGGGGGGCTGTTTTTCGCTTACCCACTGCCCGGGTACACTTGGATTGGGGAGTCGGGTCGGGAAAGACCACAGTAGGCATCATGGATAATTTACCTGCTGAGGTTGTGCTGGGCAACGATATTGGCCCTCTAGCCTCAGCCTTTTTACCCACGACTGCTGCTGCTTGTCCCGTGACCACCCGCTCACAGACCCGTACCGAGGACGTTCCTACAACAGGTCGGGAGACCCAGGTAAGCCACAAGCAGACACTTAGCACTACCGCCACAGAGAGACCCATAGCGTCGGACACCCCCGAAGAGCTTGTGAGGGAAACTAGACAGGACCCCACCCTCCAAAAGTACCGAGCATTAGCCGACGATAGAGGGGATGAGCGGGAACGTTTTATATGGAAAGGGGTTTCTATGGGACAGAGATTGTGGCCCACCTTTTGGACACTGGGATCCTGGACTGTTGGGATGGGATCCTGGATTTTTTTGGGTGGGTGTACAGGGGGAGAACAGTGGGCCCTGTACAATAGGGGCCCGACCACGAGCTGGGGGAGGAATGTACTCTGCAACTTGGGACGGTTTAGCTAAAGGACTTCAGTTCATTTGGAAGGCTGATGCGTTTCTGCTTCATTATTTAATTGTCTGAAACCAGTTTGTAAAATGTATTTTCCCTCTCCTTGAAATGTTTATTGCTGTGAATGCTGTATAAAGTGTGCATTTGTTTTGTTCTTGAAATGTGAGGAAATGTGAATTGCAGTAATGCTGATGGGTTGTCAAACTGTAGAAGTGACCAACAAATCGTTTTGTCCGGACATCCCCAGGCCGATCCGTTGGGATCAGACCGTGTATGCCGGCTTATGGTCACGGGGGAGGTGTTTAACGGAACCCATCACTGTTTTGCCCTGTGTTATGGTTATTTAATTATTGTGGTTGAGGTATGGTCACATTGCTGTGCTGTCGATGTGTTGGTTTGTGCTCTGCAGGATATTAGCTCAGACCATTGCAGACACCTAGCATAATACATAATCCTATTAGGGTCTCCTAGAGGCAGGAGAGCCCTATTGTGTAAAGTGTTCACATTGTGAAAGATGGAACAAAGAGAAGCATTATCTTATCAATGTCTGTTATTGAATCAAAGTAGCCGGCTAGTCCCTGGGAGGTGTGACCACACCTATTGTCTCTATTGTGTGGCCAAATATGGGCATGTGTATTACCTGTGGAAAGAGGTGTATATATATTTCTGCATATAACAAAATAAAGTCAGTATTCTTTGACTCCCAAGAAAGTGTCGTCCAATATGGGTGGTCTGGGCTTCTGAGATTGCGCAGTGCTTCAATATGGATATTTAATGCTGAACCTGACTTTCCCTCTGGAACTCTTGGATGGGATTATACCAACTTCACTTTTACACAGCAGCTTGCCAGGGAAAAGGACGTCTCCAACGGCTGGTACCCTATCACTACCGGGGTAGCCGTTACAGTGTATAGATGTTTTTTTTAATAATCAAGATAATTACAGATCACAGTAGCTGGAATAATAATATGAAAAGTGACCAATAGGAACAGTTCCTGACTGATATATAAACCGGACACACCCAACCCCTATCATTCAGTCATCTGTATATTATCAGAAGATAATGACCTTTTCTGATCTTGAGCATTATTTTGGGTGGATTATGTTATCTTTATATGGCACTGTTGCGTAATTCCTGGTATAGCGGGTCTCAGGTTTTGCTATTTTCCGGCTCCTAGACTCTTTTTTCCACCAGTCTCTGCTCCTCTTTCTGCCTCTCATTGGGGGGGAGTCTGTGTGTGTACGTGAGGGGTCAGTGGCACAAATAGTAATAAGATCATCAGGATATTAATATGCCAAATGTAGGAGTGGGGAAAATTAGGAGATTACGAAGGGTTAAATATTTGCATGATCTCTAATCCTGTAGATCTTTTCCACACTATCTATTGTATGTGAACATAAGATAAGAAAAGATTTGCGTGGACAGCGAGTTTATGGGGGATATTTATTGCAGATATGTAGGAGGAATATTGTGTGGTGGTCATCTCTTGGCCTTCAGTCATTCTATAGGTCTTTTGTTTATAGAGACTAATCCGCTGAAGACTAAGGCCTTTATTACATGACTCCTGTAGCAATATTTATGATCGGACATAGTTATTGCATGCAGCCCTAACATGTAACACGTTGCATAAGGGACTTCTGTGTATACATGTTATAGGACAATCCATATCCACCTCGGCTGTTTCATCAGTCTTTCTCAGCATCTCAGTTGTCTGTAGGGAGTCCTGTCTTCCCATATTTGAGCTTTGGGCTTATGATGAATCCTCCCAGTGTAGTATTAATTGATTGGATCTTATTGCAGTCCAAATGACTTTAAGTAGTTTTCTCCAGCACCACAGAAAGTAGTTTGTTGAAATATAGAGCCTCATTCAATTGAGGCTTTTGGGACATCCAGGCTTGCAGATGGAGGCTGCAAGTTACTTTGCTATTCAATTGGCGTCTTTTTGCAGGCTCCGATTGAGTTACGCGCTCCGAGCTGCGATTCATTGCAATCCATTGGGATTTGCAGAATCGCAAGTTAATGCCCTACAAGCCTTTGATCTTTCACGGCCGAAAGAGTTACGATCACTCGCATGTAATAGAATATCATTTTTACGGCTTTATCAATATTGCATTATATCTGGAATGTGGGTCCGATCGTAATGCATAATTCAAGCCCGTAGGACTTTTAAATCCAACCTCATTGGAGTCCTACGGGCTTGAATCATGAGTCACGACGTTCCCACATTCCATTTGCTGGTTCTAACAGCGAGTTACGGCCTTGCGTCAGCGATCATGTTCAAGCTCGCAAATGCTACTTTCGATAGTATGGTTTGCAATGTGTGCTTTCGGGCTGGGACTGTGTTGGTGGATGGGGAATTCCAATTTATAAAATTTATATACTATAAACTATAGTAGGAAATCTTAGTGTTCGTTTTATGTACAGCTCCTACCATTTTATTCTTATTACTATTTATTCTCCATAATCTCAACCTCTGTGAGCAAGGTACTCCTTTTTCAACATGAAGAGTATTTTTTCAGCGTACTTACTATACAACATTGTATTGATTATACCCCCTATGTTAATCCAGAAATGAATATCAATATATCATAAATTATGCTTAGTTTAATTTCCTAATATCCTAATTCCTAATATCATCTCAAAATTAAAAGTAATTATTTTCTAAAATTGTAGTCAAAAGACTAATACAAAATGTATTTATGGTACAACATAAGCATTACTCTCAGTAATCAATTTAAATTACAAATACCCTCTCACTGGGGAATATCCGTATTCTAGACTCCATAGTTACGTCTTGTTTATCTGAAGAGATGATGTCACTTGTAGTTAGAAGCCATTCGCACAACTGGACAGGCTCCACTTATAACATGAAAGCTGTTTGTGTGACTCATCCTCCTAACCAGTAAACAGGACTTTACTAAACAAGTAAAATATAATAGCTATTATGTTAAAATCATTTACTCCTGGTGCTTTTATTTCCAACAGATGGACCTGAGATTTTGAATACCATTGAAGATGGCCACATTTCACATAGTTCTACCGGCTGTGTATCAAATGATCTGGAAGCAAAACCAACAATGTACACAGTACAAAAACCATTGGCATGTTCTCAATGTGGGAAATGTTTCAGTCACTCCTCACTTCTCAATCGACATATGAGAACTCACACTGGAGAAAAACCATTTGCATGTTCTGAATGTGGAAAGTGTTTCAGTCAGGCTACAAATCTCAATCAACATATGAGAACTCACACTGGAGAAAAACCATTTGCGTGTTCTGAATGTGGGAAATGTTTTAGCGCGACTGCAAATCTCAATCAACATATGAGAATTCACACAGGAGAAAAACCATTTGCATATTCTGAATGTGGGAAATGTTTTACTATTGCCAAAAGTCTCAATGAACATATGAGAACTCACACAGGAGAAAAACCTTTTGCATGTTCTGAATGTGGGAAATGTTTCAGTAATGCCAAAAGTCTCAATGTACATATAAGAACTCACACAGGCGAAAAGCCATTTGCATGTTGTGAATGTGGGAAATGTTTCACTATTGCCAAAAGTCTCAATGAACATATGAGAACTCACACAGGAGAAAAACCTTTTGTATGTTGTGAATGTGGGAAATGTTTCACTATTGCCAAAAGTCTCAATGAACATATGAGAACTCACACTGGAGAAAAACCTTTTGTATGTTTGGAATGTGGGAAATGTTTCAGTCAGACCTCAAGTCTCAATCAACATGTAATGACTCACACAGGAGAAAAATCATTTGCATGTTCTGAATGCGGGAAAAGTTTCAGTCAAAGCTCAAGTCTTAAAAAACATAAGAAAACTCACACAGGAAAAAGATAATTTACATGTTCTGAATATGGGAAGTGTGAAATCTCAAAACACAATGTGCATAAGAAAAATTACATATGAAAGAGCCCACGTGTGTGTTCTGAGTGTTGAAAGTGTGAACGTCATATCTCAAATGACACAAGAAAACCTACACAGGTTAAAGACAAGTTACAAGTTTGGAATGTGGGAATTGTTAAATCTGGGTCAGATATTAATCACATTTGTGGTGCCAAACAATGGATATCCAAGTTGTAAAGCATGTTAATTGAACGTTCTACACATTTAAGTGAATTCTATTAGTATATCGCCTTATATTATTAGAGGACATACTACGTGGCTGCACTGGTTCTGTGCATCGCTGCTATCTGTTTGGATAGCAATTGCATGTTGATTTAAGGGACCTTGGACTTGTGGACATTGCTTCACCATCATGCTGAGCACTCATAATCAGATTGTGCAGCTGTAAATGAGTTCTATTAGTGTTTGTTTTTAATAAATGGGTTTTTTTTTCAAACTTGATAGCCTTTTCAGTTATTTTTCTTTGGTTTTGTTGCATCAACCAAGGCATTGAGCCTATGGGGCTATAAAGGAAAAAACTATGAGCTCTTAGGTCATGAAAGGTTCATTAATGTCAAGCTGTCTACAAATGTGTATATACCCTGTAGTATGATAAATCTTTAATTTATAGATAGTTCTGATAAATAAATTATCCCACCATCCTTTCGACAAGCTGACAACACCCAACCCTTACCCTTCCCCAAACACCCAACCCTTAGCCTTCCCCAATCCCTCCTCCACTATGGATTCCTTTGACCCTGTAACCGAGGATGAAGTATCTACATTAGAGATGTCGCGAATAGTTCGCCGGCGGACTGTTCCCGGCGAACATAGCATGTTCGCGTTCGCGGGGAACAGCGAACATATGCGAGATTCGACCCGCCCCCAATACTTTATCATTGAGCAAACTTTGACCCTGCATGTCACAGTCCGCAGACACATTCCAGCCAATCAGCAGCATACACTCCCTTCCACACTCTTCAACCTCATGGACAGCAGCCATTTTGGAATCAGAACTAACTTGCAGTCTTACTGAGAGGAGGTAGAGTGTAGGTGATACTGCATCAATAGGGAAAACCATAGCTAGGCAAGTTTATTCAGTGTCCAGTGCAGTGCTGAAGGACTCATCAGATCTCTGCTGTAAACACAGCACCCCAAAAAGCCCTTTTTAGGGCTATAACATCATTTTTGTTTTGTTTTTTTTCTGTGTAATCTAACTTCATTTGCCTGTCTCCCTGCTAGCCCCTGCTTGTAAGTGTGTGTGTCAGGCTCACAGCTTATACTGTGTGTGCACAACGCATACAATATAATATTGTTTACTAGTTGTCTACTTTTAAAAAACCCAAACTTTTTTTTTCTTAAATCTAAGTGCATTTGCCTGACCGTCAATCAAAGTTCATTTGCTTGACCGCTACCCATAGTGTGTGTCTTGCTTACAAGTACTGTGCCAGAGAGCATGTTGTGTGCGTGCTTGAGCTCTAAACAAAAGGCTTTTTATGGTCTTAGTCCCTCAATTACAAGTTTTATTTTAACACCTTTCTGTTTATTTGCACTTTGTGCACGGTGTTTTTCATTTTTGGGAGTTTTTGTGGTATTTTTCTTAGTTTAATTTAAGTTTTAGTTTTCTGGGGGTCAGGCTCAGCTCTCTATCCCAGGAGAGTGAGCTGTTTCCTGGATACTTTGCCACACCCCTCCCTTAGCACTACACCTTCACTCCTGGAGCTTTTTTACTTTGACTTTTTTTTTCTTTTAAAAAGTTTATTAGGTTTTGTTGAAGTTTTGTTTGTTTGGTGTTGGGTTTTATGTTTTGGGGGAGAGAAGACAAGTAACATCTTTGTAGGCAGTGGGGGGAAAACAATTAGAATTTTTGTTGAAAAGGCTTTTTTTTTAACATCTGACACAGAGACACAGAGGGGTTAAAAAGCATCTGTGTTCTTTGTGTTGTTGCAATAAGACACCTTGCAACAGGCCATTAACCCTTCCACTGCCAAGCATCATCTCTATCTCTCCCTTAGTTTTGTCTTTTTGTTTCTTTTTCACACTTATATATTTTTAAAAAGAAAACAATAGAAAATCATAAAACAAAAAATAAAAATAAATAAAACAAAGAAACTAAAAAAAAAGGGTCTAAACATGAGGGATAAGACCATTAAGAAGCCTCAGGGGTCAAAAGGGGGAATAATGGCCCCTGAAAATCCTAGCTGCAGCACTGCACAGCATAGGCCACAGGCAGATAAGGCAGCCCCAGCTCCTGGTGGCCCCAGTAATACCACCGCTGGGGCTGAGGGGCAGATCACCAGGAAGCATGGGGTTAAATGTCAGATGTCTGGGGTCTACAGCATTGATATCTATCTGCGTGCTGCAGCTAATGTCATCAGCCCCTCTGTTATAGTAGCAGCCAGCAAAATGTACAGGAAAGCAGTTTTCTTTACCTGTACTCTGGCTGCTGCTCACATTCTTATACAGAGAGGCATCACAGTGGGGGGATTATATGTCCCAATAGAACCCCTGGAAGGGTTGGGCACAAAAGTAACACTCTCTAATGTGCCTCCCTTCCCACCAGACTCCCTCCCCCACCTGCTAACCCTAGGGGAAGTAAAAACACTATTTATTAAAATTTCCCTGGGGTGCAGAGAGAGAGCACTTCGTCATGTGCTCTCTTTCAAGAGGCAGGTACAAATGTGCCTGCCTCAGGGCGCAGAAAACATAGAGGGGTCTTTTGGGGTTCTATTTGAGGGGGTGCTCTACAGGATTTTTTACAGCACTACGGAGGTGCAGTGCTATCATTGCAAGGGGTTGGGGCATACACGTAGGAATTGTCCTAATGTAAAGCATCATGCCCCAGCCCCAGCAAATGGCACCTCCGTCAGTACAGCACCCATCCCCACTGAGCCCATAACAGCGGGGACCTCAAGGGTCATAGCCCCCCCACAGAGCTCAGGCAAGGAGGCCGTTCCTCAAGCCACCACCACGGCCTCCAAACCCCCTTCTTCTCCAAAAAAGCCATCTATGTCTGTGGTCTCCAGCAAGACTGCAGACACGGGGAAAAAGGGGAAGAATGTCACCGGTCCTCCCAGTGTCACAGCTGCATCTCCCAAGTCCCAATCTGCCCCCACCATAATTACATCAGTTAGTGTGGGGGCACAGTGTAAGCAGAGGGATAATAAGCCCTCTGCAGGGGAGGCAGCTAGTGGCAGCTCCTCTTCCAGGAGTGACGTCCCCAGGAAGAGGAAGCATAAAACCAACAGGGAGGTTGCTGATAAGTGGGAAGTGCTCTATAGTGGAGCACCTCCTTCTAAAAGCAAGAAGAGGAACAAAACATCTCCTCCTCATCCGGTGACATTGTCTGGCCCGGTTATTAAGCTCAGCCAGCCGGTGCCAGACCACACATCTCTCTCTCCAGACCCTATAGGGGTTAATGTGGAAAAGGGTCTGGAGGAAAAGCAGGGGCAAGAGGGTCTCCCAAGTGAGGCAGGGGTAGACAAGAAAGATCAGGTTCTGCCTCTGGCCTTTGAGGGGGGTCCCAACAAAGCCCCTGCTGAATGGGTAGTCAGTGTCCCTGAGGTGCTGAGCTTCAAGGGCACCAGTCAGTATCCTCCTCCAGTGTCACTCTCTATTGACGTACCTCAGGCTTTGTTAGAGCCCCAGGCCGAGTCACTACTGGAGGGGGGGAATGTAGGCATTACCCCCATTCAGGACCCCATGGATTTGTCTGTCAGGGGGGATGTGGCACAAGGGGAAGTGGAAATGGGGGAGGATGATAAAACAGGTTTTCCTGTTAACATCATGGGAGAGCCTGTCTACCCTCCTCAGCCGTCCACTGACCCTAACATCGGTGCCATCCAAGCTGAGCAAGCAGCGGTGGAACTGGCAGAGGAGGCATATAAAGCCTCCAAGGCTTCCATTAAGGAAGCCATGCCAGCCACTGCTGTCCAGCCAGCTACCCCTGAATGCACTCCTGAAGCTACAGGGGTGCAGCAGCAATCCAAGGGTCCATTATTTACCTTGAAGGGTGCTAAAGGGACTCCTTCTGTATCATCTAAGAGGGGGTCCCTGAGAATAAAGCTGAGGAAACTGACTCCAGCCGGGGAGGATGGAGTAAAAGCCCTCAGCCAAGAGGAGCCCAGGGGTGACCCACTAGAAGGAACATCAGATTCTGGGTGGGTTATCCCTGTCAAGGAAATAGATCTATTCCTTGAGAGCATCCTTCATGGACAAAAGAAAAGGAAGGTGCGGCTGGCCTTGGAGAGGTGGAAGAATATGTCGTTTATTCTCCACTCTCTCCAGTAATATCTAGTGGTCAGCACTAGGGCCAAGAATTCTGGGACTGCGGAGCATCTCCGCGTCCGGAAATTCTATAAAATGTGCGTGGCCTATCAGCAGTCTCAAGGGTCTGAGGAGCGCACAATTCCTGACACGCAGTAATGGCTTTGCACATCAGCACTCTAAATCAAGACAGTTTCCGCAGGTTCCAGGTACTCTCCTATTTATATCAGGGAGGGTACTCTGTGAGCTTCCTGCAGGAAACTCACACCGCTCCAGAGGCTGAGGCCTCGTGGCAACTGGAGTGGAGAGGCAGGGTCTTCTTCAACCACTTCACATCGGCGTCATGTGGAGTGGTGACCCTGTTCTCAGAGTCTTTTCAGCCAGAGCTGCTGCTTGTGAAAGCTGTTATCCCAGGCCGTCTAATCCACCTCCGGGTCCGAGAGCAGGGTAGCATCATTAACCTAGTTAATATATATGCCCCTGCTGGAGGGCCCAAAAGAGTGAGGTTCCTCTCCAGACTGTCCCAGTTTTTGGAGACGGTTGACGCAGATGAGTGTTTGGTACTCGGGGGTGATTTCAACTGCACCCTCGACGCTCTGGACCGGAATAGTCCAGAGCCGTACCCGCCTTCTGCGTCAGCCCTGCAGGAGATCATCGCGCGCTTCTCCCTGGAGGACATCTGGCGAGAGCAGAACCCAGGGGCATCAGACGGTTTCACCTACGTCAGGGTGAGAGCCGGTCTGGTGTCCCACTCCCGGATCGACAGACTATATATATCTAGTCACTATATGTCACGAGTCGGTTCTTTTGCCATAAGGCTGGCTCCGTTCACAGACCACAACTGTGTGTCTGTGACGGTGGCGCTAACTCCAACAGGGCCACGAGCCGCCTATTGGCACTTCAACAATGCTTTGTTGAAGGACCAGGGGCTCGTGACATTGATCCGGGAGTTTTGGACGGACTGGAGGGGTTGCAAGGGTGACTTTGCCACGTTAAAACTGTGGTGGGACGTGGGCAAGGTTCATTTGCGACTTCTGTGTCAGGAATATACCAAGGGTGCGAGTGGGCAGCGCGAAGCTGAGTTGGAGTCACTCCGGGGGGAGGTACTCCATCTGGAGCAGAGGCTGTTCACTTGTAGGGACCAATTCCTGCAGAGCGAGTATGTAGAGAGGAAGGATGTCCTCTGTGACCTGGAACGACACCAGGCCAAGGGGGCATACGTGCGCAGCCGCTTAGGTTTTCTCAAAGATCTAGACCGCGGCTCGCGCCTCTTCTACTCACTGGAGAAAAAGGGGGGTAACAGTAGGCACATCACCTGTCTTCTAGATGAAGACGGTGCCCCCCTTACAGATCCGGAGAGTATCCGGGATAGAGCCCGGAACTTTTATAAAGATCTTTACTCTCCGGATCCCATTTCTCCAGACGCCTGCAGGGTGCTATGGGAGGGGCTCCCCACAGTCAGTGAGGGTGTAAGAGAGCGGCTTGATATACCACTATCTTTTCAAGAGCTCTCTGAAGCCCTCCGTGCCATGTCCTGTGAGAAGTCTCCAGGACTGGACGGACTGACTGTAGAGTTTTTCCAATTTTTCTGGGAGACTCTGGGACCTGATTTCCATCTGGTCCTTGGGGAAGCCCTGGAGACCGGGGAGATGCCCCTGTCTTGTCGGGGGACAGTACTTGCCCTGCTGCCCAAAAAGGGGGATCTCCGGCTTATTAAGAACTGGCGACCGGTCTCTCTGCTCAGCACAGACTACAAGATTGTAGCTAAAGCCATCTCGCTTAGACTTGGGTCTGTGCTGGCAGAATTGGTTCACCCTGACCAGTCCTATGCGATCCCGGGCCGGACAATCTTTGATAGTATCTTTCTGGTCCGGGACCTATTGCATTATTCTCGCAGGACTGGTCTGTCACTCGCCTTTCTCTCTTTAGATCAAGAGAAGGCGTTTGACAGGGTGGACCATGGTTACCTCATAGCCACTCTGCAAGTGTACGGCTTTGGCCCACAGTTTGTGGGCTTTATAAGAACGCTGTACGCCTCTGCAGAGTGTTTACTTAAAATCAATTGGTCCCTAACAGCACCTTTGGTATTTGGACGAGGGGTGCGTCAAGGATGTCCCTTGTCTGGACAGTTATATGCACTGGCCATCGAGCCTTTCCTCTGCCTACTGAGGAAAAGGCTCACAGGGCTGGTGCTAAAAGATCCAGACATGCGGATTGTCCTTTCAGCTTATGCTGATGATGTGCTCCTCGTGGCCCAGGATCCAGTTGATCTTGAGCTGGCAAAACAGTGCCAGGAGGTATATTCAGCTGCCTCCTCCGCTCAGATCAACTGGTCCAAATGCACAGGCCTTTTAGAGGGTAATTTACAGGTAGACTCTTTGCCTCCCACGTTTCGTGACATCACGTGGGAGGCAGATGTCATTAAATATCTGGGGGTCTACCTGTCTGCTGCGGACGCTTCCGTCCCAGACAACTGGAGGGAGTTAGAGGGCAGTGTCCTTTCTCGTCTGGGACGATGGAGGGGTCTAGCAAAAATGCTTTCCCTTAGGGGGCGGACTCTAGTGGTGAATCAGCTGGTGGCTTCTCAGATCTGGCACCGGCTGATTTGTCTGAGTCCGACCCCCTAGTTCAGTGGTGGCGAACCTATGGCACGCGTGCCACAGGTGGCACGCCGTGCCCCTTCTGTGGGCACGCGGCCATAGGTCGCCGGCAGCATGCTGGGTCTGCTCTTCGTGCGCGAGCATGGCGCCTGAGCGCGCCTGAGCACTCTCCCGTCAATGAAAGAAGGAAGGGCTGTGCTAGCGTGCGCGCTCGGCATAGGCGAGCAGACTCCTCGAGATCCGCAGGGGGAGAGGCAAGGGGAAGGTAAGAGTTGTTATGGGGTAGGGGAGAGACAAGGGAGAAGGGGGAGACAAGGGGAAGTGGAGAGACAAGAGGGGAAAGAGAAGGGTGGGGGAGACAAGGGAGAAGGGGGAAGAGAGAAGGGGGAAGACAGTGGAGAATGGGAAAGAGAAGTGTGGGGGAGAGATAGAAGGGTGTGGGAGACAAGGGAGAATGGGAGAGACAAGGTTGGGTGAAACAAGGGGGTAGAGAGAGCAGGGTGGGAGAGACCAGGGGGAGAGACAATGGGGAGGGGAGAGACAAGGGGGAGAGAGTAATGGGAGTAATGGGAGACACAAGGGGAAGGGGAGAGACAAGGGGGGAGACAATGGGGAGGGGAGAGACAAGGGGGAGAGAGAGTGAATGGTGGGAGAGACAATAGTGAAGTACAAGGAAAGACAAGGGTGGGGGTAGAGACAAGAGTGAAGGAGATACAAGGGTGTGGGAGAGATAAGCAGAGAAAGAGGGAGGGAGGAAGAAATAAGAGCAGAGAGAAGGGAGGATGGAGAGAAAGAAAATAGGGAGAGGCAGAAGGGAAAGGGAGAAGTAAGAGAGTGAGATTGGAGAGAAGGTAGAGGCACATGAGAGGAAGGGAGAGGAGAGAGAAAGGAAGAGGGAGATGCAAAAGGGAGAGGTAGAGAAGGGAGAGTGAGAGAAGGGAGGAGTGAGAGAGAGGGGAGAGGCAAAAGGGAGAGGTAGAGAATGGAAAGAAAGGAGGAGGGAGAGACACAGGGAAGGAAAGAGACAAGGGGGGGGTAGAGGCAAGGGAGAAAACAGACAATTGTGAGCGGTACAAGAGAGGAGAAATAAGGGTGGGAGAGAGAGAAGGATGGAGGGAAGAGACAAGGGAGAAGGGGAGATACAGGGGTGGTGGGAGACAAGGAGGAAGGGGAGAGACAAGGGGAGGGGAGAGAGAAGGGTGTATGATCCAAGGGGGGGGGAGACAAGGGAGAAAGGAAGAGACAAGGCTGGAGGGAGAGACAAGCGGGAAGGGGAGAGACTAGAGGCGAGAGAGGAGGGTGGGGGGAGAGGGAAAAATGGGGGAAGAGACAAGGGGGAAGGGGAGATACAAGGGTGGGGGAGAGACAAGGGAAGGGGAGACATAAGGGGCAGGGGAGAGACAAGGGAGAATGGGAGAGAGAGAAGGGTGTAAGAGACAAGGGGGAGTGAGAAAGTGAGAGACAAGAGACAATGATGTGGGGAGACAAGAGGGAGTGGTAGTCAAGAGAGAAGGGGAGAGACAAGGGAGAAGGGGACGACAAGGGTAAGCGGGCATATGCATTAAGGGAGCAATGTATAAAATTGCTATTTTTGGATTGAAAGAGTGAGGTGCATTGTATTCTCATTTGCATGGCCCTGCCTTTTAGACATGTGAATGGGCTTATTAATGTAATATTAATTTCCTCTCTCTAAAAATGTATATAGTGTGGGGGGGGGGGGAAGTATTTGATCCCCTTCGGATTTTTTTTGTCCATGACAAAGAAATGATCAGTCTATAATTTTATCAAAAATGACGGGAATACAATTGTAAGGCTGACAATGCTGTTTGCCACATAATGTGAGGCTTTTGCTCCTCTGAGCACCATTTGCGTGGCGCGCACTAACTGCCATTTGTTTTATTTTCAACGTTCTGCGTTCCTGTCGTTGTTCGTCTAAGACTCAGTATTCAGGTTTAATTGCCGTGTTGGCACTTAGAGGAAAAAAAAGTTGGCATGTATTGCGGTTTGGGCACTCGGGCTCAAAAAGGTTCGCCATCACTGCCCTAGTTTGTCACCAATATCCAGAGGAATTTGTTAGATTTCCTCTGGATGGGAAGGCATTGGGTCTCTGCAGGGGTGGCAAGTCTGCCTTTGGTGGAGGGTGGACAGGGAGTAGTTTGTGTGTGCTCCCAGTTGTCCACCTTCCGCCTTCAGTACATGCAGAGATACCTATATGCAGATCCCTCTCCGCAGTGGTGCGCACTGGCATCCAGCTTTTATCGCCAGTTGCACAACCTGGGGTATGACCGGCAATTATTTCTGATCAGGCCCGAGGGGTTTGGGAGAGACCTCTCTGTGTTGCCGGCATACTACCAGGAAACCCTCAAGGCCTGGAGCATGGTCTCCGTGACCAGGCAGGGCGTGCCTTTGGGGGATGAAATATTCACGGAGCCCCTGCTATTTAATCCAGCAGTGGGGGCTCCAATGTTACAGTCCCCCTGTATCATCCGCCGCCTTAGTCATGCACGGATGACCCGAGTCGGGGATCTCCTGGAATACGGGCGTTCTGATTGGGTGTCACCCCAGGAGCTTGCACTCTGTTTGGGATATGTGACGCCCAAAGTCTCAGGGCGCTTGCTCCAGGAGATTAGGGATGCCATCTTCCCCGACTCGCGCACCTTCCTTCGCGGGGCTTTGCAGGCCGGAGTGCCACATGCACCTTTCAACATCCCTGCTCCGGCTGTTTGCATTGGACACAAGCCCCGTGTTTCCCCTAAGGCTCCTCCTGTCCCCAACCTCTCAAAGTTGAGGGACATACCCTCGGCATGCTTTCGCGGCATGCCGAGGAAGAGCTTATATTCTCTCGTGCTCCATACAGTGCACTTCCTTGCCCCGGTGGAGGGAACTTTATTCTGATTTAGTTCCACGACCCACCGGGGACTTGAGTTGGAGAGTGCTCCATGGTGCACTGAGCACGGGAGAGTACTTAGCTAAATTCACGGACTTTCCCTCCACTTGTCCATTCTGTGGCAAGGGAGAGTCCGTGTATCATATTTATTTTAGTTGCGCCAGACTGCAGCCCCTCTTGTCACTCTTGAGGGGCCTCCTCCTGCAGTTCTGGCTGCATTTCTCCCCTCACATTTTTATTTTTGGGCACCCAGTGGCCCGGGGCAATAAGGCCAGGGAGCTCCTCGTCAACCTGCTCCTGGCATTAGCCAAATTGGCTATATATAAGTCCAGGAAGCAGTGTTTGATAGGGGGGATTCCCTTGTCACCTGAGGCCATGTTCTGGGTGCTGGTGCGCTCCCGTATCCGGGCCACCTGGCTTTGTCCACTGGGGGAATGGATGAGTTTGTCTCCCAGTGGGCTGTAGATGGTGTGCTCTGCTCGGTATCTCCCCATCCGGTTTCTTTTTCTCTCAACCTCCTAAAATTATTTTTATTTAGTTTACAGAACATGTTTTCTCATAATTTTAAAATACACTGTGCCAAGTTCAACCAATCCAGTCTAGTTGAGGTACCAACAGTCCACATTTAAAAAAAAATGACAGGCAGAGGCAGGACACCCCGCAGAGGCCATCGTGGTCATGGTGCTGTGATTCCCTTTGGCCCTACAATAATGCCCAGTGTTCAGAGGCCAGTTACCCTGAACTTGAAAAGTTCAGAGGACGTAGTTCACTGGCTAACACAGGACACCCAATCTTCTACAGCTTCCGCTTGGAACATTGACGCACCATCCTCCTCCAGATTAGCTTCGGGCACCTCTCAAGTTACCACTCACCCGCCTGCCGCCACCACCACTAGTACCACAGCCAATTCAATTGATCAGTCAGAAGAGTTATTTACACATCAGTTTGAAGAAATGAGTGATGCGCAACCATTATTGCCAGAGGATGTAGATAACAGGGATATGTCTCAGTCAGGCAGCATTACACACATGTACGTACGATGTGATGATGATGATGATGATGTACCCGCTGCTGCTTCCTTTGTTCAGTTGTCATATACAAGTGAGGGGACACTACACACAGCATCTGTATACTGCACCTTCATACACACAGTGTGGGCTCTGCTATTCCTGTACTGACACTACACTCAACATCTGTATACTGCACCAACATACAGACAGTGTGAGCTCTGCTATTCCTGTACTGACACTACACACAGCATCTGTATACTGCACCTTCATACATACAGTGTGAGCTCTGCTATTCCTGTACTGACACTACACACAGCATCTGTATACTACACCTTCATACATACAGTGTGAGCTCTGCTATTCCTGTACTGACACTACACACAGCATCTGTATACTGCACCTTCATACATACAGTGTGAGCTCTGCTATTCCTGTACTGACACTACACACAACATCTGTATACTGCACCTTCATACACACAGTGTGAGCTCTGCTATTCCTGTACTGACACTACACACAGCATCTGTATACTGCACCTTCATACACACAGTGTGGGCTCTGCTATTCCTGTACTGACACTACACCCTACGTCTGTATACTGCACCTTCATACACACAGTGTGAGCTCTGCTATTCCTGTACTGACACTACACACAGCATCTGTATACTGCACCTTCATACACACAGTGTGAGCTCTGCTATTCCTGTACTGACACTACACACAGCATCTGTATACTGCACCTTCATACTCACAGTGTGAGCTTTGCTATTCCTGTACTGACACTACACACTGCATCTGTATACTGCACCTTCATACACACAGTGTGAGCTCTGCTATTCCTGTACTGACACTACACCCTACGTCTGTATACTGCACCTTCATACACACAGTGTGGGCTCTGCTATTCCTGTACTGACACTACACCCTACGTCTGTATACTGCACCTTCATACACACAGTGTGAGCTCTGCTATTCCTGTACTGACACTACACACAGCATCTGTATACTGCACCTTCATACTCACAGTGTGAGCTCTGCTATTCCTGTACTGACACTACACACAGCATCTGTATACTGCACCTTCATACACACAGTGTGAGCTCTGCTATTCCTGTACTGACACTACACACAGCATCTGTATACTGCACCTTCATACACACAGTGTGAGCTCTGCTATTCCTGTACTGACACTACACACAGCATCTGTATACTGCACCTTCATACACACAGTGTGAGCTCTGCTATTCCTGTACTGACACTACACACAGCATCTGTATACTGCACCTTCATACACACAGTGTGGGCTCTGCTATTCCTGTACTGACACTACACCCTACGTCTGTATACTGCACCTTCATACAGACAGTGTGAGCTCTGCTATTCCTGTACTGACACTAAACTCAACATCTGTATACTGCACCAACATACAGACAGTATGAGCTCTGCTATTCCTGTACTGACACTACACACAGCATCTGTATACTGCACCTTCATACACACAGTGTGAGCTCTGCTATTCCTGTACTGACACTACACACAGCATCTGTATACTGCACCTTCATACACACAGTGTGGGCTCTGCTATTCCTGTACTGACACTACACACAGCATCTGTATACTGCACCTTCATACAGACAGTGTGAGCACTGCTATTCCTGTACTGACACTACACACAGCATCTGTATACTGCACCTTCATACACACAGTGTGAGCTCTGCTATTCCTGTACTGACACTACACACAGCATCTGTATACTGCACCTTCATACACACAGTGTGGGCTCTGCTATTCCTGTACTGACACTACACCCTACGTCTGTATACTGCACCTTCATACACACAGTGTGAGCTCTGCTATTCCTGTACTGACACTACACACAGCATCTTTATACTGCACCTTAATACAGACAGTGTGAGCTCTGCTATTCCTGTACTGACACTACACACAGCATCTGTATACTGCACCTTCATACACACAGTGTGAGCTCTGCTATTCCTGTACTGACACTACACTCAACATCTGTATACTGCACCAACATACAGACAGTATGAGCTCTGCTATTCCTGTACTGACACTACACACAACATCCTGATACTGCACCTTCATACACACAGTGTGAGCTTTGCTATTCCTGTACTGACACTACACACAGCATCTGTATACTGCACCTTCATACATACAGTGTGAGCTCTGCTATTCCTGTACTGATACTACACACAGTATCTGTATACTGCACCTTCATACATACAGTGTGAGCCCTGCTATTCCTGTACTGACACTACACACAGCATCTGTATACTGCACCTTCATACACACTGTGTGAGCTCTGCTATTCCTGCACTGACACTACACACAGCATCTGTATACTGCACCTTCATACACACAGTGTGAGCCCTGCTATTCCTGTACTGACACTACACACTGCATATGTATGCTGCACCTTTATACAGACAGTATGAGCTCTGCTATTCCTGTACTGACACTACACACAACATCTGTATACTGCACCTTCATACACACAGTGTGAGCTCTGCTATTCCTGTACTGACACTACACACAGCATCTGTATACTGCACCTTCATACAGACAGTGTGAGCTCTGCTATTCCTGTACTGACACTACACACATCATCTGTATACTGCACCTTCATATATCAGTGTGAGCTCTGCTATTCCTGTACTGACACTACACACATCATCTGTATACTGCACCTTCATACACACTGTGTGAGCTCTGCTATTCCTGTACTGACACTACACACATCATCTGTATACTGCACCTTCATACAGACAGTGTGAGCTCTGCTATTCCTGTACTGACACTACACACATCATCTGTATACTGCACCTTCATACACACAGTGTGAGCTCTGCTATTCCTGCACTGACACTACACACAGCATCTGTATACTGCACCTTCATACACACAGTGTGAGCTCTGCTATTCCTGTACTGACACTACACACAGCATCTGTATACTGCACCTTCATACACACAGTGTGAGCTCTGCTATTCCTGTACTGACACTACACACAGCATCTGTATACTGCACCTTCATACATACAGCGTGAGCTCTGCTATTCCTGTACTGACACTACACACAGCATCTGTATACTGCACCTTCATACACACAGTGTGAGCTCTGCTATTCCTGTACTGACACTACACACAGCATCTGTATACTGCACCTTCATACATACAGTGTGAGCTCTGCTATTCCTGTACTGACACTACACACAGCATCTGTATACTGCACCTTCATACAGACAGTGTGAGCTCTGCTATTCCTGTACTGACACTACACACAGTATCTGTATACTACACCTTCATACACACAGTGTGAGCTCTGCTATTCTTGTACTGACATTACACACAGCATCTGTATACTGCACCTTCATACAGACAGTGTGAGCTCTGCTATTCTTGTACTGACATTACACACAGCATCTGTATACTGCACCTTCATACATACAGTGTGAGCTCTGCTATTCCTGTACTGACACTACACACAGCATCTGCATACTGCACCTTCATACATACAGTGTGAGCTCTGCTATTCCTGTACTGACACTACACACAGCATCTGTATACTGCACCTTCATACACACAGTGTGAGCTCTGCTATTCTTGTACTGACACTACACACAGCATCTGTATACTGCACCTTCATACACACAGTGTAAGCTCTGCTATTCCTGTACTGACACTACACACTGCATCTGTATACTGCATCCTTCATACACACAGTGTGAGCTCTGCTATTCCTGTACTGACACTAAACACAGTATCTGTATACTGCACCTTCATACACACAGTGTGAGCTCTGCTATTCCTGTACTGACACTACACACAGCATCTGTATACTGCACCTTCATACAGACAGTGTGAGCTCTGCTATTCCTGTACTGACACTACACACTGCATCTGTATACTGCACCTTCATACATACAGTGTGAGCTCTGCTAATCCTGGACTGCTACAGGAATAGCATAGCTCACACTGTATGTATAAAGGTGCAGTATACAGATGCTGTGTGTAGTGTCAGTACAGGAATAGCAGAGCTCACACTGTATGTATAAAGGTGCAGTATACAGATGCAGTGTGTAGTGTCAGTACAGGAATAGCAGAGCTCACACTGTGTGTATGAATAGTAGTGTCAGTACAGGAAGAGCAGGGCTCACACTGTCTGTATGAAGGTGCAGTATGCAGATGCAGTGTGTAGTGTCAGTACAGGAATAGCAGAGCTCACACTGTATGTATGAAGGTGCAGTATACAGATGCTGTGTGTAGTGTCAGTACAGGATTAGCAAAGCTCACACTGTCTGTATGAAGGTGCAGTATACAGATGCTGTGTGTAGTGTCAGTACAGGAATAGCAGAGCTCACACTGTATGTATGAAGGTGCAGTATACAGATGCAGTGTGTAGTGTCAGTACAGGAATAGCAGAGCTCACACTGTGTGTATGAGGGTGCAGTATACAGATGCTGTGTGTAGTGTCAGTACAGGAATAGCAGAGCTCACACTGTATGTATGAAGGTCTAGTATACAGATGCTGTGTGTAGTGTCAGTACAGGAATAGCAGAGCTCACACTGTGTGTTTGAAGGTGCAGTATACAGATGCTGTGTGTAGTGTCAGTACAGGATTAGCAAAGCTCACACTGTGTGTATGAAGGTGCAGTATACAGATGCTGTGTGTAGTGTCAGTACAGGAATAGCAGAGATCACACTGTCTGTATGAAGGTGCAGTATACAGATGCAGTGTGTAGTGTCAGTACAAGAATAGCAGAGCTCACACTGTGTGTATGAAGGTGCAGTATACAGATGCTGTGTGTAGTGTCAGTACAGGATTAGCAAAGCTCACACTGTCTGTATGAAGGTGCATTATACAGATGCAGTGTGTAGTGTCAGTACAGGAAAAGCAAAGCTCACACTGTCTGTATGAAGGTGCAGTATACAGATGCTGTGTGTAGTGTCAGTACAGGAATAGCAGAGCTCACACTGTATGTATAAAGGTGCAGTATAAAGATGCTGTGTGTAGTGTCAGTACACGAATAGCAGAGCTCACACTGTCTGTATGAAGGTGCAGTATACAGATGCAGTGTGTAGTGTCAGTACAGGAATAGCAGAGCTCACACTGTCTGTATGAAGGTGCAGTATACAGATGCAGTGTGTAGTGTCAGTACAGGAATAGCAGAGCTCACACTGTCTGTATGAAGGTGCAGTATACAGATACTGTGTCTAGTGTCAGTACAGGAATAGCAGAGCTCACACTGTGTGTATGAAGGTGCAGTATACAGATGCTGTGTGTAGTGTCAGTACAGTAATAGCAGAGCTCACACTGTCTGTATGTAGGTGCAGTATACAGATGCAGTGTGTAGTGTCAGTACAGGAATAGCAGAGCTCACACTGTCTGTATGTAGGTGCAGTATACAGATGCTGTGTGTAGTGTCAGTACAGGAATAGCAGAGCTCACAATGTCTGTATGTAGGTGCAGTATACAGATGCTGTGTGTAGTGTCAGTTGCTAGTATATATATACATATAAAGAGTGAGGTAGCCATGATTGTCTTTTTTATTAGACAAACATATTAATTTATTATGACAAGCTTTTCACTTCACTTTTTCAAGTATTGCACAGTACTGAAAGACGCAATATGTCTGCTCAGGATGGGACACAAACAAGCACCATAAATAATGTCCTATAGGTCTGTAGATCAGGTAAAGATATGAACCTAACATCGCCCTAAATAAGGGCCTAAAACTGCTGTGACATCTGCGGCCCTGATCACTATATACTGAATAAAAGTAAATGATATGTTATAATCTATTCTATGTTAGGATTTCATTGTTTAAGGACTTATATTTTCAGTAATTGATGAATATGTCCAAGGGAGCATGGCTTTGTTACATTGGGATTATGTGTTATTGTGTGGTTATATGTGTTATTGTGTGGTTATATGTGTTATTGTGTGGTTATATGTTGCCTGTACATGGTTATTATGTATCCTAGTTATAATATATTATAAGAGGGAAAACGTTATATAGAACATATGTGGAATTGGAAAAAAAGGCTCTGCATAGAAGTTAGCTGCAGATCATTGCACACTCACACATACAGACCTTGGGTCAAGGCAGATGCATGCACTTCAAGTAGTCCTAAGCAAACACTTGAGTTTAACATGAAGGTTTGTTCACTAGCCAGCTATAGATATCAGATGAATTTGATCCCAAGAGCTCTGATAGCCCAAGGTTGCAAGCCAGATGGGCTGACATCACACATACATACATGTACACAAGGGTGTGGTATTGGAGAGTATATATATGTTGTTTTGATCATTCAATAAAGGTTGAGAGATAGTTTTCACATATACAAGGTGTGAGACTATCTCTGTGTGTTGTATCCTGACTTGGGGAGTGGTCTTGCCATGGGCCACTAGTAACCTGTATGCAGTATTCTCTGCCTGTACCTTTTGGGCCTTGCCCTCTTCAGAAGCAATCTTTTGTGCCACAGAGAACAGGAACTACACGATTCTGCTGGGTAGGTTTGAACTAGGTTCATATCAAGCGCCTTTGAAGAAGCAGATCGTGACACCATATCCTCCTATATCATATTCCCTCCTGTTGTTGTTGTTGTTTCCGCAGCGCGAGGCCACGGAGAGCAAGGACTCCAGTCCATAAATAGCGAAGCCGCAATGGATAGGAAGGTAAAACAAGGACCAATATGGAAACCAATTTGGGGAAATACAGTTATTATTAATAGTGTCAGAATAAAAAACATAAAACAGCACAAAGCCCAGAGTTACTTGTACAGAACGTATTCCCAGCCCGTCCATGGGGCGCTGAACATAGATGGATCATTTTAGTATTATTATTATTATAACGTCCCAACATATCCCATTGTGCTATACAGGGGTTAAGTACCCAGCAAAAACAAAACTAACCCATAGCAAAGAATGGAGGGCCTTATGTTTGTATGGAGCTTGTTCCCAGAGCACCAACACATGACTGAAAACCCACAAACTTACAATCTAAAGGGTTTGGTGTGATAAGAGAAGGTGATAGATGCAAGATGGCGGTGTGAAAGCAATTGGTTCAATCAAGTGGAGGTGTTTGTGTGTTGTACTGTAGATTGTGGGTGTAGGTGATATGAAGCGGTGGAGTGCGCAGTTGCGCATATTAAGGCTGAAGGTGATGAGCTTCTTCAAAAAGATGCATTTTTTGTGACTTTTTAAAGGTTTTGAGGCAGGAAGATAGTCTAATGGAGCGAGGCAAGGAGTTCCAGAAAGTTTTATATGTTAGGATCATGATTCTGGAGTCTATAGGAAACCAGTGGAGTGCCTGACTGAGAGGAGACGCAGGCACCGAGCGTTCAGTATGGAAGATGAGTCTAGGAGAGACGTTGATTATGGATCGGAGTGGAGACAGACGAGAGATGGAAGGCCAGCATTTGCAGTAGATAGATACAGTGGATATAAAAAGTCTACACACCCCTGTTAAAATGTCAGGTTTCTGTGCTGTAAAAAAATGAGACAAAGATAAATCATTTCAGAACTTTTTCCACGTTTAATGTGACCTATAAACTGTACAACTCCATTGAAAAACAAACTGAAACCTAAAAGGTGGAGGGAATAAAAATAAAAATAATGTGGTTGCATAAGTCTACACACCCTCTTATAACTGGGGATGTAGCTGTGTTCAGAATTAAGCAATCACATTCCAAATCGTGTTAAATAGGAGTCAGCATACACCTGCCATCATTTAAAGTGCCTCTATTTAACCCCAAATAAAGTTCAGCATGCTCAAAAGCCATGGTCCACAGAGAGCTTCCAAAGCATCAGAGGGATCTCATTGTTAAAAGGTATCAGTCAGGAGAAGGGTACAAAAGAATTTCCAAGGCATTAGATATACCATGGAACACAGCAAAGTCATCATCAAGTGGAGAAAATATGGCACAACAGTGACATTACCAAGAACTGGAGCTCCCTCCAAAATTGATGAAAAGACGAGAAGAAAACTGGTCTGGGAGGCTACCAAGAGGCCTACAGCAACATTAAAGGAGCTACAGGAATACCTGGCAAGTACTGGCTGTGTGGTACATGTGACAACAATCTCCCGTATTCTTCATATGCCTGGGCTATGGGGTAGAGTGGCAAGACGAAAGCCTTTTCTTACGAAGAAAAACATCCAAGCCAGGCTACATTTTGCAAAAACACATCTGAAGTCTCCCAAAAGCATGTGGGAAAAGGTGTTATGGTCTGATGAAACCAAGGTTGAACTTTTTGGCCATAATTCCAAAAGATATGTTTGGCGCAAAAACAACATTGCAAATCACCAAAAGAACGCCATACCCACAGTGAAGCATGATGGTGGCAGCATCATGCTTTGGGGCTGTTTTTCTTCAGCTGGAACTGGGGCCTTAGTTAAGATAGAGGGAATTATGAACAGTTCCAAATACCAGTCAATATTGGCACAAAACCTTCAGGCTTCTGCTAGAAAGCTGAACATGAAGAGGAACTTCATCTTTCAGCATGACAACGACCCAAAGCATACATCCAAATCAACAAAGGAATGGCTTCACCAGAAGAAGATTAAAGTTTTGGAATGGCCCAGCCAGAGCCCAGACCTGAATCCGATTGTGATCTGAAGAGGGCTGTGCACAGGAGATGCCCTCGCAATCTGACAGATTTGGAGTGTTTTTGCAAAGAAGAGTGGGCAAATCTTGCCAAGTCAAAATGTGCCATGCTGTTAGACTCATACCCAAAAAGACTGAGTGCTGTAATAAAATCACAAGGGGCTTCAACAAAGTATTAGTTTAAGGGTGTGCAGACTTATGCAACCATGGACATCAATTGACGGTGCAAATGCGGCATTGCTGGGCCACGCCCAGGAAGGGGTTAGTCTGTATGTGGGACTAGCCGGGCAAACATTGCCGAAGCTCTGCTAGAGTGTCGTTAAGGCTGTCCAAGCTGGGTATCTCAAACATGCTATACAACGGCCTAATAGGCCTGAACCCCGAAGCAACAACTCTTTGAGGCTGACCGCCTGAGGCCGGGTCCAAAACCAAGTTGATGGATATCTGAACCACACTACTGGGGCATAGCGGCCTAAAGTGCTGGTGGAAACTGACTTAGCCTGTGAGGAGAATATCCGGGGTGGTTCGTGAGAAGAGCCAGTTAAAGGAGACCTAAAACCATAAGGTGAACGTGAGGTTGTGTTATACCCCAGGTGAGGGTAGCCGGTGTGCCGTGCTGATTTATTCTACTGGGCACCCGGGGCTGGTGAGCATTTGCCGCTGAGAGGGGGTCTACTCCTTTATTACCATTGTGGGGACTGGCTTCAGGTTAATCTATCCCGCAGCAGGTAACGCTGCCAACGCCCTGTTGCTATGAAAGTCTGACGTTGCAGAGGGTGAGTGCATGTTTGTATTGCTTCTGCTGTAGGTACTCCCAGAATATAACACCTGCATGTGAGGGCCAATTTGAATGATAGAAGTGGAGGAAAATAAGAAAGCTGCTGTGAAGTGTCCCCCATATGATGGGTTTTGAACAATAAGATGGGAATTTCTTAGCCCATATAAATAGGCCCATTGGGTCTTATTAACCAACATTGTCCAATTTACACCTATTGTGACATTTCCTATCGGTCTCATGAGGCTGGGGGGAACTTGATGGGAGAAAAGCGACTCTGCAAGCAAGATATATTATATATGCCTTTTGGTATTTAAAATTGTTCAGCAAAGAAGAGCAAGTTACAAAGTGGACTATCTGTATACAATTTTTTATACACTCCTATTCTCCCATTTCTTTTCTCTTTTTCCTTTGTTTTTTTATATAGCCCTGTGGTATCTATGCAAAGGTCTAAAGAACAACAAGCCCCTAGGGGTAAAGGCTCTAAAAAAACATTACAAAACAATAGCTCAAAAGCTATAGCTAATTTTCTCTCTCCTGTAGATAAAGAGAATAGACAGGACAAGAGAGAATCATATTCACTCTCTCAGTCCACGTTAGACTTTTCTGAAACTCCAATAGAAGCAGAGGTTATTATAGGAGATGAATCTGTGAGAGAGACCACTCCTGAAGAACCTCTAACAGCTTCAGCGTTAAAGAAAACTATGACAGCTCTTTTAATGGAGTTTCAGATATCCATCAGGGAAGAATTGATAGGCAAAATTAAAAATAATGCTAAGAATATAAAAACATTAACAGATAGAACAGAAATTGTAGAACAGACTCAAGAGGTTATTTTGAAGAATAATGATGAATTAAAGAGACAGATAATGGGACTTAAAGAGGAGATCCAGACGCTAAAGAGCCAAAATCTCAGATAAGCGGAAGCTGAAAAACGATATAATATTAGAATCCGTGGTATATCAGAGTCTGTTACCTTTAAAGACCTCCATCAATTTGTGGAAGCCTTTCTGTTAAGCTTAGTGGAGCGCCAGAGCGAGAAGCCTATAGAGAGATTATACCGGATTCCTCTTCCACCTAACATGGGCAAAGAAATTGCTAGGGATGTAATTGTAAAACTGCATCATATGTCCCATAGAGAAGCAATACTAAAAGCTTCATTTAATAAAAAATGTTTTGAGAGTCCATATGAAAATCTTAAAATATTCCCAGATCTGACAGGAGAAATTTTATTTCAACGTAAGAAACTGCAATTTGTGACTAAAGTTTTGAGAGACAAACAGATTTCCTATAGATGGGGAAATCCCCCAAAATTGATTTTTTGGTATGAGAATCACAGATACGTTATTAATGACACTTTGGAAGGGGAGAATTTCCTGACAAAACTAAATAAAAGTCAGTAAATATAAGTTTGTTCACAGCGGTTATTTAAATATGTATTGGAATATAAATATTAGATTGTCTTCAAAAAAAATTGTAAAGAGTAGTGTATATGTATTATTTTGATAGAAAAGGGGGGGGGGGAAAAAAAGGGAAAAAAAATGGAATGGTATTTTTTTGCTGCTAATTTAGAAGTAACATATAGATGGTACACTTTAATGAATTTAGATAATGGGGAAAATACACCATGTTTTGATTAATATTTTTTAAATTACTGTTTTACTCTGGGAAATTTAAAGAGTAAAATATAAACTCACTAGTTGTTGGGTAATTTTTTAGATGTGAATATATATTCTCACTTTTTTTTATTATTAACACGAGGGAAACAATAAAGAAAACACTAACCTAGATAATGGGTAAAAATATATTAGTATTTAATAATGACACTAAGAAAATTTACTTTTATAAATTAGTGAGCAAAATACAATTCAGTAGCTGATTGCTATAAGGGAAGGGGTTCACAACTGGAGTAGGGAATTTAAAGGGAAAGTTCTATTTAAAATTCTCTCAAATTAAAGGGAATAATATAAACATCTAGAGTAGGATTTAAAGCTTGGACACCCAAGATAATAGTAAAAAACAGATAGAGGGTACAATAAAGCTTCGGCTAAGGCTTTCAGATGTATTCATCTGACATTGTTGCATCACGGGAGGGACTCTTCCTCTTCAAGGAGGACTGCCTCCCGATATGCCTCAATGAGTTGAGGAGGGATGAATGTTTTATGTTTGGTTTATGTATTGGTGTATATTTGTATTTGTGGACTGGAATTAAAGTTATCTCAGGGGAAAGGGGACTGACCATCATTTCTATTGTGATGCTAACAGCATGTCATTAAAGATAGTAACGCAAAACGTTCAGGGACTGAATCATCCAGCTAAACGTGAAAGAGCTTTCTGCAGCAAAAAGCAGATATAATCTGCTTGCAGGAGACTCATTGGCAGGGAGCTCCAATTACATTTTTTAATACACATTATAAAGTCGCATACAATTCAATGTATAAGAAAATATTGAATGTATACGTGCCGAATAGATCCCAAATTAAATTTCTTAGTAAAATCTTAAAAAAGTTTAATAAACTGATACAGGGATCTCTTATCGTTTGTGGAGACTTCAATATGCTCTCAGACCCAATTAAAGATAGAAAATCTGAAAATCATTCACCTCCAGACTCATCAGTGATAAGATTGTCAAAACAGTTTATTTCTCTGATGACAAAATATCATTTAATTGATGTTTGGAGAGTACTGCACACCAATGAAAAGGATTTTACTTGTTTTTCTCCAAGACACCATACATATTCTAGGTTAGATTATTTTTTTGCTGATATCAATACACTTAAAAGAACTTTGAGAGTTGATATTGGGCCAAGAGTGTGGTCGGATCACGCTCTAGTTTACTTGGAATTGTTTTCGAAAAATTCTTCCATTAACTCAAAATCTTGGAGATTTGATTCCTCACTCATTGATTCAGAGACAAGTCGGGATTATCTTAAAAAAGAAATTGATTTCTTTTATCAAGTAAACTCGGCTTCAGTAGAATCTAACATTACACTTTGGAACACACATAAGGCTTTTATAAGAGGGATCCTGATTAAATTGCAAAGTCAAAGGAAAAGAGAAAGAGGAACTCCTTTGAGAGAATTATATATCCAATTATATAATCTGGAACTAAGAAATAAAATTAATCCTAATGCTTCTGACTCGATGTTGATTAAAAAAATCCAATTGCAGATTAAACCCATTAATCAGATGAGAACTGATAAGTCTATATGGCTTTTACAACAAAAAAATTACCATTATGGGAGTAAACCAAGTAAAATCTTAGCAAATAAACTTAGATCTCATGCTACTAAAAAAAGGGTTGATTATATTTATCACAATGGAACCTATCTTAATAACCCAGTCCAGATAGCAGAAGCATTTGAACAGTATTATTCTAGGTTATATAATTTGGAATCGGATCCTTCTTTTCAGAAGCCATCTCTGGAGGTCATTCAACATTTTTTGAATGAAATAGATTTGCCGCAAGTTTAACCAGAGGAAGTTTTAACACTAAATAATGATTTTTCCGAAAAAGAGATTTGTGACGTTATCTCTAAATTGAAGTTGGGTACTGCCCCAGGCCCAGATGGTTTTGGAAATCATTACTATAGGTCTTTGGTAACAACCCTAGTCCCACATTTAAAAAATCTTTTCAATGAGATTAAAAGAAAGGGACATATTCCTTCAGAAATGTCAGAGGCTCTGATTATCACTATACCAAAAAAAGACACAGGTATATTCTTCAGCCCCATTTCACTTTTAAATGTTGATGTAAAAATGTATGCTAAAATGCTGGCGGATAGATTGAGTGAGGTTATTCACAAACTTGTATCAATAGATCAAACTGGATTTGTACGGGGACGTTTGGGCTCCGACAACACCAGACGCATGTTGGATTTGATTTCATATTCTAAACACAAACTTCTCCCAACTGTGTTTAATCTTTGCATTGATAATGGAGCCCATGGCAGTTTCTATAAGAGATAACCCCTCTATTCATGGAATTACAGTTGGTGGGATACAGCATAAAATAATGCTGTATGCCGATGATGCGGTTGTGTTTGTGTCTAACCCCATTGACTCTTTGAAAACTTTGCATGTAATAATAGATAAATATTCTGAAGCCTCTAACTATAAAATTAATATCTCCAAGTCACAGGTTTTGGCTCTTAATTTAGCCAGTCTGGAAAAAGATGACTTGAAATCCATCTACCAGTATAATTGGCATTCTAATACCATAACTCAGATGGGAATCATATTTTATAATTCTATCCAGTTAATAATTAAAAACAACTATAAGAACTGGATCCAAGGGGAAAATGCTCCAAGCCTGGAACTGGAACCTCACGAATAGCTGCTAGCAGCTGAACAGGAAAAGCACCCCAGGATGCTTACACTCCTGACAGTCAGTCTGTAACAGCATACCATGAATCCCCCCAAGAACGAAACATAAGCTCTGTGTTTGAGGGTCAAGCAGTGAACTCTCTTTATTGAAACAACACACATTTTTAAACACTTCACATACACAGTAGGGGCAGTGACTACCTTTGGTCAACCCCTAATTACCTCTGGCCAATTTGACAGGGTTAAGGCGTGGGAACCAGGGGTCCCCTCCCCCAGGAGCCGCCCACTAGGCGTGGCTAACTGCTCATTCTACCTCTGGCGGTGGAGAGAGTAAGATCACTAGGCTCACTTACTTCCCTGCTGGGAGTATGGGGAAACCCCAGGCCATCTCATTATTCAAGAGTCCTTACCCCCATTGTTCATGGTGCCATCTTGTCTGCTAAAACCCCTTTGTTCTGCTATCTCTTGTGTGTTTTAGCAGATAGTATTAAGAGGCAGATGGGCAACTCCTGACCAAGTGTACGAGACCAAAGATATGTGACTGCATACCACACAATACAATATTTTTACAGATATAACCACAACATATTATAACCCAGAACATATCTGCAGATAGCTTAGGTCTGAGCACACATTATTACTGAACGGCGCTCAGACCACATACATACAGTTCAATGGCCATGGAACCAAAGTCTTTCTGCATAGGAAAATAAAGTATTTAAATGCCGGACCATAGTCAAAAGGCACCAGGCGGGGAACCAGGCTCCTCCAATGTACAGTGGCGAGATTGGTCCCGTCACAGGGTGGATACAGGATCAATGGCCCTTCACAGTTATATCTATTAGTTATTAGGATATTTTTGTATATCTGCCATATTGTATTAAGCTGCTGCCAATCCTTTATTTCAAATCTATCCATATTAGAAGGAAAACATCATCTAAAATCTTTTTAGCAGATTGCGATCTGTAGCGTTACACAGTGAGCGGTATGATGACATCCTAGTTTGTTTCGGCTTTACTGTCTGTATCACATGGACCTAGACATGAAGGGTTTAGTCAGAGGTAAGTGGGAAACCAGGGATATTTATGCTGGATTTTAAACAACATGGCCTCTGTTTGGCTGCATAACCAGCCAAGAAGCAACCAGGACACAGACTCTGAATAAGTAAGGCACGCCATGTGCCCCAGCAATTGAGCGCTTCCTGAACTACCAATGCAGCGCCAACTGAACTGACTGACAACTAGGACCAATCAGGCTCCACATCCGGCTTATTAACCAGTCACATATTTTGCAACAGCTCCGAGTAATTTGTCCTTCGAATCTCGTGATCTTAATTAGGTTACAAAGTTTTATTGTTTAATGGCACTACTGTTGAATTCCTTTTTGTTAATGTGTTTGGTTGCCATATGATTTTCCCTATAAATATACTATAACCTGTTCAATAAAGAGACCTTCTGGTTACGGCATAATTTATATAACAATGTTTGCTAGCTGCTCTGTTTGTGGCTCTCAAATCTGGGAAAAAGGCTACTAATATTTTGCTGCTTGTTGTTTAGTTGTTCAGTCATGTATGCCTTTCTAAGTCTCCATAGATCACTGCATGCCAGGCACATCTATCATCCACTGCCGTTATGAGATCCATCAAGCACATATCCAGTGCTTCAATGACCTCTTCTATCCATGTCCACCTCTGCCATCCTCATTCTTCACTCACCTTCAATCTTTAACAGCATCAGAGTTTTCTCTAGGGCATTCTGTCTGCTCATTATATTACAAAAATATTTGTGCTTTAGCCTCATGATCAAAACTTCCAGTGAACAATTTGGCTTGATTTCTGGTAATATTTATTAATTGGATCTTCCTGCAGTATTGTAATAGCTGGATCAGATTTAACGTAGCTTTCATCCCGGGAAGTAAAATCTTTTCATTTTACGGTTGTAGTCACCATCTTGGAGCCCATGAAGATACATTTTGTTACGGACTGCATGCTTTTCAGCCAATGAGGGAAGAGCTCTATATAGTCAGCAAAAATAAGACCTGGAGCTGAATGTGGCTCAGATCATGAGCTTGTCGTTGCTAAGTTCAGAAATAGACTGAAGAAAAAGACGAGCAGATACAAAGTAAATAATATACCCCATGAATAAACAGGATAGGTAAATAATATATGTAAGATACTAGACACGGTAGATTGAATGTCAGAAGAACTTTGGACAGAAGTTAGTGACATTGTACAGAAAACAGCAACAAAGAAAATCCCCCAAAATAAAGAAAACTAAGAAGGGAAACTGGTTGTCTGGTAAGGCTTTAAAAGTAGCCCAGGAAAGAAGAAAGAGAAAAGCACTGGAGATAGGAAAAGATTTGTCCAACTGAATGCAAAATTCTAGAAGAGACAAGGAGACATCCTATAATGAACAATGTAACGAGATAAAAGAAGAGGACCTAATGGGTAAATCAAGAGATCTCTTCAAGAAAATTGGTGATCTCAAAGGAACCTTTTATTGCCCAAGAGCATGACAAAAAAAAACAAATGGTAGGGACTTGACAGAAGCAGATGATATAAAGAAAAGGTGGTAGATCTATACAGGAAGGATATTAAGGGGGAGATAGACGGTATGATGAAGGGCTGGAATGTGACGTAAAAAGAGAGAGAGATTGGATGGGGTGAAAGAGAGATAATGGAAAATCAGGTTTGGGGGGAAGGGTATTTAGGAGAGAGGTGATGGAGGAAAAACAGAGAGGATGATGGTGATGGATAATTAAATCAAGAAATATCTAAGTCAATTCTTAATCAATTAAAAAAATAACCTTAGATGTAACTTCTTATAAGTATAGTTACTTTTCATGCAAAGAGTTATGTCCAACCAATTATAAAGTATCAGCACCTTATGTTTATTCCATAGTTATTTTTGTATAATACACGGTGTAATTCTTAATGACAATGGACTCATCAATCACTTTCATTTATTAAAAATATCTATAACATAAAGATTTATCATACTATACATATTAGTATCACTTATAAACAGAATATACATTTATAAGAGCAGAGTTTATTTATTTTACAGCTCTACAGGGTCAAGGCTTTGTTTGATGCAACAAATGCACAATAAATGCACATAGAAAATAAGAAAATTAATGGGAGGGGCTATAAAGGTTGAAGGAAAAAATATAAAGAGTATATACAAAAACAATATATACCTTGGTTCACAAATTGATTATGACTACTCAGCATGATGGTGTAGCAAAGTCCTTAAGTTTAGGGTCCCTTAAATCAAGAGGTTATTGGTAACCAAGCAGATAACAGAGATGCAGAAAACCAGTGCAGCCTCATTGTAGGTCTTCAGAAAAAAACAGGCGGATACAAAAATAGAATTTACTAAAAAGTTCTATTAACATGCTTTAAAACTCAAATATCCATTGGAATGTTATGAATTTGCTAAATGTTTTTTATTAATTACATTACAGAATTGCATGATGTGTCATGTAGATGTGTAATGGTGGACTCATGTTAAAACATTCCCCACATCCCATACATACAACTGGTCTTTATCCTGTATGAGTTTTCTTGTGTCATTTCAAATCAGACTGAAACATGTTATTTTCTCTTCTGTAATTTTCAGAACATGCAAATGGTGTTTATCTTGTGTGAGTTCTCATATGTCGCTTGAGATTTGAGGTCTCACTGAAACATTTCCCACATTTAAAACATGCAAAAGGTTTTTCTCCGGTATGAGTCCTTTTATGGCTATAAAGATCTGAGCGATGAGTGAAACATTTACCACAATCAGAGCATGCAAAAGGTTTTTCTCCTGTGTGAGTTCTCATATGATCATTGAGATTTGAGGCCTGGATGAAACGTTTCCCACATTCAGTACATGCTAAATGTTTTTCCACTGTGTGAGCCCTTTTATGTTTATTAAGAACTGAGACATGACTGAAACATTTCCCACATTCAGAACATGGAAAAGGTTTTTCTCCTGTGTGTGTCATCCTATGGCTATTAAGATCTGAGAGATAACTGAAACATTTTGTACAATCAGAACATGCAAAAGGTCTGTCTCCTGTGTGAGTTCTCTTATGTTTATTGAGATTTGAGGCCTGACTGAAACGTTTGCCACATTCAGAACATGCAAAAGGTTTTTCTCCTGTATGAGTCCTCTTATGTACATTAAGATGTGAGAGCTGAATGAAACATTTCCCACATTCAGAACATGCAAATGGTTTTTCCACTGTGTGAGAAATGTGGTCTTCTCCAAGGGTATTCCAAATCTCGGATCCATCTGTTGGAAACAAAAGCACCAGGAGTAAACTCTGACAGCTTTAATACACTTCTAAATGTAAATTATTAGTTCAAATATATCCATTGTAGTTACTATAATTATTTAGAGCACACTGTGACCAATTTGCAGTTAATAAAGGTCAATTTGGTTGAAAAATGATTCAGTTTAGCCTATGAGTTTTGTGGAAGTTATTTAACATCTTTTGAACAGACAACATAATTTGTAATCATATAAAAAAGAAGAAAAACATGTCTAAATGTCTATAGAGTGCAGTGTGATCCAGCGCATACCAATTATTGCCAATTATGGTCTTTTGTTTAACTAAATATGATGTCTGGAAAATGTTATTTAAAAGAAAAAAGAAATACTGTATAAAACACAAACTTTACATATTGCAACTTCTACATGCAATTATTGCTAGCTGCGGGCTTTCATATTTTTGCCTGCTGCTGCCTGTTACTTCCTGAGGTGGAAGTCTCTGTAAACTAACAAACTCCCCATTAGTGATGGTGAGGGCACGGACTGTTGTTACTGACACATTCCCACTGTGCAGATACAAACTTCCTGTGTATACAAAGTCTTCTATCAGAAAGTTGTGCTAATGAAAATAAAATGGCAGATTGTGGTCATTACACCAGCAAATAAGAGATGTTCCCCGGTGCTTATGAATTAGGAGGATTACATATAAGATATTCTGAATTAATTAGGTCATACAAATATCTACATGAAGTCGGATGATGACACCACATTGTAACAGTAAGTATGCGGATACAAATACTTTTTTATATGCTTAATCTTTTCATTGATTATCTTTGAAAAAAATGATTATTTTACTCACATGTTGAATGCATGGAGATTAAAATAGTGATATAAATAAAATAGTAGATGCCTTTAATAAAATGGGCACTAAGTTTTCTGAGATTATATGATTAAAGACATTAAACTAAGTGTTCAGAGGGTTCTTGGGATGCGCCACCCATATTTATATCACATATTACTTATAATATATTCCTATAATATTCCTGTATCACATGGACACAAATACATTATTATTGTTATCACTCACCTGTACAGGGATCTGAATGGATTCCCATCTGGTGAATAGACTTCTCATCTCTCTCATATTCTCCGTCCTCATTAATTAAGTCAGGATATAGATCTCCATCTTGGGGTCCTGTTAGTCACGAGAGAGAAGCCCCTGGGTTTGTACAGATTTACACAACTATCTGACATAAATATCTACAGATTCTGGGTCATATTACACAGACTGAGGAGTCTAATTATCAGTTTATGGCTAATCTCTGTATTTAAAAACACAATAAACTGATTTAATAAATGTATCAATATTATTAATACATTAATCCTGTACATTAGCTGTGTAGATGTGTTATAGACTGATTAGTAATTATTGGCAAATACTAAGTTATGGACCCCCCCCATACAGGAGATGAACAAACAATGCTGCATATCTTAGGGATTATGTACTATAGAAAAAAAAATAGGGATTTCAATGTATAGACAGTTTTTAATCCTCTTTAAGATACAATTAATGTATTTTTAGGGTGACCATGTGACGTTACAGAATGTATTATTATTAATGTTCTTATTGTCTGTTACTTCCTCACCTTCCCTGATACTCCCAGGACTCTCCTCCTCCTTCACCTGCTCCTCATCTCTTATGTTCAGATCTTGTTGTTCAACCTTGGAGACAACTGGAGGCGTCACATCTGAAGGTCCTACAGATATAGATGAACAGATTATAGACTTTCACCATTTTATTATTCAACTAGCGACTTGCCTGACGGTCAAATAAATGTAAAAGCTGGGAATGCCGTTCGCTACAACGTGATTCTGAGACTCTGAACCTTTTTGTCATCTACAAAGAAGTACAAAAATATATAATAAAGTATTTTGTATTTTTTTAACATTGAACTTATATTTCCACAACTGTTAAACCACATTAAGCGATTTAATTGTCATGTATGCAGTAATAATATAACAATACATGACATTTGTATGAAGACGTATTGTGACCATCACATACAGGTTTTTAACATGGAGCTTATATTGGAAACAGTGGGGAATTAATTATTTTTAACAATACTAAGATGTTTAATTGTGAGCGATGCATGAGTAACACAACAGTAGGCCAGCTTTGTATGAGTGAGTATTTTAAACCATTACAGAAGCTTCTTAACATACAACTTGTAGTGTAACTCCTGGTAAAGCCCATAGGTATTGAATCCAGAGGAAGGAAAACAGTATAAACCCTCATTGAAACTTAGCCAAATGTATCAAAGGGGGAAACATTTATTCCTTCCTGACCCCAGTAACTGGCGATCGGATTACTCCCTGGATGAATCCTGTCTATTTAATGATACATTTAAATTTGTAACAAATGATTATGCTGCTACTGACATAACCCCTTAATAACATTCAATAAAACAACTTTTCAAACCTTGTAAAATACTAATGTTAACAATGCAAACATTAACGTAAGGTTATAACATTTAAAGTGAAATTAGTTAAAAATATAGTGATCTTGAATATTGAATCCAGAGGAAGGTAAACCAAAAAAAACAACAACAAAAAAACAGTGAAACTTGGTCAATTGTTTCAAAGTGGGCAAAAAAAAAGAATTCCTTCCTGACCCCATTAACTGGCGACCATATTACTCCCTGGATCAATACTCTCTATGTAATGAAACATTTACATTTTTCAACAAATGAAAACATTAAACCTTAATTACATAGAGTGAAACAACTGTTCAGTCCTTTTAAAACAGAATTTTAACATTATAAACATGAACTTAATGTATTAAAATTGAAACAGTAAATGTAAGAAAATGAAAGATAACTGTTTTGTGGGGCCATTCCTGGCAAAAGACACTTCCAAGACATTCCATTGTTTTTTTGTTCTATATGTCAAAGTGGTTCCCTTTAAAAAAGAGCCCAGCAGACTTGTCATTTTGTCTATGGGATATAACCACTGTTTGTTTTTACTTTTTCTTGGTGTAGTTGTTGAAAATGGCACATAGAGCTTCCGAAGTGAAATATAGGTCCTTTAAAAAGAGACCGCCAGACATCAAAGTTCGTCCGCGGGGTATAACCACTGTTTGTCTATGGGATATAACCACTGTTTGTTTTTACTTTTTCTTGGTGTAGTTGTTGAAAATGGCACATAGAGTTTCCGAAGTGAAATATAGGTCCTTTAAAAAGAGACCGCCAGACATCAAAGTTCGTCCGCGGGGTATAACCACTGTTCTCTATGTTTTTTGCCATTTTATAGTTTCCTTAGCAAAATAGCGGTCCTCTAAAAAGAGCCCGAGTGACATAAAATTGCGTCCTCAAAATAAAACCACTTTTTTCTATATTTGTTGTGGTATTGTTTGTGAATTTGAAGTAGATATAAGAGCACTGTTGGTTACTGAATTGGGCTATATGTCGCTTAGTTATAAAAACATTTTTTTGTTATTTAAGAATTTACAGTACTTCATAGTAGACAATGTTTTTTGTAAAAATTCGGCCAGCATCTAATAAATACAGTTGGCCATGGGCAAATTTTGCTGGCTCTTCTAAAATGATTACAACAGATTTAAAAGTTTGTCCTTGTGATTTATTAATGGTCATGGCAAATGCCATGATGATGGGAAATTGTCTTCTCTGAAGTACAAAAGGGAGGCTACTTTCACTTGGTGCCAAATCTATTCTTGGTATGAAAACTCTTTCACCTTTATGGGTACCATTGATAATTTTTACATTTATAAAATGATCTTTTAGTTCTTAAACAATTAATCTGGTCGGTATTTCGCAGTAACATGACAATTGCACCTTTTATTAGCTGCAAAATATGTAGTGGCATTCCAGATGGAGTTCATGAATTAATAAATTCTGTTGAAAAGTTGGTCTGAGTTTCTTTGTCATCATCAAATACACAATCTGCACTGTGATAAAATTAATAGATGCACCACAAAAAATAATAATATTTCATTATTCAGAAGCAATGCATGTTTATTTTTGGATGTTAATATTACTTTGGTTGCAAGCTCTGCATAATCATCTTAACCTATTGTATTTTGGAATATAGCCAATATAATGTCCTGTTTACAAATCATTTGCACTGTATCATCAGGTAAATTATGAATTTGTTCTATTTTTCCTTCTCCAATTTTGATGAGCCACTCATTGAATTCATTTTGTCCTTGTGATCTCATATTTTGTTCTAATTTGAGGTGAGTAAAAAGAGTTTCCATAGTGTGCTTGACTTGATACATGTTCTCCAATTTCTCTGCAATGTCCATGGACAACAGGTAATGTTTGTCTAAAATCTCCACCTAACAACATTACATTTCCACCAAAAGGCAAATCATTATCCATGACTTCATGCAACAAAGACGGTCAATACATTGTAGGGCATGGCATGACATTGTAGCTTCATCGATTATAATTAATTTTCTTTTTTCTTAATTTTCTTTGCTTGTAAAGATGTCATTTTTATATACAACATTGATGTTTCCAGAATGGGAACTGGCAGTTAAAATTCACTATGCACAGTTCTTCCAACTTCTAAAAAAAGTGCGTTAATTCCAGTTGTTGCAAATGGCAGTGCTATTTCACCTTGTAAGCGAACAAACCTCATCAATAAATGATATAGATAAGTTATTCCTGATCAACCAGGTCCATCTAGATAAAAATAACGCTCTTTGAGCAAGTCATCCTCTAGTGCACTTTTTATGGCGTTAAATACATTGCAATTGCAAGCATTTAAAGTTGCAAGTTTTTCTTGTGTTATTTGGTTTTGAAGCTGAATATCATAGTTTATTTCATCTATGAGTCCTGGATCTGGCAGATTAAAATTTGCACAATTTAATCCATGAGAAAGACCTCTTTAATTTCAATTAATGCTTTTTAATTATGCAATAGGCTCATTGTATCTTTGCAAAAAGTCTTCAGACATATTTGTTTTAATTGCATTTGACAATATTTTGACATTAATTGCAATTTGTCCCAGAAAGGGAAAGCATTTGGAGCATTTGAGAAGATGCAAATTGTTCTCTAATCTGCCGTGGCATTTGACACAGTGCTGCTTCTTCTAGACATCTTTCCCATTCTGTATCATCAGCCAGGAAGTTTCTGTGTCGCACAGCTAAATGAAATGCGTCATAATCTGTGTCATTAACAGTTCTCAACTGTTCAAAACTTTGTGCACCAGGAACATTTAGGAGTAAATGTAAGCAGAAACGTTCAAGGTCTCTTGGACTTACAGTGTAAATTCTAGTTATAATTTTATTTCCATGACATAATCCATTAACAAAAACATAATGGTAGGGAATGTCATTATATAAGAATTCTCTTGCCTCCAAGTCAGTACAATTTAATTGAAACCACGTAGTTTGTGTAGTTTGTTGATGCTCACTTTGTGCTAAAGCATTTCTTTCATTTCCAACATTTAAATAAACTAAGTGCCTTTGGGGCAAATGAACAGCTAATTGATATACTGCATGTGAGCGATCATGCATTTCAAATTTGAGAAGACGCCACATTGCTTCTGGGGCACTTACATAGCGAGCATCTACATGAGATGCAAGTTCATCATGTAATAACTCAGTTTGTTCTGGATTTTCTGCACTTTTGACCAATACAGTAGCTGCATCATATCCTTTGTAAATATATTTGTAGACATATTTAATGGATTTTATAAAATTGCAAGCTTCCACATTAATGTGTGCATTATACTTCATGAGCAAATGTGGGTTGTATGGCACCACATATCTGTTAACTTTTTTTCCCATGAATAATGGCATTTTGGCTTTCTCTTCTTCTATATATAATGGATAGCCATCACAATTAGCATAAGTTTTGTCTCTATAATCTTTGGAAATTCTTCAGTGCATTTGTTATTTTCCATACATTGTGATTGTGGATTAATATCTCCACATGGTCCATGAATCATGCGATGAGTTACAATCTCATATAGTCTACCATGAATTTCTGGATCTGGTAGTTCACCAGTATCCAATTTATATTTTTCTTGAAAAATTATAAGCATATGTGCACGTGGAAGGCTTCTTTTGAAATGCTATGGTATAAACATAAGCCAGACATTTGCAAAATATTATGGTTATGTCACGTATTAATTCAGATCACTTGATTTTGAAGACTCTTGCCACCAAATCTGGTCTATCTGAAGCAGTTTGTCCAATTAGCAGATTCTGTACAATCTCTGGCCATTGTGGATTACATGTAAATGTAATAAATAAATCTGTTTTTCCAAATTTAGTTACAATAGCCATGGCATCATTGTATCTTTCTTGTATATTGCAAAGAGATCCTTGGAAAAAAGAAAGGTAAAATTATAGCTTTGCCAGCTGCAAGCTCTCTGTAGCTACCTCAGCGACATAATCCATCAGTCCACAATACTGTTCTACACGTAGTTTATCTTATATTATATTATTTCTGACACGTACTTTTGAATTTGAGTAGCTGTCAAGTGTTAATTTGGGTTGCCATCCAGATTCCCCATTGGGGAAAAAAAATGGATATGTCATTGGATCTAAATTAGTACTTAAGATACTTATGTTGATGTGTTGCTCCTCATTTCTGGGATATATTCTAATATCCCTTTGAAATTGTGGTTCTCCCTCGTCATTTTGAAAGACCATTGCAACCTCATTTGATGTTGGTAAGTTGTAACAGCGTTTATCAGTATGGCAATCTCTTTTAAGAACCATATTTACTTTTGGGATTGGTAACTTATGTAATTTTGCATGTATTATTTGTTCTTGTTCGATTTCTGACTTTTTTTTATAGGCTTGAGAGTACAGGTTTTGGGCCATAATTTTATCAAGCTCTATAAAAATGATCCGTAAGCATTTTTTACTTTCTTGAAGTTGCATACGTTAGTCAACAGCTTCCATTGTATCTAGGAAATATAGTTGAGCAAAATTTCTTTGCTCTCCTTCCTCTGGATGTAAATGAGAAGTACGATGGTAAATGTGTCCTTGTACTTTAAAACAGTAAGGGCCATGTTCTGGCACATTGGCAGCTAATGTTGCACCCATAGATGCAAAGGATATGGCACTATTGTAGGATCTTATGTTTGTTTTGAAATTTTGGTAGTTGGGCAACGTACGCTCAGTCATAATGTATTTGTAAATATGGTGGGAATTGTTGTCTTTCTTGAAGTCTTACCTTGCCTTTTTGACAGCAACTAACGAACTGTCCATCTCTGGGTCTTTCATGTTGAAAATGATAAACCCCACAAAACTGACAGACAATATTCATATTACCATAATTATGAACCTCTACTGCTAAAGATTTAAGCAAAGGACAATTGTGAGAACATATATCAATGTGACGGTCTAAATCCTCATTATAATTCTTATCCGATTGTTTAGCAACATTTTCTAAAGGCTTTTGTTTTTTAGTAGCCTTCTTGGGCTTGGATGTTAGTGTCAGCCGCTAATCTTTTGCTCTCTCCCGTTCTTTTTGTCGTCAAATTTCCTTCTGCTCAGGCGATCTGCCCATGTTTTTTTATGTCTTTTTTCACGTCTTTTCTTTTCCGGTTTCTTTTCAGTATCTGCCATATTAATCTGTAAATAAAAGTAGTACATTAGTCCATTTTCTGGTTTATTTCTAAATACACTTTTTGATATTTTGTTGTGGTTATTTTTTCTCCTACCCTGTTTTGTGTGCACCACTGTTTGCATTATGGGGTTAGCCTTCTGAGGTTAGACTTAGCAGATTAGTTAGGTTGCAGTCTATTTTCTGAAAGGCGCACAGCAAACATAGGTCCTTCTATTTTGTATATGTTAACAGCATTTCTTCCGTTATCCTGTTTTGTGGGTGGCAGTGTTGTCATTATGGGTTGAGTTTTTTGTGCGCGACTGTTGTCATTAGGTGTTTAGGGTATTGAGTTGGGCTTAGAGGTTTGCGCCCTTAAAATAGTATGTATACAAAATGGAAGAATATGTTAACAGCATTGCTATTTTCAGTTTTTTGTGCAGTACTGTTGGCATTAGGGGTTAGGGTTATGTGTTTTTTTGGGGTTTAGGCTTAGAGTGTTAGTTAGGTTGCAGTGTGTTTCTACAAAGGCAGACAAAAAACAGGATAGGTCCTTCCATTTTATATGTGTAAACAGCAGTACTTGATGTATTTTTTTTTGTAACTTGTATTAAAAAAATAAAAGGAAGTTCCGTATCAGAGACCTTACTAACTGTAGATCAGATTATGTTGTGTACGCAATTACTTGTAAATGTTCCAAGCAATACATAGGTCGCACGAAAACAGCTCTAAAACCAGCTTTAGAGAACACCTTGACAACGTCACTAAAGGTTCTCACCAATGGCTTCTCTGCCCATATGATTAGGTATCACAACAAGGACATTGAGGGGGTACCATATCAAACTAGGACCTAGGGGAGGTGACAGAATGCTCAAACTCAGACAGGCTGAGACCAAATGGATTCACGCACTAGGTACTTTAGAACCAGAAGGTCTCAGCGAGAGATACTGACCGAGCAGCCTTCATAGAATAGACAGATAGAGATACTGTACATCACCTTAGGCACATATTGCTTAAACATTATTATTTATTTTTATTCCCAAGTGCATTCTCACAATTGGATACCAGTTCATTTACGTCATATCATTGGGCTACCCGATTATAGACAACCAATTAATTTTCCTTTCATTTGCTAATTTTCAGTATTTGGTATTTTTACAGTAGTCTGGATTGTGTATCTTTAACACAACATTGCTATGAGCCTGGCACTGTGGAGATACTCCAGTTAGGGTACTGGGCATCCATATTGGGAGTTTGATGTATTCATGTACACAATGTTGTGCTGTAAAGACAAAGGGCCAGGTGACACAGGGTATTTGTGTCCTGTATTTTGTGCATAACCATATCAGAGTGTGTAAACTGTGTGTGTGTGTGTGTATATATATCTGTATTATTCTTTTTTTTTTTTCCTGTGTGCACATATCACACTGTGCACAACTATAATAGAGTGTGCAAATTGGTGCATTTTTTCTATGTATTATGCATTAGGTTTATTCTGTTATTAGATTGCACTTTGGGGCCTTATGAGGGTCACTTTCTACCTGTATTTATATTTATGAATCAATCTTTGGGATCCTTTGATAGGATTTATTTACCTTCACTTTTAGTTTGATATAGGTGCTGCTCACATTTACTTTTGCTCCTCTGAGCGCCTTCGGCGCTCATCACAAAGACAGATATATATGTCTAATTATTATTGAAAAAAATTATTATTTACTTAATAAATGAATATACTTTACCTATTTGTAATTGATATATCCAGCAATGAATAGACTGAAGAGCTAACAATCTCTTCTTATTTTCCTGCAGCATACAATGTACAGTCGGACTGTTGCTGACCAGAGGAGAAAGTGTCATCAATGTCCCAGCTGTGCATTAGAAATATGCTGCGTGCGCGAGGGCAAACCGCTGGTTTATTTGTGTAAAGCGCCATTTTAGATTCGTATTGTTATTAGTTGCAAGTTAGTGTTGTAAAATGGCGTTGTTTGTCTATGTGTTTCGCGGCTCGTGAGAATTTTCTGTGCTTCCTAATTGTGTATTTTTGTACCTCGTACGTCCCTGGCGCTGTCCCCCCATGCTGTGTGTGATTTTTTGTTAATGTTTTTTGTTATGTTTCAGTGGTTTTGGTGTTTTTTTATGTACGCTTTTCGGCAGTCAAGTTCGTATTTTTGTGACCTTGTATTTTCTTTTTTTCCAACTCTTGCAAAACGTAATTTTTTTGTCTAAGTCCGTATTTCCTCTTTAAGCATTAAAGTTTTTTTTCCTTAGTCCCACGGGTCGTATTTTTTTTTTTTTTTCCTAAGTCCAGCGGCGTGGTTTTTGTTTTCAAAGTCACGCTTTTCTGGGTTGTTTTTTACCACGAGTAAGGCCCGATGGCCACCTAGGCAAATGCAGCCCTCGCTTCGCTTTGACGACGAGTCGCAGTTTGACAACTACTATATGTGATCCCGATATGGTGGTGTCAGCCTTCTTTTACTGTGCACACACTGTTAACAAGTGGCTGTTTTTTCAGCCTCCTGATTGGCTCCTGGTTTCTTAGGAACAGGGAAACAGGAAGTGCACATGCCACCACAGGAAGTGATGTAACTAAGTTATGCAATTGTGCCATTTTAGCTTTAAATAGGTGAGGTAAGCCATCAAGTTACTAATTTTTCTTTTATTATTTATACATTGAGAAAGCCTGTAAGATCGTTTGAAACGCGTCTGTCCTTTTATTTTTATTTTTTAGTTATTTTTATTGATATTTCTTTTATTATTATTATTATTTTTATTTTATTTTTGTATCTTGTATTAGTATGTTTTTTATACTCCTAAACCTGTGACTTGTAACTAAGAGTCATTTGGAATACTACAATCCTCTACCATTTGATAAGTATTGCAATTACTATACAGCAAACTCTCATTTGTGTACTGGATTTCTTTGTGAATAAAATGTTTTTCTAAACTATCGAATTAGCTTTGAGTATTCATAGGGGTCTATACGACTCAAGTACTCAGCTTGTAGTTCATGAATAAACACGTACCCATAGGGTGACTCCTCACTCCACCTCACGTGAAACAGACCAGTTGAACCAGCTACCTCCGTGTTATCCATCAGGAGAAGGGCTTCCTGACGAGTGACTGAAATACCTCATACCGTGGGGTTAGGACATGCGAGTTGGCATTCTATATATTTATCTAGTTTAGCATTTATTTGCACTAGGTTTTGCGCCTTGTAGCGGAACCCATCACTGTTTTAAACTGTTTTATGATTATTATGGTTAAAATATGATCCTACTATATATATACTGGTTGATGTTCTACAGAATATATTGGCTCAGAATATTAGCCAGACTTTTGCAGACCTAGGCTAATAGATAATCCTGTTACAGAGATTCAAGAGATAAGAAAGTTGTAAAGGATCCTTGCATTTTCCAAAGTGTTTTCATTCTCTGATAAGAACAAAGAATGATCTAATTAAGGTCTGATTGTATCCAAGTTGCCAGGGAGGTGTGACTCACCTATTGTCCTATATGTGTATTGTGTGGGGGATATGTGCAATGTCTGTGTGTTATGTGTAAAAACATACTTTTACTAACTTTTGAACCCCTGGTCTGATTCATGCCATTTTTGTATATGTTGTTCCCCTGGGTGAGAGATATTGAATGGTGCGGGACTTAAAGGTGTACCCCCTGTATTTGGGGTACATCCAGAATGTGGTTAAAATTGTGTCTGTTTTAATTGTGTTACCTGTTATCTGAGGGGAGGAGACGTGGGGGTTGAACCATGCAGATAATTGGCTGTTGTGATAATTATGTGGGTGTAGCCCTTCAGAGGGCACCATTGCATAAAAGGAGATTCCCTGTCATTAAAATATAGTTCCTCTTGACCCTTCAAAACGTAGCCTCGTCTCGTTATTTGAGGGGATCGCTATCATACTGGGGATTGCTATGCTTCTGCATACTCCCTTGAGCTGTAACTACTGAACGCTTGTTCCTGATGTACTATCCTTGGAGTCTGTGGTGGTTTTGGTGTCCGGTGCGGTGCTTGTAGGCCTCGACGCAAGCTAGGACGCATCCATCAACGGAGGTACCCGGTCGGGGTGCCAGTAGATCCGTTACATTGGCTGGCAGTGGTGGGATGGCGTCCTAGTAAGAGGAAAAGCAGCACGGAGACACCGGTAACGTTTGGAGTTACAAATTGAGGGCAACGCTAGTATCCGTACAGCGCCCCTGGCTACAGCAGGATGGAACCGGCTAGTTTTCAGACAGCGTTTCATGATGAGGAGGAGGAGGCGGCCGCGGACTACAGGGATGCAGACAGAAAGGAACTCTGGTATGATGCCCTGGAAGATGCCCAATGGCGGCGAGGTGAGAGTCTCCCCAGTGATGAGCAGCGGCTACAGAAGCGTGTGGCGATGCGGATGTATCTATTGGGAGAGCAGCCCCTGGATGAGTGGGTGACAAGACTAGAAACCCTGGTATGGCGAGAGCTCTGGCTAGACAACGCATACCAGGCCCTCTGGTGGCATACCGTTCGACTTACCCCCTGGACGTCTGAACACGACTTACCGGAGGGGGATGATTATGATGGCCCGGGTTTATTATGGGATGCCTTGGAGGACGATATTGATCTTGGCAGCACGGAGGGGTCTAGGTTTTGGGACATCTACGACTACCGGATGGGCATGTATGTCTGGGATGACGAACGCGAGGTGAGCAAAGACATGACCCACCTGGTAACGAGAGAGTGGGAGCTGGAGCAGGACTACCAACACCTGCTCAGCCTTGTGCAGCCCCAACCTACTCGACAAGCAGAACCAGACTTCATTGACTGGTCCTGGGATGACCTCCAGATGGCAGGTAGAGATGGGACCGAGGTCTCTCTACCGGCCCTACAGAGGGCAGAAGGTGTCGTCCTTCCCTCCCAGCGGCAGTGTGAACCCCAGGGGGCAGAAGGTGTCATCCTTCCCCCCCAGCGGCAGTGTGAACCCCAGGGGGCAGAAGGTGTCGTCCTTCCCCCCCAGCGGCAGTGTGAACCCCAGGGGGCAGAAGGTGTCGTCCATCCCCCCCAGCGGCAGTGTGTACCCCAGGGAGCTGAAGGTGTCGTCCTTCCTCCCCAGCAGCAGTGTGTACCCCAGGGGGCCGAAGGTGTCGTCCTTCCTCCCCAGCGGCAGTGTGTACCCCAGGGAGCTGAAGGTGTCGTCCTTCCTCCCCAGCGGCAGTGTGTTCCCCAGGGAGCCGAAGATGTCGTCCTTCCTCCCCAGCGGCAGTGTGTACCCCAGGGAGCTGAAGGTGTCGTCCTTCCTCCCCAGCAGCAGTGTGTACCCCAGGGGGCCGAAGGTGTCGTCCTTCCTCCCCAGCGGCAGTGTGTACCCCAGGGAGCTGAAGGTGTCGTCCTTCCTCCCCAGCGACAGTGTGTACCCCAGGGGGCCGAAGGTGTCGTCCTTCCCCCTCAGCGGCAGTGTGAACCCCAGGGGGCAGAAGGTGTCGTCCTTCCCCCCCAGCGGCAGTGTGAACCCCAGGGGGCAGAAGGTGTCGTCCTTTACCCCCAGCGGCAGTGTGAACCCCAGGGGGCAGAAGGTGTCGTCCTTCCCCCCAAGCGGCAGTGTGTACCCCAGGGAGCAGAAGGTGTCGACCTTCCTCCACAGCGGCAGTGGGTACCCCAGGGGGCCAAAGGTGTCGTCCTTCCCCCCCAGCGGCAGTGTGAAACACAGGGGGCATTAGGTGTCGTCCTTCCCCCCCAGCGACAGTTTACCCTAACCAGGGGAGACACCAATCTCCCAGACAGCGCAGATGGGACCGTGGTCTCTGCGCCCACAGCTTGTCCAGATCCCCAACTACCGCCACTGGGACAACCGGAGGAGGGGGTAAGTACAAATTCCCCTCCCCAGCTAACTTCTAATGTGGCCCCAGGGTTAACAGAGGAAATGTTAACCCCCACTGACCCCCACGTTTCCCTGGCTACTGAGCCGGAATATGTCCCTTGTACAGAGCGAGATGTCCTGCAGGTTATACCAGCAGAAGAGCTGGCATCAGGGCATAGTGCCGCTGGCCTCTGCCCCTCAAGTCCCCTCAGCGTGTTGCCCCATCACCACAGCAAAATATCCAGGTACCTGGTTAGACTTCCCCCCAAAGGAGAGATGTGTGACGAAGTGCCCTTCGCCACTTTGGCTTGGAGAGGACTGTTTGCCAGCCTCCTGCCCTGTGACTATGGCCCTGGTACATATTGCCCTTTGGAACCAGTGTTCGGCCATACCAGAGGCCATACCACTCATTCTGGCCCTTTACATACAGGGGGGTCATTCTGTACTTGCCCTGTGTGAACCATGATACCCCAGATAACTGTGCCATGAAGCCCATTCATATAATGAAAGACTATGGGAAAGACTTTAGCTACATGGCAATTGAACTATGTGAAGAGGATCTGAGCGCTATTCGGTAGTTTTGTGCGCTCAGATCCCAGCTATCTGGGGATATGGGAAATGTGAGTAAATGTGAATTGCAGTAATGCTGATGGGTTGTCAAACTAGAGAATTGACCAACAAATACTTTTGTCCGGACATCCCCAGGCCGATCCGTTGGGATCAGACCGTGTATGCCGGCTTATGGTCACGGGGGAGGTGTGTAGCGGAACCCATCACTGTTTTAAACTGTTTTATGATTATTATGGTTAAAATATGATCCTACTATATATATATTGGTTGATGTTCTACAGAATATATTGGCTCAGAATATTAGCCAGACTTTTGCAGACCTAGGCTAATAGATAATCCTGTTACAGAGATTCAAGAGATAAGAAAGTTGTAAAGGATCCTTGCATTTTCCAAAGTGTTTTCATTCTCTGATAAGAACAAAGAATGATCTAATTAAGGTCTGATTGTATCCAAGTTGCCAGGGAGGTGTGACTCACCTATTGTCCTATATGTGTATTGTGTGGGGGATATGTGCAATGTCTGTGTGTTATGTGTAAAAACATACTTTTACTAACTTTTGAACCCCTGGTCTGATTCATGCCATTTTTGTATATGTTGTTCCCCTGGGTGAGAGATATTGAATGGTGCGGGACTTAAAGGTGTACCCCCTGTATTTGGGGTACATCCAGAATGTGGTTAAAATTGTGTCTGTTTTAATTGTGTTACCTGTTATCTGAGGGGAGGAGACGTGGGGGTTGAACCATGCAGATAATTGGCTGTTGTGATAATTATGTGGGTGTAGCCCTTCAGAGGGCACCATTGCATAAAAGGAGATTCCCTGTCATTAAAATATAGTTCCTCTTGACCCTTCAAAACGTAGCCTCGTCTCGTTATTTGAGGGGATCGCTATCATACTGGGGATTGCTATGCTTCTGCATACTCCCTTGAGCTGTAACTACTGAACGCTTGTTCCTGATGTACTATCCTTGGAGTCTGTGGTGGTTTTGGTGTCCGGTGCGGTGCTTGTAGGCCTCGACGCAAGCTAGGACGCATCCATCAACGGAGGTACCCGGTCGGGGTGCCAGTAGATCCGTTACACGCCTCTTCCCCTCCCTTTCGTCCATTTGCTGTATTGATGATGAGAGTCTTCAGGCAGTGTCTACTGCGAATTACAGAGAGATGCAAATGTAAAAAATAACACTTAAATTAATTTGTTTTTGTACTAAGAGCATATAAAACATGATACATACTTCCATTTTGTATGTATTCAGAGAGGTTTAGCTTATGGGGTTAGGCTTATGGGTTGGTGCACACAAAACAGGATATATTCTTCCATTTTATATGTGTTAACAACATTTGTTGTAGTATCCTGTTTTGTGTGCGCCTCTGTTGGCATTAGGGCTTATGATTTTGTTTTGTTTTGTCATATTATCCTTTGTGTGCGGCTCTGTTGCCATTAGGGTTGTAGGTTATGGGGTTAGGCTTAGAGGTTTAGTTATGTTGTAGTGCATTTTGACATTGGCACACACCAAAAGGATAGATCTTTTTTTTTTTTTTTTTTTTTTTTTTTTTTTACTTGTTATACTGTACCTGTTGTGTTGAATTATTAGTAGTCTATAAATGACATAGGGTCGCCTGCTGCCAATCTTCCTGCGACAGTCTTCAGGCAGTGTCTGTTGAAAATGAGAGACAGAAATGCAAATGTTGAACTAACTTTTCTTTTTTTGTTTTTGTTAAGCAAATGTATTTTTTTTCATTACCTGTTGGGTTTAATTTGTTGCCTGTAAATTTCTGCAGATTTTACAGTCCGTGTGAAACCATGCAGTGCTGCAAATTATTCAGTGACACTGTTCAGGCAGTCTGTTGAAAATGGCAAATAAAATGGAAATATTGAAATGCAGTGTAAATATATATATATTTTTTGTTGTTGTAATTATTAATTAAGTATAGCTTACCTATTTGCTGTAATTTGCAGATTTTAACCTTCCAAAGTAATAATAAAGTTGCTTCAGAAGTAACGCCACCAGTGACATTTCCAGTAACACTGTTCATCACCTGAGGAGAAATGTAGAAATTTCTGGAAAGTGTGCAGTATTTATTTACTGTGAGCTGAAGTAGAAACCGTTAGGACGCGATGCACATGCGCTATTTGAGTTCCGGACGCCATTTGGCGCAACATAGTTACTTGTTGCATAGAAAATGGCCTCGATTTTGATTTTGTTACGTGCCGCATGAAGTGTTATTGAGTTTGGGTAAGTGTTCCAAGTATGTGTTTTCATTTTACGACATTTTTTTTGTCGCATAGCCAATTTTTAATATAGCAAAACTGGTGAAATGCGACTTAAATCCGCAAGTAACCTCACTGATAGATGTCCTGGCTGTCCCCCGGTGCTGTGTGTGATGTTTTTTTAATTTATTTTTTGATGTGAGCGGTTCAGCCTTTAACTTCGTATTTTTTCGACCTCTTATTTTTTTTCTTCTAAGTCTTGCAGGTCCTTTTTTTTTTTTTTAATAAGTCCCGCTTTCCTTTGCAAAGCGTTACAGGTCGTAATTTTTAAACTCAATTTTTTTTTAAACCGCTATGGGTCTCGCAGTGTGAATTCGATAATGAAGGTTTTTGTTGAACTGTAGCCCCGCGCATTGTAGGGATGAGCGCCTACAGCGCTCATCTCCACCAGCGCAAGGAGCGCCTTTGGCATTCCTTGCCAGCATCTGTGGCCCTCGCCCGTATTGCTCACAACTATATATGTGATATAAATCTAGTGTTTGTGTCTTTTTAAATGCTTTAGTTGAAAGAGTAAAAAAAATTAATAAAAAAAAAAAAGCAGAAACAAACGTTATTACTTTGTATGGACAGAATACCAGATTTTGTGTTCTTGGGAATAAAATCATCTTTATCATGAGCTGTGTTGTTTGTAAAACTTCTTGGGTGATGTTGTCGAAAAACATATCCACAAACCACATTCAACCCCAAAACCCAGTCATGATAATCATAACACAGAGGTAATGAAGGATATATAAAACTCAATAAAGACTGAAGTGATAATTGCCCATAGAATATTACTCACCATCAGGGATATTTACAGGAATCTCCTCCTCTTTAATCTCCCGGAACTCTGAGAGAACTGATGGTGTCGCTTTGTCACTGTCTGTACAAATAAACATAAGATGGTCACATGCTGGGATTTGTTACATGTCTTTATGGTCTGTACAAATAAACATGAGATGGTCACACGTCTTTATGGTCAGTACAAATAAACACGAGATGTCACGGGCTGGGATTTGTTACACGTCATTATGGTCTGTACAAGTAAATGAGACAATAACACGCTGGGATTTGTTACACGTCTTTATGGTCTGTACAAATAAACATGAGATGGTCACACGCTGGGATGTGTTACATGTCTTTATGGTCTGTACAAGTAAACATGAGACATCACACGCTGGGATTTGTTACACGTCTTATGGTCTGTACAAATAAACATGTTTCTCAGAGTAACCTCAAAAGAGATATATACTTTATTTTTTTGTTCTGAGAGATACAACTAAATGTTACCTGAGCTCCTGTTTGATGAGATTCGTAAAGTCTCTTTATGTCCATCTGTATCACACTGGAAAAACACAACAAAGATGAAATTACGAATGGGATGACCTGTATTTTACACAAATCCATATTGACATTAAATAAAATTTCAGTCTTCATCTTCAGGAAGCCATATGTACAGGATATCCCTCTCCAGTCACAGGTTCAGATAGAGCTTGGACAGTAAGGGTCGGGAGGCAGCGTTCATTGGTGTCTGCCATCTATGCTCCCTGCTACCCCCTAAAATATTAAGTACAAGTACAAGAGTTGGAACCCCTACCTACTAAGCCAGAGGAGCTAGATCCTAGCAGCCTTGGGATCACCTGGAAGCCGGAGAGCAAGCGAGCCAGAGGTGGCAGCACTGTGTAAATTTACCTACGAAAAAGTAAGCAGGAAGGGTGTAACGGAGCAGGAACACGCAGTCCAAAATCTCCGCTGGTATACGATAAAATACCCACGAGGCACTACAGTTTCACCATCCCCGACCTCCCATATTGGACGACACACAATTTGGGAGTCAAATGAATACTGACTTTATTTTGTTATTGCAGAAATATTTATACATCTCTTCCCACAGGCAATCCACATCCCCCATATTTGGCTGCACAATACCCATAAAGAGAACAATAGGTGGGTCACACCTCCCTGGCAACTTTGATACAATCAGACATTGATTCAATTACACCTCTTTGTTCTTATCAGAGAATTAAAACACTTTGGAAAATGCAAGGATCCTTTACAACTTTCTTATCTCTTGAATCTCTGTAATAGGATTATCTATTAGCCTAGGTCTGCAAAAGTCTGGCTAATATTCTGCAGAGCATCAACCAGCATACATATTGTAGGATCATATTTTAACCAAGAATAATCATAAAACAGGGTAAAACAGTGATGGGTTCCGCTACACACCTCCCCCGTGACCATAAGCCGGCATACACGGTCTGATCCCAACGGATCGGCCTGGGGATGTCCGGACAAAAGTATTTGTTGGTCAATTCTCTAGTTTGACAACCCATCAGCATTACTGCAATTCACATTTCCCATATCCCCAGATAGCTGGGATCTGCGCGCACAAAACCACCGAATAGCGCTCAGATCCTCTTCACACAGTTCAATTGCCATGTAGCTAAAGTCTTTCCCATAGTCTTTCATTATATGAATGGGCTCCATGGCACAGTTATCTGGGGTATCATGGTTCACACAGGGCAAGTACAGAATGACCCCCCTGTATGTAAAGGGCCAGAATGAGTGACTTACACTCTGGTATGGCCGAACACTGGGTCCAAAGGGCAATATGTACCAGGGCCATAGTCGCAGGGCAGGAGGCTGGCAAACAGTCCTCTCCAAGCCAAAGTGGCGAAGGGCACTTCGTCACACATCTCCCCTTTGGGGGGAAGTCTAACCAGGCACCTGGATATTTTGCTGGGGTGATGGTGCAACACGCTGAGGGGACTTGAGGGGCAGAGGCCAAGGGGACTCTGCCCTGATGCCAGCTCTTCTGCTGGTATAACCTGCATGACCTCCTGCTCTGTACCAGGGACAAAGGGAGGACAGAGGCCGACTGCACTCTGCCCCGCTGTCAGCTCTTCTGCTGGGGTATTTGGGACATATTCCGGCTCAGTAGCCAGGGAAACGTGGGGGTCAGTGGGGGTTAACATTTCCTCTGTTAACCTTGGGGCCACATTAGAAGTTAGCTGGGGAGGGGAGTTTCTACTTACCCCCTCCTCCGGTTGTCCCAGTGACGGTAGTTGGGGATCTGGACAAGCTGTGGGCGCAGAGACCACGGTCCCATCTGCGCCGTCTGGGAGATTGGTGTCTCCCCTGGTTAGGGTAAACTGTCGCTGGGGGGGAAGGATGACACCTTCTGTCCCCTGTGTTTCACACTGCCGCTGGGGGGGAAGGACGACACCTTTGGCCCCCTGGGGTACCCACTGCCGCTGTGGAGGAAGGACGGCCCCTTCTGCTCCCTGGGGTACACACTGACGCTGGGGGGGAAGGCCGACACCTTCAGCTCCCTGGGGTACACACTGCCGCTGGGAAGGAAGGACGACACCTTCAGCTCCCTGGGGTACACACTGCCGCTGAGGGGGAAGGACGACACCTTCTGCCCCCTGGGGTTCACACTGCCGCTGGGGGGAAAGGACGACACCTTCTGCCCCCTGGGGTTCACACTGCCGCTGAGGGGGAAGGACGACACCTTCAGCTCCCTGGGGTACACACTGCCGCTGGGGAGGAAGGACGACACCTTCAGCTCCCTGGGGTACACACTGCCGCTGGGGAGGAAGGACGACACCTTCGGCTCCCTGGGGTACCCACTGCCGCTGTGGAGGAAGGTCGACACCTTCTGCTCCCTGAGGTACACACTGCCGCTGGGGGGGAAGGACGACACCTTCTGACCCCTGGGGTTCACACTGCCGCTGAGGGGGAAGGACGACACCTTCTGCTCCCTGGGGTACACACTGCCGCTGGGGAGGAAGGACGACACCTTCAGCTCCCTGGGGTACACACTGCCGCTGAGGGGGAAGGACGACACCTTCTGCCCCCTGGGGTTCACACTGCCGCTGGGGGAAAAGGACGACACATTCTGCCCCCTGGGGTACACACTGCCGCTGAGGGGGAAGGACGACACCTTCTGCCCCCTGGGGTTCACACTGCCGCTGGGGGAAAAGGACGACACCTTCTGCCCCCTGGGGTTCACACTGCCGCTGGGGAGGAAGGACGACACCTTCGGCTCCCTGGGGAACACACTGCCGCTGGGGAGGAAGGACGACACCTTCAGCTCCCTGGGGTACACACTGCCGCTGGGAGGTGGAATTAGTTGGAGTATTCCACGTGGAGCGGTTTCTGTTTCTGAGACAGTCTCTCTGCATGTGACCCTGCTGGTTACACGTGTGGCACCTGATGTACCGTGGAGGGGTTTGGTAGTTCCCACCACCCGGACGCAGTGCTGGGGGGGGTTTAATGGTGGGAGGTGGGTTAGCAGCTCCCCAGATGGACCGCTCCCGTGCCCGCTGCTTTTCCATTATGGATTTGTGGACATCTGTCATTAACCATTCCAAGGTTTTCATGGGAAGCGTATCTGGGAAAAAGGCCAGTCTGCTTTGGAGTTCTCTTCCAAACTCATTCTGTGGGGTAATACGAGGTACTGTAACCATGAGTTCCTTTCGGTCTGCATCCCTGTAGTCTGCGGCCTCCTCCTCATCCTCATCATGGAACGCTGTCCGAAAACTAGCCGGTTCCATCCTGCTGTAGCCAGGGGCGCTGTACGGATACTAGCGTTGCCCTCAATTTGTACTCCACGGAATGGTGTCTCCTGTAGCTGTCCTTCTGACCGTGGGAACAATCCCACCACTGCCACCAAATGTAACGGAGCAGGAACACGCAGTCCAAAATCTCCGCTGGTATACGATAAAATACCCACGAGGAACTACAGTTTCACCATCCCCGACCTCCCATATTGGACGACACACAATTTGGGAGTCAAATGAATACTGACTTTATTTTGTTATTGCAGAAATATTTATACATCTCTTCCCACAGGCAATCCACATCCCCCATATTTGGCTGCACAATACCCATAAAGAGAACAATAGGTGGGTCACACCTCCCTGGCAACTTTGATACAATCAGACATTGATTCAATTACACCTCTTTGTTCTTATCAGAGAATTAAAACACTTTGGAAAATGCAAGGATCCTTTACAACTTTCTTATCTCTTGAATCTCTGTAATAGGATTATCTATTAGCCTAGGTCTGCAAAAGTCTGGCTAATATTCTGCAGAGCATCAACCAGCATACATATTGTAGGATCATATTTTAACCAAGAATAATCATAAAACAGGGTAAAACAGTGATGGGTTCCGCTACAAAGGGTCTCCCGAGGAAGGAGTTGGAAGCGGAGTTCGACATGAGCGGTGTGGGCAGGAGAGACGCCAGACCTAGGTGTGACCTCAAAGCTCCAGTCGGAGCAGCAGTGATTAATATAAAGCAGACTGCTGGCTGGTCTAAGTGGAGTTCAGCCACTATATACAGAAGAATTTTTGAGCTGGCTTGGAAACAAGCTTGTGGAGCGGAGTCCACGAGGCCTAATACAAGGGGAAGCAAGTGATGGTTAAATCATAAGAGAAGTATTTCTACTTTTTCTTCCCTTGCACATTTATATTATATTATAAGGTCACACCTAAAATGTACTTAAATAGACCTTTTATTGAGGTGATAAGACAAATAATGGAGGGGTTAGTAGGAGTGTAAATGGTCAATGGATAAAAGAAACAAGCCGTAAAACAGAACAGTGATTAAGTTACGTAATACAACAAAGAGTTGGTTTTGAAACATCAATATATTAATAGATTATTTAAAACTATATCTCATTAAAGGAATCATCAACCTTATAGATCAGAAACTATGTGAAACTCATTTAGTACATAAGGAAGAAACATGAACGCTAGCGAATATGACAGCGCTTCTATCTTACTTTCAGAATAAATTTAGAGAGGATTTAACTCAGGAGATTAGAAATAATGCCACTGAAATTGAAACGCTAAATAGTGATTATAGGGAATTGTGGCTGGAAAATCAATTAATGCTGATAAAGATGACTCAACTAGAAGATGAGGGGACTACCCTAAGAAAGAAACAAAATATGCTTGAAGAACATAACAGGCGCAATAATTTGAGAGTTAGAGGTATATCTGAAAAAGTAATAATAGCAGAATTACAGCTCTTTATTAAGAACTATTTTAAAATTCTAGCTCGCCCTGAAGATAACCTAGTAAATAAAATGGAGTGTCCAGAGTCCCACTACCTAGAAACCTATCCAGAGAAGTACCAAGAGATGTGATCGTTAGATTGGACTTCTCTGCATATAGAGGTGAAGTTGTAAAAGCATCTAGGGAATTAAACAACCTTGAGACTCCCTTTGAGGGGTTGCTAATATTCCCAGATGTGTCCAGTGCAACTTTATTAAAGAGGAAACAGTATAGAGAAATAACGTGATCCCTAAGAAAGGAAAATATTCCATACAAATGGGGGTTTCCTGTTAAATTAATTATCATAAGGAATTATAAGAGATATATGGTAAACTCAAAAATAGAGGGAGAAAATCTCCTTAAGGAATGGGCGATTCCACTGCAAATTGACATAAAAGCCATCCCGCAGAAAGTAGACGTAAAGGCTAAAATCTGGCATAAAATGTGTTAAATATCTAAATGTCTTTGGGCAAAGTACGTGATGTCACGGGGGTAATTTGAGTCAAATATAAACTAGAGACATTAGTTTACACATCTGGGGGGTAAGCTCTAGTTGATAGAGTGCGGTATATATTTGAGGAGGTGATTTCGTAGAGGGGATATGATGCAATAGAGATACGCAATGTAATGGTGGTAACTCCAAAAATCCTTTATATGGGGATTAAAGGTCAGTAATATGTAGAGGAGATATGATGCAATAGAGACACGCAATGTAATAGTGGTAACTACATATTACTGACCTTAATCCCCATACAGGTGATTTTTGTAGGGTGGATAGGATGCATTTGAGATGTGTAATGTAATTGTAAGTGGTAATTATGTTTTATTGACCCCTATCCCACATAAGAGGAAATAGGGGGGTAAGTTGGGAACGATTGATATGTTTTTCTGTTTTTTTTCCTCCACTTTTCACCTTTTATTAACTCAATTATAGATTTGATAATCCTGAGTTTGTCTCAGGTCGTAATTTTACTTTTTTCCGAAGTATAGTATCACGGAGGACACAATTATTATTAGCTTCACTTAGAAAGTCGATATGACTAACGTATTATAAATACAATCACATTTCCTGAGTACTATTATATAACATGTTACATTTTCTGAAACACATATTCAGTATCAGGTCCTCTCCTTTTTAACATATTTATTAATGACTTAGAGGTAGGATTGGAGTGTGGTGTCTCCATTTTCGCTGATGACACGAAGTTGTGCAAGGTAATTAAATCAGATAATAATGTGCTTTTCCTTCAAGGGGATTTACATAAAATTGAGGAATGGGCATCTAAATGGCAGATGAGATTTAATACGAATAAATGTAAAGTTATGCATCTGGGAAGTAAAAATAGCCATGCAATTTATAATCTTAATGGAGCAAATCTAGAGGTATCAGATATTGAAAGGGATTTGGGAGCTTGTGGACAACCACCTAGGTAACAGTGCTCAAAGCCAAGCAGCAGCTGCAAAGGCAAGTAAAATATTAGCATGTATTAAGAAGGGTATAGAAGCCAGGGAAGCAAATATAATTCTGCCACTATACAAATCCCTAGTACGCCCTCATTTGGAATATGGAGGACAGGTTTGGGCACCACTTCATAAAAAAGGACATTTTAGAGCTGGAAAAGGTACAGAGGAGGGCAACAAAACTAATAAGGGTAATGGAGAGGCTAAGTTATGAAGAAAGACTAACCAAATTAAACTGATTTTCTCTAGAAAAAAGGCCCCTAAGAGGGGATATGATTACCTTATATAAATACATCCAGGGTCAGTATAAAGAATTGTCACGGGAGCTTTTTGTGCCAAGAGGTTTTTCAACTGACAAGAGGACATCCTGAGGTTACAAGTAAAAAAAGATTCCACCTTAAAGAAAGAAAAGGGTTCTTCACAGTGAGGGTGGTTAATCTGTGGAATTCTCTACCAAAGGAGGTGGTGACAGCTGATTTGATAGATAACTTTAAAAAGGGACTGGATTTATTTCTAATTAAAAAGGGAATTCAGGGTTATCATGGATAATTAGAGAGAGAAATCCGATCGCCAGTATCTGGGGCCAGGAAGGAATTGATTTGTATTTTTTTTTTATTTCCCTTTGGCTAAGTCTCTCTTGGGTTTTTTTTTTCTGTTTGCCTTCCTCTTGATTAATTAATAATAAAAAAAATAATAATAATAATAATTGATTAATAATTACTTAACAGCTAATTAATTAATAATTAATCCGCATACTGCAGATCAGAGGAGATCTTAAAAAGGTTGAAAATGATGGACTGAAAGTCTTTTTTCAACCTTAAATACTATGTAACATATAAATAGTTGTCAAACTACAAAGCGAGGGGCTGCATTTGTGGAAGGTGGAGGCTCCAACGTTGGCTGCAATGAGCCAAAGGCCAAAGGCTCATTGCAGGCCGCAAATGTTGAGCCTCACGTCGCGAGGGGCCGCATTAGCGGAGGTGGAGGCTCTACGCCGCCTCACAAGCGGTTACAAACACCCACAAAAGTGGGACTTTGAAAAAATACATCTAACACGCAATCACTAAATACGGACTTATACAAAAAAAAAACACGAGCCGAGGGACTTAGGAAAAAAAACATTACGAACTCGCAAAAATACGACCTTAACGGGCCAACCGCGCACACCAGAAAACATTTAAAAAAAACCAACAATAAATACACACAAAAGTGACATAAAAAGCTTACCCACAGCAAAGGGGGCACCCAGGACCTCTGCAAGTGAAGTTACACCTCAATTTAAGTCCAAATTCCCGAGTTTACACACACGAAAATCCCCTAAGCGAGAGAAAAAATGGACGCCGAAAAAAACGAAAACAAGGCTTCAGGACCCTAAAGCCGCAAAACACCACCAAGCACATACGCCTTTTCCAAAAAGCCGTACAAGGTACAATATACACTCTTACCAAGGACGCAACATCATCCACACCCGAGTACCACATTCGCCGCCATTTTACAACACTAACTTACAGGATGCGGAAATACACAGCTACAATAACGGCTTCCCCTCACGCACGCGGCACATTTACACTGCACATATTGCTGACACTTACACCTCAGCTCCACAACACTGCAAACCTACATTGTATGCTGCAGGAACATCATAACAGATTGTCAGCTCTTCAGCACAATGCTTCCTGCATATCTTACTTACAAATAGGTAATTTATAAATTATTTCATTACCATACAAAAAAAAATAAATAAATAAATAAATAAATTATGAACTATCTCAAACACAAAAGCCATTCACGCGCGCCTCACAACCAGCGCCAACGCTGCTCATACCACACAAACTACACCAGGGGACAGCCTTGCAATAAGCTCAAAAAGGAGATCAGCGACGACCTTACAACGACAGCAAAAGCGCCACTCATAAAAAAAAGACAACAACCAAGAGCCTCGCAATGAACTCCAAAGGCCGTCATTGCGAGCCACGCGATGAGCGCCGAAGGCGCTCAAAGCGAGGCTCGCATTGAGTGCCGAAGTATCTCAGACCACCCAAAAAATTTATGTCTGTGGCAAACAGCATTACAATTTTATTTTCCCGTCATTTTTGACGGCAAGTCGCTAGTATTATTATATAATTATACAACATGTGTCCCCCCCCCATCGGACATCGCCCTCTGACTTGGAATATTGGGTTTCTCTCTTTTCTTATATGACTATGTACAAGCGGATCGAAAATGTAGAACATCAAATGGTATCACTGATAACACATGTAATATGTATTGTAATTTTAGGTTTAAACGGATAACTATGTAACTCATGACCGATCGGTCTTTTTCCTCCATGACTGATTGGGGTCATAAGATTTTAGACAGTATTTATGTTATTCCTACGGTCTGGAGAGAAATATATCTTAAGTGTTCTTTTTTTTTAAAAAAATTATCTTTTCCTTTTCCGCGGGATCACCTTGTGGGATGGGCTGCCGTTGTAATTTTTGGAAGTGCTGCTAAGTGAACTGAACAAGACTTATTATTATTTGTAATTAAATTGATTAATCAAAGGAATAGAAAGTAACAAAAAAAATGCTTTTTAGTCCCTCTCTACGAGCTTTAAAATCCTGTCCCAAATTGTTAAGGGAATTAATTCCACGGAAAAAAAGAGATTGAGAGTAATGATCTTTCAACATGATCAGGAAGTTGATATTGTCTGTGGGACAAGAATCACATATTAAAAAAAAAAAAAACAGTATAATTAACTCGTCTGATAAAATGTATAAAATAACGCAAAAGCCAGAGGTATATTTATTGATTTAGAAAAAAAATGTATAAATTGAAAAATATACAGAAATTGATACAGAAGGAAAGTTCATTATCTGGGTTGGTAAAATTAACAATATTGACTATACATCGACCAATTGATATGCTCCAAATATTATTCAATATACATTTAAAAAAAAGATGATTAAACATATAGATAAAAAAAAAATCGAGATTTGCCAGTTGGTAATTTGTGGAGATCTACACATCTGTTTTGATCAAAAATTAGATAGAAAGTCAATAGTGAAGCCACTACCTGATCAAGTTGTTAAAAGATGCAAAAAATATCCAAAAACTGCTCCAGACCCATAAATTATATGACGGTTGGAGAACCTTACATCCAATAGAACTAGACTACTCATTCTACTCTACGAAGTACAAAACATATAGTAGAATAGATTATTTTTTATTGCATTATACATCTCTGGAATTAGTAGAGAGAATTAAAATAGGACAAATTAGGTGGTTGGACCATGTTCCGATTGTTTTATCCCTTTATATGAAAAATAAATAAATAGAGGGAGTAGATCAGTCCTCATTGATCCTACTTTATTTAAATCAGAAGAAAAATAGAAAAAAAAAAAATTACTTTGGAGATTAATAGGTTCTTCGAGGAAAATGAGAGCTCAGTTGATTCTAAAATTTCGCTCTGGAATACGCATAAAGCGTATATTAGGGGAGTATTACTACTTGCATGGTCAGCAAACAGAGGGACGAATAGATCCCAAACAAAAAAACAACTTTATATAAAACTTATCGATCCGCAAAATCTAAATAAATCTTGGCCAACCTCCAGAGGAACGATCGAGATTGCCCAAACTTAGGCAGAAATAAAGAAATTACAGCAAACCCATGGAGACAATTTAATTTGGCTACAACAACAACAAAAAATGATCACTTATGCAATAAACCAGCAAAAAATTTAGCAAATCAAATTAAAAGGGAAAAATAAATCTATCAGAATAGAAAAGATCCTAGATGAGAATGGCCGCATAATTAGAAATCCAAAGGGAATTGGTAAGGCTTTTGAAGATTTCTATAGATCTTTATATAGATTAGAGGAGAAATCCGTATTTATTAAACCTTACAATATCCAAATGCAAAGTTTTTTAGATAAGATAACCATCCAAAAAATAACAGAAGAAGAACTTGGTAAATTAACAGAAGAAATAACAGAAAAAGAAATTCAAGAAAGTATAAAGAATCTAAATCTAGAAAAATCACCGGGACCCAATGGGTTCCCAAACATCTATTATAAGACATGTAACGGAACCCATCACTGTTTTACCGTTTTATGGTTATTTAATTTTTGGTTAAAAGATGATCCTACTATTATACTGTATGTTGGTTTATGCTCTGCAGAATATTAGCCCAGACTATTGCAGACCTTGGCATAATAGATAATCCTATTACAGAGACTCCTCATAAGATAAGGAAGTCTATTGTATAAAGTGTTTTCATTCTCAGACATAAGAACAAAGAAGGATGATCTAATCATTGTCTGATTGTATCAAAGTTGCCAGGTAGCCTCAGGGAGGTGTGACCCACCTATTGTCCCTATATGTGTATTGTGTGGCCAAATATGGGCATGTGTATTACCTGTGGCCAAAGAGATGTGTATTGTAACGGATCTCCTGGCACCCTGACTGGGTACCTCCGTTGATGGATGCGTCCTAGCTTGCGCCGAGGACTACAAGCACCGTACCGGACACCACAACCACCACAACCGCCGTAGCTTAAATGGAGCCGCGCCGTCTTCCTTCCACCCTGTATGAATCTCCAGCATCCAGGATCGTGTGGGGCAGACCTCTCCTCCAAGGAGAGTACATCAGGAACAAGGGTTCAGTAGTTTAAAGCTCAAGGGAGTATGCAAAGCATAGCAATCCCCAGTATGATATAGCAATTCCCTCCAAGAACGAGACGAGGCTACGTTTTGAAGGGTCAAGTAGAACTCTAGTTTGACAACCCATCAGCATTACTGCAATTCACATTTACTCACATTTTACCTATCCCCAGATAGCTGGGATCTGAGCGCACAAAACTACTGAATAGCGCTCAGATCCTATTCACACAGTTCAATTGCCATGTAGCTAAAGTCTTTCCCATAGTCTTTCATTATATGAATGGGCTCCATGGCATAGCTATCTGGGGTATCACCGCTCCCACAGGGCAAGTACCGAATGACCCCCCTGTATGTAAAGGGCAAGAATGAGTGACATACACTCTGGTATGGCCGAATACTGTGTTTAAAGGGCAATATGTCCCAGGGCCATAGTCGCAGGGCAGGAGGCTGGCAAACAGTCCTTTCCAAGACAAAGTGGCGAAGGGCACTTCGTCACATGTATATATATTTCTGCATATAACAAAATAAAGTCAGTATTCATTTGACTTCCAATTGAGTGTCGTCCAATATGGGAGGTCGGGGATGGTGAGACTGTAGTGCTTCTTGGATATTTTACCGTATACCAGCGGAGATATTGGATTCGTGTTCCAACTCCGTTACAAGACATATGTCGGGTCATTGGCTAGACATCTAAAGAACTTTGCCAATGAGATAAAATTCTATGGGAAAGCACCAGCGGAAAATTTAGAAGCAGCAATTGTTAACATACCTAAAAAAGGAAAAGATAATAGCAGATGCTGCAATTACAGCCCGATTTCTTTATTGAATACGGATACCAAAATCTATTTGAGCGTTTTAGCAAATAAACTAAATCCCTTTATGAAATATTTAATTAATTCTGAACAAACCAGATTTATAAAGGGGAGGCAATCTATAGGTAATACCTGGAGGTTAATTAACATCATCGTTTATGCAAAAAGTCCCTTTAGTAGCCCTATCGATGAACGCTGAAAAAGCATTCAGTAGGGTGAATCGGTACTTTATTGACTTAGTTTTGGATAAATATGGTTTGGGAGAGTTTAGTTCATGAGCAGTAAAAGCTCTGGGCCTTATTAAATTAGCCCTCTTAGTTCTCTTGGTCCTCGCAAAAGGCAGTTTTTTGCTGTTTGTGAGGACCGATTCCCCAATACTTCCCTCACAGCCTGCTTTGTGAGATGACTCCGAAATATGGCAGAGAATAGGCTTCGAGAGAGCTACGGAGTCACACGCAGCCATAATCTATGAGATGAATCTCGCACATCAGGAGAATCCCTACGGGCACAAAGAAGTGTCAGCAAGGGATCCTAAACCACAGACGTGCTTCCTTGGAGCAACCCGACACAGCCGTGTGATGCTCCCCCCTGCTCCCTAAACACATCACAATGCTGAGGGTCCCTATCGGGACCCCTGCAGCCCCCCACGTGAACCCCTTGCAGCAGGGGTCTTCGATCGCTATAGATCAGGCCCCGCTGCATTTAAAAGTTTTAAATTCCCCCCGCGGCTCCTTATAGGGCCCGGGCACAATATGAGCAATCGCGGCTGAAGCACCCAAAATTAACCCCTCTCTATGCTGGGGGTCCCCATCGGGACCCCTGCAGCCCCCCACATAAACCCCCTGCAGTGGAGGTCCCTCTATCGGCATTGATCGTGACACCGCTGCATTTAAAATGTTAAATTTCCCGTTTTGGGGTCCTTAAAGGACTGTAAAGGTCCTGAAAGAGCTCATGCTAAAAAATATTAACCCAGGCAACTAAAATTAACCCCATAACTCATGGGGGTCAATACAGACCCCCATAAGCCTCTATTTAACCCCATCAATCCCATAAGGGTATATTGTGACCATTATGGGGCTGTTAAAACCCTAACATTAACCACATAAGTGCCATGACGGTCCTCAAGGACCATCATGACACTAACTACAAACACCACACTATAACCCCCAATAAACCATTAAATCTAAACTAACCCCCCTCTACACTAATCTATTAACACCTATACTACCTACACTACCTACCTACCCCCTAATAAACCCCCCCCACCACTCTAATGACAGAAAATAGAAAAACTAACTGACAAAAAATAAAAAATTCTGCATTACAGAAAATAAAGAAACCGGTCACAAAAAGAAAAAGAAAAGAAAATTACAGAAAAAAAAAAATACATTACAACTACACGCTGACTACAGAAAAAAAAAAATCAAGATGGGATACACCCCAAAGAGTTATAGGGTTAATTAAGGGCTTATAGGGGTCTGTATTGACCCCCATGAGTGACAGGGTTAATTAAGTGCTAATGGTAGTCTGCATTGACCCCCATGAGTTATAGGGTTAATTAAGTGTTAATGGGGGTCTATATTGACCCCCATGAGTGGCAGGGTTAAATAAGTGCTTTTGGGGGTCTATATTGACCCCCATGAGTGACAGGGTTAATTAAGTGCTTATGGGGGGCTGTATTGACTCCCATGAGTTATAGCGTTAATTAAGTGCTTATGGGGGTCTGTATTGACCCCATGAGTTATGGGGTTAATTTTTGTTGCCTGGGGTTAATATTTTTTAGCGAAATTTAAAAATGTAAATGCAGCGGGGTCACGATCGGTGCCGATCGGGGACCCACGCTGCAAGGGGTTAATGTGTGGGGGGGGCTGCAGGGGTCCCTTTGGACCCCTGCAGCAAGGGATTACTGTGGGGACACTTCAGGGGTCCCGATGGGGACCCCCGCATAGAGGGGGTTAATTTTCGGTGCCGGGGGGGGGGGCAGTTGGAGTACCCCCCACGGCAGTGCTTATGTGTGGGACTGCAGTGGAGGTCCCGTTCAGGACCCCCGCAGCAATTGATGAGGTGTGGGAGCCCGCAAGATCATCTCGCAGGCTGTCACTCCTCATGTACATTTTCGCAGTGTTCATATGGACGGCCCTGCTGCGTAACTCACACGTTGCTTGCAGGGCTAATTTAATAGCATCGTAACTTTGAGAAATTTGCAGCACGTAGGGGTTAAATAGAAGCCTCTTATCTACGAGGCTGGAATTTAATAAGGCTGTATATGTACAAAGCCAATGTGTCTATTTAAGAGTTTTAAATCAGATCATTTTTCAATACTGAACAAGACAGGGGTGTCCACTTTCCCCACTGATTTTTGTACTAATTATTGAACCTCTGATAGAAGCTATTAGGACAAGTAGAGAAATAGAAGGTATAATAACTGGCTCTTTGAATAATAAAGTTACTGCTTATGCAGATAACCTAGTGGTTACTCTTACAAGTCCTAGAAAATCTTTATAGGAACTACATACAATTCTAAATAATTCTTATTACTATAAATTAAACATTCCAAAATCAGAAGTCATGGTAAGGAATCTGGGAATAAATGAAAAATTAAAACTAGATACATTTGGATATAATTGGGATAAAAATGCATTTAAACACTTAGGCATAAAATTTACTCAGAACCTGAAGAATTTCATTAAAAATAATTATCGAGCTATTAAATCTCGATATCAATAATACAATGTCAAGTTGGAGGAGACTCAGTTTGACATGGTCAGGAAGAATATCAGCGATAAAAATGACGGTGCTCCCGAAAATCACATATATACTGAGAAGCATACCTCAAAATCCCTACTTATAGATTAAATAAGTTACAGAATAAAATAGACAACTTTATATATAAAAATAAAAAGCCTAGAATTAAAAAAGATATTACAACAAAAGCATATTCTAGAGGAAGCTTGGCAGCACCTAATGTTATCGAATACTCTAAACCCACATCCTGAAATATAATATGGAGCATGATGTCCCAAAATATTTGACAATTGAGAGAGAGCTGTCACCAATGGTAGATCTAGCAACTGTATTTTGGGATAAAGCATATGGGGGGGGGGGGGGGGATATTAACTTATCAAAGACCCCCAGAGTGTTAATTAGCAGGTGGAATGGACTGAATAAAAGTTCAAACTTAATCAAATTTACATCACCTGCTACTCTAATAAATAATATATCTAAGGAATTAGTACCTTTTCTGAAAGGTGAGCAAATTGGGGTATGAAAGCCATAAAAGACCTATATAAAAAGGAGATCATTTGAATTTATCTGTAAGGAAAAGAAGATACAAAAAGAGAACTGGTAAATTTTTAAAATGTTATATACTGCTATTCTGAACTCTAGTTAAAAAGTTATAAGTGGGAAGTAGACACTTAACAGATTTCGAGGTATCATGTGATATTAAAAGGAAGCAAACTATAACTAACGGTCTTAAAAACATGAAACTAGTAACTGAAAATATAAAGCCTGTAAGAATGATAAAATGGGGACAAGACTTTCAAAAGGAATGGGATGAGGAGATCTGGCAAAGAGCGTTTAATATCACAGAAGAATATATTAAGTGTAGTTCACTTAGAGAAATCCAGTTTAAAATAATACAAAGATGGTACATTACACCAAGGAAAATGGCCCTGATTAACCCACACAATCATTCAGGTAATTGTTGGAGATGTCTGAAGGAGATAGGATCACATAAACATATTTGATGGTCATGTCCGATTATTCAAGCTTTTTGGGTTAACTGTATTAGTCAAATTTCTAAAGTCATCAAATTTAAGTTAGAATTATTACAAGAAATTATTCTATTTCACTTTTTTCAGGAAAATATCTCAAAGACTAAGATTCACATGATAGTTAACATCTTGATGATAGCGAAACGATTGATCGTTCTTAATTGAAAGAAAGTTTACCAATCTGAGAAGAGATAAAAAGGAGGAGTTGATAGAAATGCACAAATAGAACTAGATTTTTTTAGTTACAATAGAGATAAACAATTTAAAGATAAATTAAGATGGTCTTTGTAGACCATATAAATACTACATCACAGAAAGTATAAGATCCTTGTGTTCCCGCCAAACACAAACCTTGAGTCAAATTCCCATAAGGTGATTTCCCTTCGGAAAATTTGCTTTTTTTATTTTAACCCTTTTTTCCCCCCTTATTTTATTATTATTTTTAATGTATTTGGATATATTACCATGTAATGAGCCTATAACCTCTTGGAGGATAAACTTTTAAGAATTACTATGAGGAATATTCATGAGAGGGTGTCATAACATTTTTGTATTAAATGAAGATGGGATGATATCTCTGTTTTGTTAAATTTTTATAAGAATTAAATTAAATATTATAAAAAAAATTAAAGGAAGTATCAAGATACCCAGAGTTATAAAATCGCATAATACATCTTGGATGAGCCAAAGTTAAAGACACATACATATGAACTTTGTTTTTTGGACTTAAGCTAATTATCTGTGGAAATTTTGGTAGTACTCCATGTAACAGAACCCATCACTGTTTTACCCTGTTTTATGATTATTATGGTTAAAATATGATCCTACTATTAAACTGCATGTATGTTGGTTGATGCTCTGCAGAATATTGTCCCAGACATTTGCAGCTTCTTGGCATGGGAGATAATCCTGTTACAGAGACTCCGCATAAGATAAAGGAAGTCTATTGTATACAGTGTTTTCATTCTCAGATAAGAACAAAGAAGTGTAATTGAATCAATGTCTGATTGTATCAAAGTTGCCAGGGAGCCCCCTATTGTTCTCTTTTTGGGTATTGTGCGGCCAAATATGGACATGTGTATTGCCTGTGGGAAGAGATGGGTATAAATATTTCTGCAATAACAAAATAAAGTCAGTATTTATTTGACTCCCAAATTGTGTGTCGTCCAATATGGGAGGTCGGGAATGGTGAGACTGTAGTGCTTCTTGGGTATTTTACCATATACCAGCGAAGATATTGGATACGTGGTCCAGCTCCGTTACATTTGATGGCAGAGACGGGATTCAAACCTCACAGCAGACCGTTGTTCGGCAGTTACAGCCATTTGGGAAATTTGCTATTTCGTATGGAACCGAAAGGAAAGGGTATGTGAATAGACCCGAACGGATAGTGAATGGAGACAGACTATACCAACTTGAAACGGGCCACGCTAAAAGAGCTATTGGAAGCAAGGGGAATTATTGCCAGCAATAAAACCAAAGCTACCCTTATTGTTGAACTCATGGAGGGAGACCGGGCAGCTGCTGCAGCACCTCTTACGGACAGCACACAGAATGAGTTTGGAAGAGAACTCCAATGCAGACTGGCCTATTTCCCAGGTACACCTCCCACAGAAACCTTGGAAAGGATTATGTCAGATGTCCACGAATACATAATGGGAAAGCAGCGGGCAGACTGGAGGTCCAGAGAGAGGTCCCTAATCACACCACACATAGTACCGGGGAAGCCTAAACTCCCGTACCATGCTTTTAAAAACAATGTGGAGACCGAAGACATTGATGGCTACTTGCATGACTTTGAGAGGTTATGCCAATTACATGAGATCAACGCCGCCGACCAGGTAACCCTGTTGGTGAGTAAGCTAGCGGGCCGGGCAGCAGAAGCCTACCGCACCATGCCAGACGAGGATAGCAGAGACTACCAGAAAGTAAAGCAGGCGATCCTGGACAGGTACGCAATTACCCCGGAGGCATACCGGCAGCGGTTCCGAGAAAGCCGAAAGACGGAGAAAGATACTCACATGGAGTGGGCGCACCGCTTAACTAGGGCGGGCAAAGGTTGGGTACAAGCCGCACAAGCAACCACAGTGGAGGACATGCTACAATTACTGCTACTGGAGCAATTCTTCCAGGGGTTAACCCCGGATTTACAAAACTGGCTGAGAGATCGGAAACCGCGCATCTTAACTGAAGCCGCCAGGTGGGCAGATGAGTACCAAGATGCCAGGAGGGCACAGCAGGCACAGGCACGGTCCATCTTGGGAGCTACTAACCGACCGCCCACCATTAACCCCACCCCAGCACTGCGTCCGGGTGGTGGGAACTACCAAACCCCTCCATGGTACAACAATGCCCGATCTTTCATCAGGTGCCACACGTGTAACCAGCAGGGCCACATGCAAAGAGACTGTCCCAGAAACAGAAACCGCTCCACGTGGAATACTCCAACCAATTCCCCTGCAAACCGGGCAGCAGTACACTGCTACCAGAGTGAGCCTCGACAACCTTTCTTCGGGACCCAGTCTAATGAAGAATCTTTGGGCACCCTCCACGAGGTTAACCCAGTACAAGCAGCTGCAGACAACCAACAGGGACACCGCCAAGGGGTACACGTAGAGGGAAAACGCCTTCAGGGTCTGCGCGATTCTGGGGCCACCATAACCCTGGTTCGCAATCACCTAGTCCCCAAGCACCAGCTCACTGGAGAATATGTGGCAGTCCGGGTGGCAGGGGGGGCGATTTACAAAATTCCCACTGCTAAAGTACATTTGGATTGGGGAGCGGGGTCGGGGAACGTGGAAGTGGGCCTCATGCAGGACTTACCAGCTGATGTCATCCTGAGTAACGACTTGGGGGAGCTGACCTCCGCTTTTGTTTCTCAGCCCCCCGCGCAGGAAGCACTACCCGTGGTAACACGGCAGCAGGCCCGCACCACCGCATCTTCTGAACACTCTGAGGCTCCAGTAAGTAATAGTACTGACCCACCTTTCATCCCCTGGGCTCCCCCCTTAGAGTTTGGTACTGAAGTAGTCACTGACCCGTCCCTGCAGGTATACCGGGATAGGGTTACACAGAATCAGGCAGGGTTGGAGGGGGAAAGATACGCTTGGGAGAAAGGATTATTGTATAGATATGCTGAGAAGGTAGTAGCAGGATCTGTACCCGTGACCCTCACACAATTAGTCGTGCCCCGAAAGTACAGGCAAGAATTACTACGTATTGCCCATGACATCCCTTTATCAGGACATCTAGGTGTCAGTAGGACGAAGCATCGTTTGACCCAAAACTTCTTTTGGCCAGGGGTCTCCAAAGACATTCGGCAGTATTGCCAAACTTGGGACACATGCCAGAGAGTAGGGAAGAGAGGGGACCGGTACAAGGCAAAAATGCACTCCCTACCCATAATAGATGAGCCCTTCAGCAGAGTGGCAGTAGATATAATCGGACCCCTAGCAAAACCCAGCCCGTCAGGGAAGAAGTATATACTAACCGTAGTAGACTATGCCACCAGGTACCCAGAGGCCGTAGCCCTAACTAATATCCATGCGGAGACTATAGTAGATGCCCTAATCCGGATATTCTCTAGAATGGGGTTCCCCAAAGAGATTATCTCAGATCGGGGTACCCAATTCACGGCCGAAGTCACTCATCAGTTATGGAGAACATGTGGGGTGAAACCTATTGTAAACTCAGCGTATCACCCCCAGTCCAATGGGCTCTGTGAACGGTTCAACGGAACATTAAAGCAAATGCTCCGTACCTTCATGGATACCCAGAAGAACTGGGAAAGGTTTCTTCTACATCTGCTCTTCGCGTACCGAGAGGTACCCCAGGAGTCCACGGGGTTCTCACCATTCGAATTACTATTCGGAAGGAGAGTGCGGAGTCCCTTAGACCTCATTAGGGAACACTGGGAGGGAACGGTCACCAGTAACGGTACCCCTATTGTCCCATATGTACTAGAGTTCAGGGAACGCTTGGAGACCCTAATCCAGACGGTACGGTCTAATCTCCAGGCGGCCCAGCAACGACAGCGCAGATGGTACGATAAGGGAGCCAGAGACCGCAGTTTTCAAATAGGACAAAAGGTGTTAATCTTGAAGCCAGTTCAAAATGACAAACTGCAGGCCTCCTGGCAAGGCCCTTATAAGGTGGTGGAACAGGTAGGTGACACCACCTATATAATTGCCCCATGTACAGGAGCAGGCGGTAGACGCATGCTCCACGTTAACATGCTGAAAACCTATCACAAGCGGACCGAAGAAGTAACTGCCATATGTGCCTCGGCCGCCGAGGACCCGAATAATCTACCCCTACCAGACCTATTAGCCCAAGGGGGGGCCAACACAGAATTAGGGGAAGCACAGCTAGGAGACAGGCTGAGCACTAGAGAGCGAGCTCAAATACTAGAGCTGATCCGGGAAAAAGGGGATACATTCTCCAACCAGCCCGGGTATACCCCGCTGGCTACACACAGGGTAGAAACCCCAGGGCAACACCCTCTTCGACAAACCCCCTACCACATACCCGAATCCGTAAAAGATCATATGCGGAAGGAGATTGACGAAATGTTACAACTAGGAGTGATAGAACACTCAGATAGCCCATGGGCCTCTCCGGTAGTGCTGGTACCGAAGCGGGATGGAACCACCCGCTTCTGCGTCGACTACCGGAAACTTAATGATAAAACAATTTCAGATGCCTATCCCATGCCCCGAATCGATGAGCTATTAGATAAAATGGCCAGGGGCCAGTACCTCACCACAATAGACTTGTGCAAAGGGTACTGGCAGATCCCACTAGCCGAGGATGCCATCCCAAAGTCCGCATTCGTCACCCTGTTTGGGCTATACCAATTCAAGGTGATGCCATTCGGGATGAAGAATGCGCCGGCTACGTTTCAGCGGATGGCGGACCGGTTACTGGACGGATCCCAGGAGTATGCTTGCGCCTATTTAGATGACATAGCAATATTTAGCAACTCCTGGGACGAGCACTTGACCCATATAGGAGCCATCCTCGACCGCATCAGGGAGGAAGGTCTCACGTTAAAACCCAGCAAGTGCCACGTAGGGATGGCCGAAGTGCAGTACTTAGGCCACAGGGTGGGTAGTGGGCGGCAAAAGCCAGAACCCGCTAAGATAGAGGCCGTAGCTAAGTGGCCAACCCCTCGCACGAAAACTCAGGTTTTAGCTTTTCTAGGGACCGCCGGGTATTACCGTAAATTTGTACCTGATTATAGTGCCCTAGCCAAGCCCCTTACTGACCTCACCAAAAAGAACTTACCCAAAGTAGTGACCTGGAGCCCAGAGTGTGAGAAGGCATTCCAAGAACTGAAATCTGCCCTAATTCATGCCCCTGTACTGGCAGCTCCCGATCCAACTAAACGCTTTCTCGTTCATACCGATGCTTCTATGTTTGGATTGGGAGCAGTGCTGAGCCAAGTTGGGGCCGATGGCGGCGAGCATCCAGTCGCTTACTTAAGTCGGAAACTACAACCCAGGGAAGTAAGCTATGCCGCCATCGAAAAGAAATGCCTGGCGGTGGTGTGGGCCCTCAAGAAACTACAGCCCTACTTATATGGCCAACAATTTGCCTTGCTCACAGATCACAACCCGTTGGTGTGGCTAAACCGGGTGTCAGGGGATAACGCTAGAATACTGAGATGGAGCTTGGCACTACAACCATTTGATTTCACCATCCAGTATCGCCCAGGGAAACAAAATGGTAACGCCGACGGGTTGTCCAGACAGACAGAACTCGAGAAATGATCTGTGAGCACTCCTCCGGACATCCCCAAGCAGATCCGTTGGGATCAGACCGTGTATGCCGGCTTATGGTCACGGGGGAGGTGTGTAACGGAACCCATCACTGTTTTACCCTGTTTTATGATTATTATGGTTAAAATATGATCCTACTATTAAACTGCATGTATGTTGGTTGATGCTCTGCAGAATATTGTCCCAGACATTTGCAGCTTCTTGGCATGGGAGATAATCCTGTTACAGAGACTCCGCATAAGATAAAGGAAGTCTATTGTATACAGTGTTTTCATTCTCAGATAAGAACAAAGAAGTGTAATTGAATCAATGTCTGATTGTATCAAAGTTGCCAGGGAGCCCCCTATTGTTCTCTTTATGGGTATTGTGCGGCCAAATATGGACATGTGTATTGCCTGTGGGAAGAGATGGGTATAAATATTTCTGCAATAACAAAATAAAGTCAGTATTCATTTGACTCCCAAATTGTGTGTCGTCCAATATGGGAGGTCAGGAATGGTGAGACTGTAGTGCTTCTTGGGTATTTTACCATATACCAGCGAAGATATTGGATACGTGGTCCAGCTCCGTTACACTCCAGATTGGCTAGATGTCCAATAAAAAGACAAATATGCCAACGAAAATAAGGGATAAGAAAAAAATAAAAATAAAACTGAGGTCCCTAAAACATCAACATTTTTTTTCCACCAAAAAATAAAGCCGCGAGTCCTGACATATCCCAGGGGGAACTTAACTTGGATCTAACAGTAAATCAATCACCGGAAAATACCTCTCAAATTTCCAGTGAGAGGCTTATGTCTCCACAGGAGGATGAAAGTTTAACATGCTCAAAAATGAAAGAACTTTTGCATGAATTTCAATTAAACTTTACATTGGAACTGACAAAACAGATAATAGATAACACTCAGTCTATCAAAGATGTTAATCTAAAAAATGGAAACTTAGAAAGTAAATGTGATAAATTGATTATGGATAATAACTCATCACTAGAAAACAAAATTTGAGGAACTAAATTGAAAAAAAATCTTTAGTTTGGAAGATCGTCCCAGAAGGAACAACCTCCATGTAAGAGGGATTCCAGAAAATGTTTCAAAATCTGCCTCCAGATTTTTTGAACGAAGATTATAAACTGGAGGCCATTCATAGGATACCATTGGCAAAGAATCTAGACAAATCAATCTCCAGAGACGTTATCCTAACACTGACCCTTTTACCATTTAAAGAAGCTATAATAAAGGCTAGTTATATCAAGAAAAACTTCGACTCGTCCTAAGAAAAAAAAAAATCAGATATATCAGCATATATACTAGCGAAAAGAAAAGAATACTCTGTAATAACTCAAGTGTGGAGACAAAAATAAAATTAAATATAAATGGACTTATCCAAATGGGATTTCTATTTATAGAGATTTAACCTGGTTTAAAGTTAATACGGTTCAGGAGGTAATATTCCTGTTGCAGAGTTGGAAGATATCTTTTGAAAAGTACAATGGAAATGTTAAAAAAAAAAAAAAATCCCAAAATTTGGATTGGCAAATAGTTAAATAACTCACCAGTTGGAAATTTGTTAATTGATATACCGACAGGCAGAGACTCAAGAGATTATGTGTGAGCAAGAGTAAAAATATTCACATGTTGAGATTATAACTCACAAAATAAATGATGACTTTAATAGATATTTTTGCATAAATTAGGCACAAAATGAGTGAAGAATCAAGGTTTAGAATTCATTGTAGAATTGAGTATGTATGCTTCCACTGGGGAAAAAATTACTTTCCCCTTTAGAATCTCATATATATATATATATATATATATATATATATATATATATATATAGAGAGAGAGAGAGAGAGAGAGAGAGAGAGAGAGAGAGAACTTAATAAATTAACATATAGCACTAAATTGAGAGTGGATTGTAGGATTGAAGAAATCAATAAATTGAGCACACATAGTTGCGTAGGATTTATATTACAATAGTAGCACATTTACACAAAAGAGGGATTTAATAACCATTATATTAGTCACGGTATTAGTAAATTATTAATAGAGAGAGTGGGAACTCTTCTTACAGATAGTTATATATCACAATGACAGATTTTTCTGTTTCTCTGCCTGCTGTAGGGTGAAGATACCCTTAAATACTGACCTCCCCACCATGATTGCGCAATCTTTTTCCTGACATGCCCTAAGATCGGCATATTGGCTGTGTTTATTCAAGAAGGACATTAGTTTTTATCTGTTCTGGTTTTCTTAATTATATGTATGGATGTAGTGAGAATGAGTTTCTAATAAAAGAACAGATGGACACAGGGATAAATAAAGTGTTTAATAAGATATTACACTAGTTGGATCTTAAGGGATAGATCTAAAAGGAGGAAAATAGATGAATCAAGTATTAAATCAGTAATAAATACATAGTTTAAAATAATGAATGGATAATGTGAATGGATTAAATTCCCCCACTAAAAGAAAGAAAGCTTTTTTGAATTATGTAAAAATTAATGCCGACATTCTTTGCCTCCAGGAGACACACTTAAAAAAAGAAACACTACATTATATTTATAAGGAATTTTAGCACAAGAGTGGACGCAATTTTTAACAATAAATCAAGGGGGGTTTCAATCTTCTTTAATAAAAGATTAAATATTCAAGAGGAATATAGCAAGATCAATCCCCTAGGAAGACACATTTTGTGGATTGGTTCCATAAATGATGGATTAATAACATTAGTAAATGCTTATCTACCCAATACAAATCAAATGAGATTTATCAAAAGACTATTAAATGAAGTCCAGAAAGTTAAGAAGGGTTTACTTGTTTTGTGTGGGGGCTTTAATAGGGTGACCATTTGATGAGTAGTGAAATATTAAATGATTCAATTAAAGCCTATAAGAAAAAGAGTTGGAGAGTAGACCCTATATTATTTAAAAATCAATTTTATGTCAAAAGGAGATATTCTAATTATTTAGAACTAATAAAGATTCAGTAGAATTTGCAACCTTTTTTTTGGTGTTCCTACATGTCAGAGGCTTATTAATTTCCTGATCATCAGAATTGTTTAAACAAAGAGGGAAACCTCTTAGACAACTCTATATTGAATTAGAGAAACTTCAGCGTGTTAACAAATTGACACCTAATAAAGCCAATGGGAAAGTAATAAACTAAATAAATATGCAGATAAAAAAAATACAACAAATTCAAAATAAAATTTTGAGAATTCAAGGACTCAATAAAATAATGTATTTGCATCAGGATACAATTAGCGAGACCTTTATGGAGTTTTAGGGTTTTATATAACTTGGAATATGGCCCCTTATTTATAAAGCAGAGAAACATGAGATCACTACATTTTTGGATAAAATAGAGCTACCCCAAATAACTGAGGATTACTTAAAATTCTTGAATAACATTTTTAGTAAAGAGGAAGTAAATGAAGTTATAAAAAAATGAGTAAAAAAAAAAAAAAAAAAGCACTGGGGGTAGATGGATACGATCTAGTATATTATCAGATCTTTTCATTGAATTTAAGTGAACATTTATGCAATCTTTATAATAAGATTAAAAACGAACAGGGAAATTAATTGCAGAACCTTCAGAGACTAAAATAGTGAATACCCTAAAACAAGGGAGAAACGCAGAGGAATGTAAGAACTATCGCCCTATCTCCCTGATAAACATAGATGTCAAAATCTACGCTAAGAGTCTCGCTAATAGATTAAAAGAGATAGTTTCTATGTTAGTCCATATGGACCAAACAGGGTTTGTATCAGGACGACAGGCCTCTGATAACAGTAGACGTTTGATGAACTCCTTGGCATATGTAAAGAAGAAAGATCTTCCCACACTGATCCTGTCAACAGATGCCAAAAAGGCCTTTGACAGGTTAGGGTGGGATTTCTTGGAGGCTGTTCTCTAGAAATACGGCCTAGGAGAGTTTGCATCAAAATCAATTAAGGCCCTATACTCGAGGGCCTATATAGTTGGTCCCGATTACGAATCTAAAACATTTTTGATTAGAAACAGCACACGCCAAGGATGCTCCCTATCTGTCTTATTGTTCATCTTATTTAGGGAACTGTGGAAACCAAGGCACCGTATTACAAGGCACCGTATTACATGTATGGTGGGAGTGTGATAAGGTGAGAAAACTCTGGTTAAAATGTTACTCTGAGCTAACAAAGATGGTCAGGAAGCAGATATCTTGTACCCCTAAAGTAGTTTTAAAAATAAAAAAAGTAATGGGAGTCACTGCGTCCTGGTATAATGTCACATTGTCCAGCAGTGCTCACCTCTCCAGTCACAGGTCCAGATAGAGCTTGGTCAGTAATAGGGGTCACTGTGTCCTGGTATAATGTCCCATTGTCCAGCAGTGCTCACCTCTCCAGCCACAGGTCCAGATAGAGCTTGGTCAGTAATGGGAGTCACTGTGTCCTGGTATAATGTCACATTGTCCAGCAGTGCTCACCTCTCCAGTCACAGGTCCAGATAAAGCTTGGTCAGTAATGGGAGTCACTGTGACCTGGTATAATGTCACATTGTCCAGCAGTGCTCCCCTCTCCAGTCACAGGTCCAGATACAGCTTGGTCAGTAATGGGAGTCACTGTGTCCTGGTATAATGTCACATTGTCCAGCAGTGCTCACCTCTCCAGTCACAGGTCCAGATAGAGCTTGGTCAGTAATGGGAGTCACTGTGTCCTGGTATAATGTCACATTGTCCAGCAGTGCTCACCTCTCCAGTCACAGGTCCAGATAGAGCTTGGTCAGTAATGGGAGTCACTGTGTCCTGGTATAATGTCACATTGTCCAGCAGTGCTAACCTCTCCAGTCACAGGTCCAGATACAGCTTGGTCAGTAATGGGAGTCACTGCGTCCTGGTATAATGTCACATTGTCCAGCAGTGCTCACCTCTCCAGTCACAGGTCCAGATAGAGCTTGGTCAGTAATGGGCGTCACTGTGTCCTGGTATAATGTCACATTGTCCGGCAGTGCTCACCTCTCCAATCACAGGTCCAGATAGAGCTTGGTCAGTAATGGGAGTCACTGTGTCCTGGTATAATGTCCCATTGTCCAGCAGTGCTCACCTCTCCAGTCACAGGTCCAGATAGAGCTTGGTCAGTAATGGGAGTCACTGTGTCCTGGTATAATGTCACATTGTCCAGCAGTGCTCACCTCTCCAGTCACAGGTCCAGATAGAGTTTGGTCAGTAATGGGAGTCACTGTGTCCTGGTATAATGTCACATTGTCCAGCAGTGCTCACCTCTCTAGTCACAGGTCCAGATAGAGCTTGGTCAGTAATGGGAGTCATTGTGTCCTGGTATAATGTCACATTGTCCAGCAGTGCTCACCTCTCCAGCCACAGGTCCAGATAGAGCTTAGTCAGTAATGGGAGTCACTGTGTCCTGGTATAATGTCACATTGTCCAGCAGTGCTCACCTCTCCAATCACAGGTCCAGATAGAGCTTGGTCAGTAATGGGAGTCACTGTGTCCTGGTATAATGTCCCATTGTCCAGCAGTGCTCACCTCTCCAGTCACAGGTCCAGATAGAGCTTGGTCAGTAATGGGAGTCACTGTGTCCTGGTATAATGTCACATTGTCCAGCAGTGCTCACCTCTCCAGTCACAGGTCCAGATAGAGTTTGGTCAGTAATGGGAGTCACTGTGTCCTGGTATAATGTCACATTGTCCAGCAGTGCTCACCTCTCCAGTCACAGGTCCAGATACAGCTTGGTCAGTAATGGGGGTCACTGTGTCCTGGTATAATGTCACATTGTCCAGCAGTGCTCACCTCTCCAGTCAGATGGTGAATATGGGGGGATTTCTCCTTCACGATGGTGTATTCCTACAGGATGAGAGAGGAACATGTCAGTGTTAGAGAGATAATTATTGACATATTACTTCAGGTACAAGAACAGTCTCCCCTTACCAGTTCTTTTCAGTGACACAAACAACAACAACAACAACAACATTATCTATAATATTACTTCCTACTTCGCTGAAAGCCCAGACATCGTCCTGACCCTGCTCTTACTTTCATTATTTTGTCACCTTCTATAATATTTTAAGCAGACGACGACACAAACACTCAAAGATTTACATAGTTATTGAAGTTGAAAAAACGGATAACCCATCGAGTACAACCTTTTTATATCCATTGATCTATGTGGATAAACTGATAAAGAGGAAAGAAAAACAGTTACAGCAATGAATGAGTTAATAGTGGTGTCATTATGACTCTGACCTCTCCCGTCAGCAGGTAGATAATCTCCAGGGTGTGAGACAAGACCCTCTCAGACATCTCCTTATCCTGGTCCATCTCAATCACGGTCAGTGACTTAGTCAGATGATCCAATACTGAGACCTGTGAGATTTAGAGAGAATAGGTTTGTGTTACTGCGGGGTAATAAGGGCAGGTAGTAACAGGTAACATTTCCCAGCAGCCCTCACCTTCCCAGTCAGCAGGCTGAGGATTTCCAGGATGTGATGTAAGATCTTCTCAGACATCTTCTTATCCTGATCCATCATTGATGATTTAGTCAGATGGTGAGTTGAGATCTAAATGAATGAGAAAGATTTGGAGATAAGACACATAAGTGAATAAGGATCTGGTCTGACCTTGTGACGTACCGGACACAGAACCCAGGAAACACACACATATAATTATATATATACTAGCGACTTGCCAAAAAATGGCGGTCAATAAAATTGTAAGGCTGGGAATGCTGTTTGGCACACAATGTAAGGCTTTTAGTCTTCGGAGTACCTTCGGCGCTCATTGCGAGCCTCTCCCCTTGTGTAACTTTGCTCCTCTGAGCACCCTTGGCGCTGATTGTGAGCTCCGCGCTGAGCTCCTCTGGCAAAACAAGTCTCTCCTCTGCTCATTTATTTTTTATCTAAAATTATTTTTTTTATAGCGATTAATTAATTAAATAATAATAAATTAATATACGTCATCTATTTCTAATGAATATATCCAGAAATGAATAGGCTGAAGAGCTAACAATCGCTGTTGTATTTCCTGCAGCATACAATGTACATTTGGACTGTTGCTGCCCTGAGGTGTAAGTGTCAGCAATGTGTCAAGTGTAAATAGGCTGCGTGCACTAGGACAAACTGTTTGTTTACTTGTGTAAAGTTTTTCTCTCGCTTAGGTGATTTTCGAGTGGCGAAACTCTGCAAATTCGAGTTAAATTTGCGTGCAACCTCACTCCCAGACGTCCTGGCTGTCCCCCCATTCTGTGTGAGATGTTTTGGGTGTTTTTATTTTTTTAGTTTTTGGTGTTTTTTGATGTGCGCGGGTCGTCCTTTAAGTTCGTATTTTTTGCGGGTCGTATTTTTTTTTCTGTATGTGGCGGTTTAATTTTCCAAGTGTTACGGGCTGTCATTTTTCACGCAATTTTTTCTAAGTGCTACGGGTCTCACACTTTGAATTGTGTATTTGAGTTTTCTGTTGTTCTGTAGTCCCGTGGATCGTAGGTATGATGCTGAATTCGTGCAGGGACATAGGGCTGAGCGAAGTTCCTCCCTGCTCACGACTATATATGTGAGTTACATAAATATATATATACACACACACACATACAGTGGATATAAAAAGTCTACACACCCCTGTTAAAATGTCAGGTTTCTGTGCTGTAAAAAAATGAGACAAAGATAAATCATTTCAGAACTTTTTCCACCTTTAATGTGACCTATAAACTTTACAACTCAACTATAAAACAAACAAATCTTTTAGGTAGAGGGAAGAAAAAATATAAAAGTAAAATAATATGGCTGCATAAGTCGGCACACCCTTAAACTAATACTTTGTTGAAGCACCTTGTGATTTCATTACAGCACTCAGTCTTTTTGGGTATGAGTCTATCAGCATGGCACATTGTGACTTGGCAAGATTTGCCCGCTCTTCTTTGCTCTGTCAGATTGCGAGGGCATCTCCTGGGCACAGCCCTCTTCAGATCACAATTGGATTCAGGTCTGGGCTCTGGCTGGGCCATTCCATAACTATAATCTTCTTCTGGTGAAGCCATTCCTTTGGTGATTTGGATGTATGCTTTGGGTCGTTGTCGTGCTGACAGATGAAGTTCCTCTTCATGTTCAGCTTTCTAGCAGAAGCCTGAAGGTTTTGTGCCAATATTGACTGGTATTTGGAACTGTTCATAATTCCCTCTATCTTCTCTAAGGCCCCAGTTCCAGCCCCAAAGCATGATGCGGCCACCACCATGCGTCACTGTGGGTATGGTGTTCTTTTCGTGATGTGCAGTGTTGTTTTTGCGCCAAACATATCTTTTCGAATTATGGCCAAAAAGTCCAACCTTGGTTTCATCAGACCATAACACCTTTTCCCACATGCTTTTGGGAGACTTCAGATGTGTTTTTGAAAAATGTAGCCTGGCTTGGATGTTTTTCTTTCGTCTTGCCACTCTACCCCATAGCCAAGGCATATGAAGAATACGGGAGATTGTTGTCACATGTACCACACAGCCAGTACTTGCCAGATATTCCTGCAGCTCCTTTAATGTTGCTGTAGGCCTCTTGGTAGCCTCCCAGACCAGTTTTCTTCTCGTCTTTTCATCAATTTTGGAGGGAGCTCCAGTTCTTGGTAATGTCACTGTTGTGCCATATTTTCTCCACTTGATGATGACTGATACCTTTTAACAATGAGATCCCTCTGATGCTTTGGAAGCTCTCTGTGGACCATGGCTTTTGCTGTGGGATGCGACTAAGAAAATTTCAGGAAAGACCAACTAGAGCAGCTGAACTTTATTTGGGGTTAATCAGAGGCACTTTAAATGATGGCAGGTGTATGCTGACTCCTATTTAACACGATTTGGAATGTGATTGCTTAATTCTGAACACAGCTACATCCCCAGTTATAAGAGGGTGAGCAGACTTATGCAACCACATTATTTTTATTTTATATTTTTTCTTCCCTCTACCTAAAAGATTTCAGTTTGTTTTGCAATTGAGTTGTACAGTTTATAGGACACATTAAAGGTGGAAAAAGTTCTGAAATGATTTATCTTTGTCTAATTTTTTACAGCACAGAAACCTGACATTTTAACAGGGGTGTGTAGACTTTTTATATCCACTGTACACACACACATCCTTTTCTCTACAACATTGTTTTTCCTAAAATGTATAAAATGTATTGCTGATAAAAATATTGTTTGCAAAAAAGACATTATAAGGTGTGACCCATTATGCGCCATATCTGGAACTTTAAATGGTGCAGGAGCTCAGTGATAAACACATGAATATATAGAGATACACAGGAATAGAGAGATATGAATACACCCCACTCTAAATACATAAATAGAGGGATAGAGATAGATAGATAGATAGATAGATAGATAGATAGATAGATAGATATAGACAGAGGGATAGATAGACAGATAGATAGATATAGATAGACAGACAGATAGACAGATAGACAGACAGACAGACAGATAGATAGATAGATAGATAGATAGACAGACACATAGACAGATAGACAGACAGACAGATAGACAGACAGATAGACAGATAGACAGATAGATAGACAGATAGACAGACACATAGATAGATAGACAGATAGACAGATAGACATTTCACCTTCTCTCTGCTCTTTGTTCAGATCTCACTTCCGTGTTCTGCGGCGCCAGTTTTTAGCATCATCATTACGTCACTGCCCTTAGTAAGACCATAAGCGACAGGTAAGTCTCCATGTTTGTTATGGGCAATAGAGAGAAGGGTAAAACTAATCTATATGATATACTTTATATTAAAGGTTGTGTCTGAATAAATGGTTATATTATCAAATACCAGTACAACTAGCTGTATCCGATGCATGAATAAGGAGAAAGTACAATTGTAGACCAGGATACCGGGAGTTGTAGTCCTCAATATTCACTTCCGGTTAGTGAGGGCACTTCCGGTCTTCGGTTGTATGTGTGTGTAAATCTGTACTTATGGGAAATGATCAGTATCTGTAAGAGAGGAAGTTGGGAGAGAAATGATTGTGTTTGAGAAAGAAAAATGTGTAGAAAGAGAAGGGGAGAGACAGACAGGGGGAGTGAGAGAGTAAGAGAGAGGGGGAGAGGCAGACAGGGGGAGTGAGAGAGAGAGACAAGGAGAGAGAGACAGACAGGGGGAGCGAGAGAGAGGGGGGAAGAGAGAGAGACAGACAGGGGGAGTGAGAGAGTAAGAGAGAGGGGGAGAGGCAGACGGGGAGTGAGAGAGTAAGAGAGAGGGGGAGAGGCAGACAGGGGGAGTGAGAGAGAGAGACAAGGAGAGAGACACACAAGGAGAGAGAGACAGACAGGGGGAGCGAGAGAGAGGGGGGAAGAGAGAGAGAGACAGACAGGGGGAGTGAGAGAGAGGGGGAGAGGCAGACAGGGGGAGTGAGAGAGAGAGACAAGGAGAGAGACACACAAGGAGAGAGAGACAGACAGGGGGAGCGAGAGAGAGAGGGGAAGAGAGAGAGACAGACAGGGGGAGTGGGAGAGAGGCAGACAGGGGGAGTGAGAGAGGGGGAGAGGCAGACAGGGGGGAGTGAGAGAGTAAGAGAGAGGGGGAGAGGCAGACAGGGGGAGTGAGAGAGTAAGAGAGAGGGGGGAGAGGCAGACAGGGGGAGTGAGAGAGAGGGGGGAAGAGAGAGACAGACAGGGGGAGTGAGAGAGTAAGAGAGAGGGGGAGAGGCAGACAGGGGGAGTGAGAGAGTAAGAGAGAGGGGGAGAGGCAGACAGGGGGAGTGAGAGAGAGAGACAAGGAGAGAGACACACAAGGAGAGAGAGACAGACAGGGGGAGCGAGAGAGAGGGGGGAAGAGAGAGAGACAGACAGGGGGAGTGAGAAAGTAGGAGAGAGAGTGGGAGAGAGAGAGAGAATGGAGAGAGAGAGAGAGTAAGAGAGAGACACAAGGAGAGAGAGAGAGACAGACAGGGGGAGCGAGAGAGAGAGGGGGGAAGAGAGAGAGACAGACAGGGGGAGTGAGAGAGAGGGGGAGAGGCAGACAGGGGGAGTGAGAGAGAGAGACAAGGAGAGAGACACACATTAGAGAGAGACAGACAGGGGGAGCGAGAGAGAGGGGGGAAGAGAGAGAGACAGACAGGGGGAGTGAGAGAGAGGGGGAGAGGCAGACGGGGGGGGGGTGAGAGAGTAAGAGAGAGCGGGGGGGCAGACAGGGGGAGTGAGAGAGTAAGAGAGAGGGGGGGCAGACAGGGGGAGTGAGAGAGTAAGAGAGAGGGGGAGAGGCAGACAGGGGGAGTGAGAGAGTAAGAGAGAGGGGGGGCAGACAGGGGGAGTGAGAGAGTAAGAGAGAGGGGGAGAGGCAGACAGGGGGAGTGAGAGAGTAAGAGAGAGGGGGAGAGGCAGACAGGGGGAGTGAGAGAGTAAGAGAGAGGGGGAGAGGCAGACAGGGGGAGTGAGAGAGTAAGAGAGAGGGGGGAGAGGCAGACAGGGGGAGTGAGAGAGAGAGGGGGGAGAGGCAGACAGGGGGAGTGAGAGAGAGGGGGGAAGAGAGAGAGACAGACAGGGGGAGTGAGAGAGAGGGGGAGAGGCAGACAGGGGGGGGGGGTGAGAGAGTAAGAGAGAGCGGGGGGGGCAGATAGGGGGAGTGAGAGAGTAAGGGAGAGGCAGACAGGGGGAGTGAGAGAGTAAGGGAGAGGCAGACAGGGGGAGTGAGAGAGTAAGAGAGAGGGGGGGCAGACAGGGGGAGTGAGAGAGTAAGAGAGGGGGAGAGGCAGACAGGGGGAGTGAGAGAGTAAGAGAGAGGGGGAGAGGCAGACAGGGGGAGTGAGAGAGTAAGAGAGAGGGGGAGAGGCAGACAGGGGGAGTGAGAGAGTAAGAGAGAGGGGGAGAGGCAGACAGGGGGAGTGAGAGAGAGAGGGGGAGAGGCAGACAGGGGGAGTGAGAGAGAGGGGGGAAGAGAGAGAGACAGACAGGGGGAGTGAGAGAGAGGGGGAGAGGCAGACAGGGGGGGGGGGTGAGAGAGTAAGAGAGAGCGGGGGGGGCAGACAGGGGTAGTGAGAGAGTAAGGGAGAGGCAGACAGGGGGAGTGAGAGAGTAAGAGAGAGGGGGGGCAGACAGGGGGAGTGAGAGAGTAAGAGAGAGGGGGAGAGGCAGACAGGGGGAGTGAGAGAGTAAGAGAGAGGGGGAGAGGCAGACAGGGGGAGTGAGAGAGTAAGAGAGAGGGGGAGAGGCAGACAGGGGGAGTGAGAGAGTAAGAGAGAGGGGGGGAGAGGCAGACAGGGGGAGTGAGAGAGAGAGGGGGAGAGGCAGACAGGGGGAGTGAGAGAGTAAGAGAGAGGGGGAGAGGCAGACAGGGGGAGTGAGAGAGAGACAAGGAGAGAGACACACAAGGAGAGAGAGACAGACAGGGGGAGTGAGAGAGAGGGGAAAGAGAGAGAGACAGACGGGGGGGGGTGAGAGAGTAAGAGAGAGGGGGAGAGGCAGACAGGGGGAGTGAGAGAAGGAGAGAGACACACAAGGAGAGAGAGACAGACAGGGGGAGTGAGAGAGAGGGGGAAGAGAGAGAGACAGACAGGGGGGGGTGAGAGAGTAAGAGAGAGGGGGAGAGGCAGACAGGGGGAGTGAGAGAGAGGGGGGAAGAGAGAGACAGACAGGGGGAGTGAGAGAGTAAGAGAGAGGGGGAGTGAGAGAGAGAGAGACAAGGAGAGAGACACACAAGGAGAGAGAGACAGACAGGGGGAGCGAGAGAGAGACAGACAGGGGGAGTGAGAGAGTAGGAGAGAGAGTGGGAGAGAGAGAGAGAATGGAGAGAGAGAGAGAGTAAGAGAGAGACACAAGGAGAGAGAGAGAGACAGACAGGGGGAGCGAGAGAGAGGGGGGAAGAGAGAGAGACAGACAGGGGGAGTGAGAGAGTAGGAGAGAGAGTGGGAGAGAGAGAGAGAATGGAGAGAGAGAGAGAGTAAGAGAGAGACACACAAGGAGAGAGAGACAGACAGGGGGAGTGAGAGAGTAGGAGAGAGAGAGAGAATGGAGAGAGAGAGAGAGAGTAAGAGAGAGACACACAAGGAGAGAGAGACAGACAGGGGGAGTGAGAGAGTAGGAGAGAGAGAGAGAATGGAGAGAGAGAGAGAGAGTAAGAGAGAGACACAAGGAGAGAGAGAGAGAGAGACAGACAGGGGAGGTGAGAGAGTAAGAGAGAGGGGGGGGAGAGAGAGAGAGATAGACAGGGGGAGTGAGAGCGTAAGAGAGAGAGGGGTAGAGAGACAGACAGGGGGAGTGAGAGCGTAAGAGAGAGAGAGGGGAAGAGAGACAGACGGGGAGTGAGAGAGTAAGAGAGAGAAGGGGGAAGAGAGAGAGAGAATGGAGAGAGACAGACAGGGGAGGTGAGAGAGTAAGAGAGAGGGGGAGAGATAGACAGGGGGGTGAGAGCGTAAGAGAGAGGGGAAGAGAGACAGACGGGGAGTGAGAGAGTAAGAGAGAAGGGGGAAGAAAGAGAGACAGACAGGGGGAGTGAGAGAGTAAGAGAGGGGGGAAGAGACAGAGGTGCTGGACAATGTCATAATGACTGGAGAGGTGAGAGGTGCTGGACAATGTCATAATGACTGGAGAGGTGAGAGGTGCTGGACAATGTCATAATGACTGTAGATATGAGAGGTGCTGGACAATGTCATAATGACAGGTGAGGTGAGAGGTGCTGGACAATGTCATAATGACTGGTGAGGTGAGAGGTGCTGGACAATGTCATAATGACTAGAGAAGTGAGAGGTGCAGGACAATGTCATAATGATTGGGGAGGGGAGAGGTGCTGGACAATGTCATAATGACTGGAGAGGTGAGATGTGCTGGACAATGTCATAATGACTGGAGAGGTGAGATGTGCTGGACAATGTCATAATGACTGGAGAGGTGAGAGGTGCTGGACAATGTCATAATGACTGGTGAGGTGAGAGGTGCTGGACAATGTAATAATGACTGGAGAAGTGAGAGGTGCTGGACAATGTCATAATGACTGGAGAGGTGAGAGGTGCTGGACAATGTCATAATGACTGGTGAGGTGAGAGGTGCTGGACAATGTAATAATGACTGGAGAGGTGAGAGGTGCTGGACAATGTCATAATGAAAGGAGAGGTGAGAGATGCTGGACAATGTCATAATGACAAGTGAGGTGAGAGGTGCTGGACAATGTCATAATGACAGGTGAGGTGAGAGGTGCTGGACAATGTCATAATGACTGGAGAGGTGAGAGGTGCTGGACAATGTCATAATGACTGGAGAGGTGAGAGGTGCTGGACAATGTCATAATGACAGGAGAGGTGAGAGATGCTGGACAATGTCATAATGACTGGAGAAGTGAGAGGTGCTGGACAATGTCATAATGACAGGTGAGGTGAGAGGTGCTGGACAATGTCATAATGACAGGTGAGGTGAGAGGTGCTGGACAATGTCATAATGACAGGTGAGGTGAGAGGTGCTGGACAATGTCATAATGACAGGTGAGGTGAGAGGTGCTGGACAATATCATAATGACTGGGGAGGTGAGAGGTGCTGGACAATGTCATAATGACAGGAGAGGTGAGAGGTGCTGGACAATGTCATAATGACAGGAGAGGTGAGAGGTGCTGGACAATGTCATAATGACTGGAGAGAGGAGAGAGAATGGAGAGAGGAAGTTGGGAGAGAAATGATTGTGTTTGAGAAAGAAAAATGTGTAGAAAGAGAAGGGGAGAGACAGACAGGGGGAGTGAGAGAGTAAGAGAAAGGGGGAGAGGCAGACAGGGGGAGTGAGAGAGAGAGACAAGGAGAGAGACACACATTAGAGAGAGACAGACAGGGGGAGCGAGAGAGAGGGGGGAAGAGAGAGAGACAGACAGGGGGAGTGAGAGAGAGGGGGAGAGGCAGACGGGGGGGGGGGGGTGAGAGAGTAAGAGAGAGCGGGGGGGGCAGACAGGGGGAGTGAGAGAGTAAGGGAGAGGCAGACAGGGGGAGTGAGAGAGTAAGAGAGAGGGGAGGCAGACAGGGGGAGTGAGAGAGTAAGAGAGAGGGGGAGAGGCAGACAGGGGGAGTGAGAGAGTAAGAGAGAGGGGGAGAGGCAGACAGGGGGAGTGAGAGAGTAAGAGAGAGGGGGAGAGGCAGACGGGGAGTGAGAGAGTAAGAGAGAGGGGGGAGAGGCAGACAGGGGGAGTGAGAGAGAGAGGGGGAGAGGCAGACAGGGGGAGTGAGAAAGAGGGGGGAAGAGAGAGAGACAGACAGGGGGAGTGAGAGAGAGGGGGAGAGGCAGACAGGGGGGGGGGTAAGAGAGTAAGAGAGAGCGGGGGGGGGGGGGCAGACAGGGGGAGTGAGAGAGTAAGAGAGAGGGGGGGCAGACAGGGGGAGTGAGAGAGTAAGAGAGAGGGGGAGAGGCAGACAGGGGGAGTGAGAGAGTAAGAGAGAGGGGGAGAGGCAGACAGGGGGAGTGAGAGAGTAAGAGAGAGGGGGAGAGGCAGACAGGGGGAGTGAGAGAGTAAGAGAGAGGGGGGAGAGGCAGACAGGGGGAGTGAGAGAGAGAGGGGGGAGAGGCAGACAGGGGGAGTGAGAGAGTAAGAGAGGGGGGAGAGGCAGACAGGGGGAGTGAGAGAGTAAGAGAGAGGGGGAGAGGCAGACAGGGGGAGTGAGAGAGAGACAAGGAGAGAGAGACAGACAGGGGGAGTGAGAGAGAGGGGAAAGAGAGAGAGACAGACAGGGGGGGGGAGGTGAGAGGTGCTGGACAATGTCATAATGACTGGAGAGGTGAGAGGTGCTGGACAATGTCATAATGACTGGGGAGGTGAGAGGTGCTGGACAATGTCATAATGACAGGTGAGGTGAGAGGTGCTGGACAATGTCATAATGACTGGAGAGGTGAGAGGTGCTGGACAATGTCATAATGACTGGAGAGGTGAGAGGTGCTGGACAATGTCATAATGACAGGAGAGGTGAGAGGTTCTGGACAATGTCACAATGACTGGGGAGGTGAGAGCTGCTGGACAATGTCATAATGACTGAAGAGGTGAGAGGTTCTGGACAATGTCACAATGACTGGGGAGGTGAGAGCTGCTGGACAATGTCATAATGACTGGAGAGGTGAGAGGTGCTGGACAATGTTATAATGACTGAAGAGGTGAGAGGTGCTGGACAATGTCATAATGACAGGTGAGGTGAGAGGTGCTGGACAATGTCATAATGACTGGAGAGGTAAGAGGTGCTGGACAATGTCATAATGACAGGAGAGGTGAGAGGTGCTGGACAATGTCACAATGACTGGGGAGGTGAGAGGAGCTGGACAATGTCATAATGACTGGAGAGGTGAGAGGTGCTGGACAATGTCATAATGACTGGAGAGGGGAGAGGTGCTGGACAATGTCATAATGACTGAAGAGGTGAGAGGTGCTGGACAATGTCATAATGACTGGAGAGGTGAGAGGTGCTGGACAATGTCATAATGACTTAAGAGGTGAGAGGTGCTGGACAATGCCACAATGACAGGAGAGGTGAGAGGTGCTGGACAATGTCATAATGACTGGGGAGGTGAGAGGTGCTGGACAATGTCACAATGACTGGGGAAGTGAGAGTTGCTGGACAATGTCATAATGACTGAAGAGGTGAGAGGTGCTGGACAATGTCATAATGACAGGAGAGGTGAGAGGTGCTGGACAATGTCACAATGACTGGGGAAGTGAGAGTTGCTGGACAATGTCATAATGACTGAAGAGGTGAGAGGTTCTGGACAATGTCACAATGACTGGGGAGGTGAGAGCTGCTGGACAATGTCATAATGACTGGAGAGGTGAGAGGTGCTGGACAATGTTATAATGACTGAAGAGGTGAGAGGTGCTGGCAAATGTCATAATGACAGGTGAGGTGAGAGGTGCTGGACAATGTCATAATGACAGGAGAGGTGAGAGGTGCAGGACAATGTCATAATGACTGGAGAGGTGAGAGGTCTTGGACAATGTCATAATGACTGGAGAAGTGAGAGGTGCAGGACAATGTCATAATGACTGGGGAGGTGAGAGTTGCTGGACAATGTCATAGTGACAGGAGAGGTGAGAGGTTTTGGCCAATGTCACAATGACTGGTGAGGTGAGAGCTGCTGGACAATGTCATAATGACTGGAGAGGTGAGAGGTGCTGGACAATGTCATAATGACTGAAGAGGTGAGAGGTGCTGGACAATGTCACAATGACAGGAGAGGTGAGAGGTGCTGGACAATGTCACAATGACTGGGGAAGTGAGAGTTGCTGGACAATGTCATAATGACTGAAGAGGTGAGAGGTGCTGGACAATGTCACAATGACTGGGGAGGTGAGAGTTGCTGGACAATGTCATAATGACTGAAGAGGTGAGAGGTTCTGGACAATGTCACAATGACTGGGGAGGTGAGAGCTGCTGGACAATGTCATAATGACTGGAGAGGTGAGAGGTGCTGGACAATGTTATAATGACTGAAGAGGTGAGAGGTGCTGGACAATGTCATAATGACAGGTGAGGTGAGAGGTGCTGGACAATGTCATAATGACAGGAGAGGTGAGAGGTGCAGGACAATGTCATAATGACTGGAGAGGTGAGAGGTGCTGGACAATGTCATAATGACTGGAGAAGTGAGAGGTGCAGGACAATGTCATAATGACTGGGGAGGTGAGAGTTGCTGGACAATGTCATAATGACTGGAGAGGGGAGAGGTGCTGGACAATGTCATAATGACTGGAGAGATGAGAGGTGCTGGACAATGTCATAATGACAGGAGAGGTGAGAGGTTTTGGCCAATGTCACAATGACTGGTGAGGTGAGAGCTGCTGGACAATGTCATAATGACTGGAGAGGTGAGAGGTGCTGGACAATGTCATAATGACTGAAGAGGTGAGAGGTGCTGGACAATGTCACAATGACAGGAGAGGTGAGAGGTGCTGGACAATGTCACAATGACAGGAGAGGTGAGAGTTGCTGGACAATGTCATAATGACTGAAGAGGTGAGAGGTGCTGGACAATGTCATAATGACAGGAGAGGTGAGAGGTTCTGGACAATGTCACAATGACTGGGGAGGTGAGAGCTGCTGGACAATGTCATAATGACTGAAGAGGTGAGAGGTTCTGGACAATGTCACAATGACTGGGGAGGTGAGAGCTGCTGGACAATGTCATAATGACTGAAGAGGTGAGAGGTTCTGGACAATGTCACAATGACTGGGGAGGTGAGAGCTGCTGGACAATGTCATAATGACTGGGGATGTGAGAGCTGCTGGACAATGTCATAATGACTGGAGAGGTGAGAGGTGCTGGACAATGTTATAATGACTGAAGAGGTGAGAGGTGCTGGACAATGTCATAATGACAGGTGAGGTGAGAGGTGCTGGACAATGTCATAATGACAGGAGAGGTGAGAGGTGCAGGACAATGTCATAATGACTGGAGAGGTGCTGGACAATGTCATAATGACTAGAGAAGTGAGAGGTGCAGGACAATGTCATAATGACTGGAGAGGTGAGAGGTGCTGGACAATGTCATAATGACTAGAGAAGTGAGAGGTGCAGGACAATGTCATAATGACTGGAGAGGTAAAAGGTGCTGGACAATGTCATAATGATTGGAGAGGTGAGAGGTGCAGGACAATGTCATAATGACTGGAGAGGTAAGAAGTGCTGGACAATGTCATAATGACTGGAGAGGTGAGAGGTGCTGGACAATGTCATAATGACTAGAGATGTGAGAGGTGCAGGACAATGTCATTGTAGCGGAACCCATCCCTGTTTTACCCTGTTTTATGATTATTTAATTCTTGGTTAAAATATGATCCTACAATATGTTTGCTGTTTGATGCTCTGCAGAATATTAGCCAGACTTTTGCAGACCTAGGCTAATAGATAATCCTATTACAGAGATTCAAGAGATAAGAAAGTTGTAAAGGATCCTTGCATTTTCCAAAGTGTTTTCATTCTCTGATAAGAACAAAGAAGAATGATCTAATTAATGTCTGATTGTATCAAAGTTGCCAGGGAGGTGTGACCCACCTATTGTTCTCTTTATGGGTATTGTGCAGCCAAATATGGGGGATGTGGATTGCCTGTGGGAAGAGATGTATAAATATTTCTGCAATAACAAAATAAAGTCAGTATTCATTTGACTCCCAAATTGTGTGTCGTCCAATATGGGAGGTCGGGAATGGTGAAACTGTAGTGCCTCGTGGGTATGTTATCGTATACCAGCGGAGATTTTGGACTGCGTGTCCCAGCTCCGTTACATTTGTTGGCAAGTGGTGGAATTGTTCCCACGGTCAGAAGGACAGCTACAGGAGACACCATTCCGTGGAGTTACAAATTGAGGGCAACGCTAGTATCCGTACAGCGCCCCTGGCTACAGCAGGATGGAACCGGCTAGTTTTCAGACAGCGTTCCATGATGAGGATGAGAAGGAGGCCGCAGACTACAGGGAAACAGACAGAAAGGAACTCATGGTTACAGTACCTCGTATTACCCCACAGAATGAGTTTGGAAGAGAACTCCAAAGCAGACTGGCCTTTTTCCCAGATACGCTTCCCATGAAAACCTTGGAATGGTTAATGACAGATGTCCACAAATCCATAATGGAAAAGCAGCGGGCACGGGAGCGGTCCATCTGGGGAGCTGCTAACCCACCTCCCACCATTAAACCCCCCCCAGCACTGCGTCCGGGTGGTGGGAACTACCAAACCCCTGCACGGTACATCAGGTGCCACACGTGTAACCAGCAGGGTCACATGCAGAGAGACTGTCTCAGAAACAGAAACCGCTCCACGTGGAATACTCCAACTAATTCCACCTCCCAGCAGCAGTGTGCACCCCAGGGGGCCGAAGGTGTCGTCCTTCCCCCTCAGCGGCAGTGTGTACCCCAGGGGGCAGAAGGTGTCGTCCTTCCTCCCCAGCGGCAGTGTGCACCCCAGGGGGCTGAAGGTGTCGTCCTTCCCCCCCAGCGGCAGTGTGTACCCCAGGGAGCTGAAGGTGTCGTCCTTCCCCCCCCAGCGGCAGTGTGTATCCCAGGGAGCTGAAGGTGCCGTCCTTCCTCCCCAGCGACAGTGTGTACCCCAGGGAGCTGAAGGTGTCGTCCTTCCCCCCTCAGCGGCAGTGTGTACCCCAAGGGGCCGAAGGTGTCGTCCTTCACCCCCAGCGGCAGTGTGTACCCCAGGGAGCTGAAGGTGTCGTCCTTCCTCCCCAGCGGCAGTGTGTTCCCCAGGGAGCCGAAGGTGTCGTCCTTCCTCCCCAGCGGCAGTGTGAACCCCAGGGGGCAGAAGGTGTCGTCCTTTCCCCCCCAGCGGCAGTGTGAACCCCAGGGGGCAGAAGGTGTCGTCCTTCCCCCTCAGCGGCAGTGTGTACCCCAGGGAGCTGAAGGTGTCGTCCTTCCTCCCCAGCGGCAGTGTGTTCCCCAGGGAGCCGAAGGTGTCGTCCTTCCCCCCCAGCGGCAGTGTGAACCCCAGGGGGCAGAAGGTGTCGTCCTTTCCCCCCAGCGGCAGTGTGAACCCCAGGGGGCAGAAGGTGTCGTCCTTCCTCCCCAGCGGCTGTGTGAACCCCAGGGGGCAGAAGGTGTCGTCCTTTCCCCCCAGCGGCAGTGTGAACCCCAGGGGGCAGAAGGTGTCGTCCTTCCCCCTCAGCGGCAGTGTGAACCCCAGGGGGCAGAAGGTGTCGTCCTTTCCCCCCAGCGGCAGTGTGAACCCCAGGGGGCAGAAGGTGTCGTCCTTCCTTCCCAGCGGCAGTGTGTACCCCAGGGAGCTGAAGGTGTCGTCCTTCCTTCCCAGCGGCAGTGTGTACCCCAGGGGGCAGAAGGTGTCGTCCTTCCCCCCCAGCGGCAGTGTGAAACACAGGGGGCAGAAGGTGTCGTCCTTCCCCTCCAGCGACAGTTTACCCTAACCAGGGGAGACACCAATCTCCCAGACGGCGCAGATGGGACCGTGGTCTCTGCGCCCACAGCTTGTCCAGATCCCCAACTACCGTCACTGGGACAACCGGAGGAGGGGGTAAGTACAAATTCCCCTCCCCAGCTAACTTCTAATGTGGCCCCAGGGTTAACAGAGGAAATGTTAACCCCCACTGACCCCCACGTTTCCCTGGCTACTGAGCCGAAATATGTCCCAAGTATCCCAGCAGAAGAGCTGACAGCGGGGCAGAGTGCAGTCGGCCTCTGCCCTCCCTTTGTCCCTTGTACAGAGCAGGATGTCCTGCAGGTTATACCAGCAGAAGAGCTGGCATCAGGGCAGAGTGCCGCTGGCCTCTGCCCCTCAAGTCCCCTCAGCGTGTTGCCCCCTCACCACAGCAAAATATCCAGGTACCTGGTTAGACTTCCCCCCAAAGGGGAGATGTGTGACGAAGTGCCCTTCGCCACTTTGTCTTGGAGAGGACTGTTTGCCAGCCTCCTGCCCTGCGACTATGGCCCTGGTACATATTGCCCTTTGGAACCAGTGTTCGGCCATACCAGAGTATAAGTCACTCATTCTGGCCCTTTACATACAGGGGGGTCATTCGGTACTTGCCCTGTGTGAACCATGATACCCCAGATAACTGTGCCATGAAGCCCATTCATATAATGAAAGACTATGGGAAAGACTTTAGCTACATGGCAATTGAACTGTGTGAAGAGGATCTGAGCGCTATTCGGTGGTTTTGTGCGCTCAGATCCCAGCTATCTGGGGATATGGGAAATGTGAATAAATGTGAATTGCAGTAATGCTGATGGGTTGTCAAACTAGAGAATTGACCAACAAATACTTTTGTCCGGACATTCCCAGGCCGATCCGTTGGGATCAGACCGTGAATGCCGGCTTATGGTCACGGGGGAGGTGTGTAGCGGAACCCATCCCTGTTTTACCCTGTTTTATGATTATTTAATTCTTGGTTAAAATATGATCCTACAATATGTTTGCTGTTTGATGCTCTGCAGAATACTAGCCAGACTTTTGCAGACCTAGGCTAATAGATAATCCTATTACAGAGATTCAAGAGATAAGAAAGTTGTAAAGGATCCTTGCATTTTCCAAAGTGTTTTCATTCTCTGATAAGAACAAAGAAGAATGATCTAATTAATGTCTGATTGTATCAAAGTTGCCAGGGAGGTGTGACCCACCTATTGTTCTCTTTATGGGTATTGTGCAGCCAAATATGGGGGATGTGGATTGCCTGTGGGAAGAGATGTATAAATATTTCTGCAATAACAAAATAAAGTCAGTATTCATTTGACTCCCAAATTGTGTGTCGTCCAATATGGGAGGTCGGGAATGGTGAAACTGTAGTGCCTCGTGGGTATTTTATCGTATACCAGCGGAGATTTTGGACTGCGTGTCCCAGCTCCGTTACAGTCATAATGACTGGAGAAGTAAGATGTTCTGGACAATGTCATAATGACTGGAGAGGTGAGAGGTCCTGGACAATGTCATAATGACTGGAGAAGTGAGAGGTGCAGGACAATGTCATAATGACTGGAGAGGTGCTGGACAATGTCATAATGACTGGGGAGGTGAGAGTTGCTGGACAATGTCATAATGACTGGAGAGGGGAGAGGTGCTGGACAATGTCATAATGACAGGAGAGGTGAGAGGTTTTGGCCAATGTCACAATGACTGGTGAGGTGAGAGCTGCTGGACAATGTCAAAATGACAGGAGAGGTGGGAGGTGCTGGACAATGTCATAATGACAGGAGAGGTGAGAGGTGCTGGACAATGTCACAATGACTGGGGAAGTGAGAGTTGCTGGACAATGTCATAATGACTGAAGAGGTGAGAGGTGCTGGACAATGTCATAATGACTGGAGAGGTTAGAGGTGCTGGACAATGTCATAATGACTGGAGAGGTGAGAGGTTCTGGACAATGTCACAATGACTGGGGAGGTGAGAGCTGCTGGACAATGTCATAATGACTGAAGAGGTGAGAGGTTCTGGACAATGTCACAATGACTGGGGAGGTGAGAGCTGCTGTACAATGTCATAATGACTGGAGAGGTGAGAGGTGCTGGACAATGTTATAATGACTGAAGAGGTGAGAGGTGCTGGACAATGTCATAATGACTGGAGAGGTGAGAGGTGCTGGACAATGTCATAATGACTGGAGAGGTAAGAGGTGCTGGACAATGTCATAATGACAGGAGAGGTGAGAGGTGCTGGACAATGTCACAATGACTGGGGAGGTGAGAGGAGCTGGACAATGTCATAATGACTGGAGAGGTGAGAGGTGCTGGACAATGTCATAATGACTGGCGAGGGGAGAGGTGCTGGACAATGTCATAATGACTGAAGAGGTGAGAGGTGCTGGACAATGTCATAATGACTGGAGAGGTGAGAGGAGCTGGACAATGTCATAATGACTTAAGAGGTGAGAGGTGCTGGACAATGCCACAATGACAGGAGAGGTGAGAGGTGCTGGACAATGTCATAATGACTGGGGAGGTAAGAGGTGCAGGACAATGTCATAATGACTGGAGATGTGAGAGGTGCTGGACAATGTAATAATGACTGGAGATGTGAGAGGTGCTGGACAATGTCATAATGACTGGAGATGTGAGAGGTGCTGGACAATGTCATAATGACTGGAGAGATAAGAGGTGCTAGACAATGTCATAATGACTGGAGATATGAGAGGTGCTGGACAATGTCATAATGACTGGAGAGGTGAGATGTGCTGGACAATGTCATAATGACTGAAGAGGTGAGAGGTGCTGGACAATGTCATAATGACAGGTGAGGTGAGAGGTGCTGGACAATGTCATAATGACTGGAGAGGTAAGAGGTGCTGGACAATGTCATAATGACAGGAGAGGTGAGAGGTGCTGGACAATGTCACAATGACTGGGGAGGTGAGAGGAGCTGGACAATGTCATAATGACTGGAGAGGTGAGAGGTGCTGGACAATGTCATAATGACTGGAGAGGGGAGAGGTGCTGGACAATGTCATAATGACTGAAGAGGTGAGAGGTGCTGGACAATGTCATAATGACTGGAGAGGTGAGAGGAGCTGGACAATGTCATAATGACTGAAGAGGTGAGAGGTGCTGGACAATGCCACAATGACAGGAGAGGTGAGAGGTGCTGGACAATGTCATAATGACTGGGGAGGTAAGAGGTGCAGGACAATGTCATAATGACTGGAGAGGTGAGAGGTGCTGGACAATGTCATAATGACTGGAGATGTGAGAGGTGCTGGACAATGTCATAATGACTGGAGATGTGAGAGGTGCTGGACAATGTCATAATGACTGGAGAGATAAGAGGTGCTAGACAATGTCATAATGACTGGAGATATGAGAGGTGCTGGACAATGTCATAATGACTGGAGAGGTGAGATGTGCTGGACAATGTCATAATGACTGGAGATATGAAAGGTGCTGGACAATGTCATAATGACTGGAGAGGTAAGAGGTGCCGGACAATGTCATAATGACTGGAGAGGTAAGAGGTGCCGGACAATGTCATAATGACTGGAGAGTTAGGAGGTGCTGGACAATGTCATAATGACTGGAGAGGTAAGAGGTGCTGGACAATGTCATAATGACTGGAGAGATGAGAGGTGCTGGACAATGTCATAATGACTGGAGATATGAGAGGTGCTGGACAATGTCATAATGACTGGAGAGGTGAGATGTGCTGAACAATGTCATAATGACTGGAGAGGTGAGATGTGCTGGACAATGTCATAATGACTGGGGTGGTGAGAGGTGCTGGACAATGTCATAATGACTGGAGAGGTAAGAGGTGCTGGACAATGTCATAATGACTGGAGAGGTGAGAGGTGCTGGACAATGTCATAATAACTGGAGAGGTGAGAGGTGCTGGACAATGTCATAATGACTGGAGAGGTGAGAGGTGCTGGACAATGTCATAATAACTGGAGAGGTGAGAGGTGCTGGACAATGTCATAATGACTGGAGAGGTGAGAGGTGCTGGACAATGTCATAATGACTGGAGAGGTGAGAGGTGCTGGACAATGTCATAATGACTGGAGAGGTAAGAGGTGCTGGACAATGTCATAATGACTGGAGAGGTAAGAGGTGCTGGACAATGTCATAATGACTGGAGAGGTAAGAGGTGCTGGACAATGTCATAATGACTGGAGAGGTGAGAGGTGCTGGACAATGTCATAATGACTGGAGAGGTGAGAGGTGCTGGACAATGTCATAATGACTGAGAAGGTGAGAGGTGCTGACAATGTCGTAATGACTGGAGAGGTGAGAGGTGCTTGACAATGTCATAATGGCTGGAGAGGTGAGAGGTGGTGGACAATGTCATAATGACTGGTGAGGTGAGAGGTGCTGGACACTGTCATAATGACTGGAGATATGAGTGGTGCTGGACAATGTCATAATGACTGGAGATATGAGAGGTGCTGGACAATGTCATAATGACTAGAGAGGTGAGAGGTGCTGGACACTGTCATAATGACTGGAGATATGAGTGGTGCTGGACAATGTCATAATGACTGGAGATATGAGAGGTGCTGGACAATGTCATAATGACTGGAGAGGTGAGATGTGCTGAACAATGTCATAATGACTGGAGTTGTGAGATGTGCTGGACAATGTCATAATGACTCGGGAGGTGAGAGGTGCTGGACAATGTCATAATGACTGGAGAGGTAAGAGGTGCTGGACAATGTCATATTGACTGGAGAGGTGAGAGGTGCTGGACAATGTCATAATAACTGGAGAAGTGAGTGGTGCTGGACAATGTCATAATGACTGGGGAGGTGAGAAGTGCTGGACAATGTCATAATGACTGGAGAGGTGAGAGGTGCTGGACAATGTCATAATAACTGGAGAGGTGAGAGGTGCTGGACAATGTCATAATAACTGGAGAGGTGAGAGGTGCTGGACAATGTCATAATGACTGGGAGGTGAGAGGTGCTGGACAATGTCATAATAACTGGAGAGGTGAGAGGTGCTGGACAATGTCATAATGACTGGAGAGGTGAGAGGTGCTGGACAATGTCATAATGACTGGAGAGGTGAGAGGTGCTGGACAATGTCATAATGACTGGAGAGGCGAGAGGTGCTGGACAATGTCATAATGACTGGAGAGGCGAGAGGTGCTGGACAATGTCATAATGACTAGAGAGGCGAGAGGTGCTGGACAATGTCATAATGACTAGAGAGGTGAGAGGTGCTGGACAATGTCATAATGACTGGAGAGGTGAGATGTGCTGGACAATGTCATAATGACTGGAGAGGTGAGATGTGCTGGACAATGTCATAATGACTGGGGAGGTAAGAAGTGCTGGACAATGTCATAATGACTGAGAAGGTGAGAGGTGCTGACAATGTCGTAATGACTGGAGAGGTGAGATGTGCTGGACAATGTCATAATGACTGAGAGGTGAGAGGTGCTGGACAATGTCATAATGACTGGAGAGGTGAGAGGTGCTGGACAATGTCATAATGACTAGAGAGGTGAGAGGTGCTGGACAATGTCATAATGACTGGAGAGGTGAGAGGTGCTGGACAATGTCATAATGACTGGAGAGGTGAGATGTGCTGGACAATGTCATAATGACTGGAGAGATGAGATGTGCTGGACAATGTCATAATGACTGGAGAGGTAAGAAGTGCTGGACAATGTCATAATGACTGAGAAGGTGAGAGGTGCTGACAATGTCGTAATGACTGGAGAGGTGAGAGGTGCTTGACAATGTCATAATGACTGGAGAGGTGAGAGGTGCTGGACAATGTCACAATGACTGGAGAGGTGAGAGGTGCCGTACAATGTGATAATGACTGGAGAGGTGAGAGGTGCTGGACAATGTCATAATGACTGGAGAGGTAAGAGGTGCTGGACAATGTCATAATGACTGGAGAGGTAAGAGGTGCTGGACAATGTCATAATGACTGAGAGGTGAGAGGTGCTGGACAATGTCATAATGAATGGAGAGGTGAGAGGTGCTGGACAATGTCATAATGACTGGAGATATGAGAGGTGCTGGACAATGTCATAATGACTGGAGAGGTGAGAGGTGCTGAACAATGTCATAATGACTGGTGTAGGTAATAGGTGCTGGACAATGTCATAATGACTGGAGAGGTGAGAGGTGCTGGACACTGTCATAATGACTGGAGATATGAGAGGTGCTGGACAATGTCATAATGACTGGAGATATGAGAGGTGCTGGACAATGTCATAAAGACTGGAGATATGAGAGGTGCTGGACAATGTCATAATGACTGGAGAGGTGAGATGTGCTGAACAATGTCATAATGACTGGAGTGGTGAGATGTGCTGGACAATGTCATAATGACTCGGGAGGTGAGAGGTGCTGGACAATGTCATAATGACTGGAGAGGTAAGAGGTGCTGGACAATGTCATATTGACTGGAGAGGTGAGAGGTGCTGGACAATGTCATAATAACTGGAGAGGTGAGTGGTGCTGGACAATGTCATAATGACTGGGGAGGTGAGAGGTGCTGGACAATGTCATAATGACTGGAGAGGTGAGAGGTGCTGGACAATGTCATAATAACTGGAGAGGTGAGAGGTGCTGGACAATGTCATAATGACTTAGGGAAGTGAGAGGTGCTGGACAATGTCATAATGACTGGAGAGGTGAGAGGTGCTGGACAATGTCATAATGACTGGAGAGGAGAGAGGTGCAGGACAATGTTATAATGACTGGAGATATGAGAGAGGCTGGACAATGTCATAATGACTAGAGAGGCGAGAGGTGCTGGACAATGTCATAATGACTGGAGAGGTGAGAGGTGCTGGACAATGTCATAATAACTGGAGAGGTAAGAGGTGCTGGACAATGTCATACTGACTGGAGAGATGAGAGGTGCTGGACAATGTCATAATGACTGGAGATATGAGAGGTGCTGGACAATGTCATAATGACTGGAGAGGTGAGATGTGCTGAACAATGTCATAATGACTGGAGTGGTGATATGTGCTGGACAATGTCATAATGACTGGGGAGGTGAGAGGTGCTGGACAATGTCATAATGACTGGAGAGGTAAGAGGTGCTGGACAATGTCATAATGACTGGAGAGGTGAGAGGTGCTGGACAATGTCATAATAACTGGAGAGGTGAGTGGTGCTGGACAATGTCATAATGACTGGGGAGGTGAGAGGTGCTGGACAATGTCATAATGACTGGAGAGGTGAGAGGTGCTGGACAATGTCATAATAACTGGAGAGGTGAGAGGTGCTGGACAATGTCATAATGACTGGAGAGGTGAGAGGTGCTGGACAATGTCATAATGACTGGAGAGGTGCTGGACAATGTCATAATGACTGGAGAGGTAAGAGATGCTGGACAATGTCTAATGACTGGAGAGGTAAGAGGTGCTGGACAATGTCATAATGACTGGAGAGGTAAGAGGTGCTGGACAATGTCATAATGACTGGAGAGGTGAGAGGTGCTGGACAATGTCATAATGACTGAGATATGAGAGGTGCTGGACAATGTCATAATGACTGGAGAGGTGAGATGTGCTGGACAATGTAATAATGACTGGAGAGGTGAGATGTGCTGGACAATGTCATAATGACTGTGGAGGTAAGAAGTGCTGGACAATGTCATAATGACTGAGAAGGTGAGAGGTGCTGACAATGTCGTAATGACTGGAGAGGTGAGAGGTGCTTGACAATGTCATAATGACTGGAGAGGTGAGAGGTGCTGAACAATGTCATAATGACTGGGGAGGTGAGAGGTGCTGGACAATGTCATAATGACTGGAGAGGTAAGAGGTGCTGGACAATGTCATAATGACTGGAGAGGTGAGAGGTGCTGGACAATGTCATAATAACTGGAGAGGTGAGTGGTGCTGGACAATGTCATAATGACTGGGGAGGTGAGAGGTGCTGGACAATGTCATAATGACTGGAGAGGTGAGAGGTGCTGGACAATGTCATAATAACTGGAGAGGTGAGAGGTGCTAGACAATGTCATAATGACTGGAGAGGTGAGAGGTGCTGGACAATGTCATAATGACTGGAGAGGTGAGAGGTGCTGGACAATGTCATAATGACTGGAGAGGTAAGAGGTGCTGGACAATGTCATAATGACTGGAGAGGTAAGAGGTGCTGGACAATGTCATAATGACTGGAGAGGTAAGAGGTGCTGGACAATGTCATAATGACTGGAGAGGTGAGAGGTGCTGGACAATGTCATAATGACTGGAGAGGTGAGAGGTGCTGGACAATGTCATAATGACTGGAGATATGAGAGGTGCTGGACAATGTCATAATGACTGGAGAGGTGAGATGTGCTGGACAATGTCATAATGACTGAGAAGGTGAGATGTGCTGGACAATGTCATAATGACTGAGAAGGTGAGAGGTGCTGACAATGTCGTAATGACTGGAGAGGTGAGATGTGCTGGACAATGTCATAATGACTGGAGAGGTGAGAGGTGCTTGACAATTTCATAATGACTGGAGAGGTGAGAGGTGCTGGACAATGTCACAATGACTGGAGAGGTGAGAGGTGCCGTACAATGTCATAATGACTGGAGAGGTGAGAGGTGCTGGACAATGTCATAATGACTGGAGAGGCGAGAGGTGCTGGACAATGTCATAATGACTGGAGAGGTGAGAGGTGCTGGACAATGTCATAATGACTGGAGAGGTGAGAGGTGCTGGACAATGTCATAATGACTGGAGAGGTGAGAGGTGCTGGACAATGTCATAATGACTAGAGAGGTGAGAGGTGCTGGACAATGTCATAATGACTGGAGAGGTGAGAGGTGCTGGACAATGTCATAATGACTGGAGAGGTGAGATGTGCTGGACAATGTCATAATGACTGGGGAGGTAAGAAGTGCTGGACAATGTCATAATGACTGAGAAGGTGAGAAGTGCTGGACAATGTCATAATGACTGAGAAGGTGAGAGGTGCTGACAATGTCGTAATGACTGGAGAGGTGAGAGGTGCTTGACAATGTCATAATGACTGGAGAGGTGAGAGGTGCTGGACAATGTCACAATGACTGGAGAGGTGAGAGGTGCCGTACAAAGTCATAATTACTGGAAAGGTGAGAGGTGCTGGACAATGTCATAATGACTGGAGAGGTAAGAGGTGCTGCAAATGTCATAATGACTGGAGAGGTAAGAGGTGCTGGACAATGTCATAATGACTGGAGAGGTGAGAGGTGCTGGACAATGTCATAATGAATGGAGAGGTGAGAGGTGCTGGACAATGTCATAATGACTGGAGATATGAGAGGTGCTGAACAATGTCATAATGACTGGTGTAGGTAATAGGTGCTGGACAATGTCATAATGACTGGAGAGGTGAGAGGTGCTGGACACTGTCATAATGACTGGAGATATGAGAGGTGCTGGACAATGTCATAATGACTGGAGATATGAGAGGTGCTGGACAATGTCATAAAGACTGGAGATATGAGAGGTGCTGGACAATGTCATAATGACTGGAGAGGTAAGATGTGCTGAACAATGTCATAATGACTGGAGTGGTGAGATGTGCTGGACAATGTCATAATGACTCGGGAGGTGAGAGGTGCTGGACAATGTCAGAATGACTGGAGAGGTGAGAGGTGCTGGACAATGTCATAATAACTGGAGAGGTAAGAGGTGCTGGACAATGTCATAATGACTGGAGAGGTGAGAGGTGCTGGACAATGTCATAATGACTGGGGAGGTGAGAGGTGCTGGACAATGTCATAATGACTGGAGAGGTGAGAGGTGCTGTACAATGTCATAATGACTGGAGAGGTGAGAGGTGATGGACAATGTCATAATGACTGGAGAGGTGAGAGGTGCTGGACAATGTAATAATGACTGGAGAGGTGCTGAACAATGTCATATTGACTGGAGAGGTGAGAGGTGCTGGACAATGTCATAAAGACTGGAGATATGAGAGGTGCTGGACAATGTCATAATGACTGGAGAGGTAAGATGTGCTGAACAATGTCATAATGACTGGAGTGGTGAGATGTGCTGGACAATGTCATAATGACTCGGGAGGTGAGAGGTGCTGGACAATGTCATAATGACTGAGAAGGTGAGAGGTGCTGGACAATGTCATATAGACTGGGGAAGTGAGAGGTGCTGGACAATGTCATAATAACTGGAGAGGTGAGTGGTGCTGGACAATGTCATAATGACTGGGGAGGTGAGAGGTGCTGGACATGTCATAATGACTGGAGAGGTGAGAGGTGCTGGACAATGTCATAATAACTGGAGAGGTGAGAGGTGCTGGACAATGTCATAATAACTGGAGAGGTGAGAGGTGCTGGACAATGTCATAATGACTGGAAAGGTGAGAGGTGCTGGACAATGTCATAATGACTGGGGAGGTGAGAGGTGCTGGACAATGTCATAATGACTGGAGAGGAGAGAGGTGCAGGACAATGTTATAATGACTGGAGATATGAGAGAGGCTGGACAATGTCATAATGACTAGAAAGGCGAGAGGTGCTGGACAAAGTCAGAATGACTGGAGAGGTGAGAGGTGCTGGACAATGTCATAATAACTGGAGAGGTAAGAGGTGCTGGACAATGTCATAATGACTGGAGAGGTGAGAGGTGCTGGACAATGTCATAATGACTGGGGAGGTGAGAAATGCTGGACAATGTCATAATGACTGGAGAGGTGAGAGGTGCTGTACAATGTCATAATGACTGGAGAGGTGAGAGGTGATGGACAATGTCATAATGACTGGAGAGGTGAGAGGTGCTGTACAATGTCATACTGACTGGAGAGGTGAGAGGTGCTGGACAATGTAATAATGACTGGAGAGGTGCTGAACAATGTCATATTGACTGGAGAGGTGAGAGGTGCTGGACAATGTCATAATGACTGGAGAGGTGCTGAACAATGTCATAATGACTGGTGTAGGTGAGAGGTGCTGGACAATGTCATAATGACTGGAGAGGTGAGAGGTGCTGGACAATGTCACAATGACTGGAGAGGTGAGATGTGCTGGACAATGTCATAATGACTGGAGAGATAAGAGGTGCTGGACAATGTCATAATGACTGGAGAGGTGAGAGGTGCTGGACAATGTCATAATAACTGGAGAGGTGAGAGGTGCTGGACAATGTCATAATGACTGGAGAGGTGAGAGGTGCTGGACAATGTCATAATGACTGGGAAGGTAAGAGGTGCTGGACAATGTCATAATGACTGGAGAGGAGAGAGGTGCAGGACAATGTTATAATGACTGGAGATATGAGAGAGGCTGGACAATGTCATAATGACTAGAGAGGCGAGAGGTGCTGGACAATGTCATAATGACTGGAGAGGTGAGAGGTGCTGGACAATGTCATAATAACTGGAGAGGTAAAAGGTGCTGGACAATGTCATAATGACTGGAGAGGTGAGAGGTGCTTGACAATGTCATAATGACTGGAGAGGTGAGAGGTGCTGAACAATGTCATAATGACTGTGGAGGTGGCTGGACAATGTCATAATGACTGGAGAGGTGAGAGGTGCTGGACAATGTCATAATGAGTGGGGAGGTGAGAGGTGCCGGACAATGTCATAATGACTGAAGAGGTGCTGGACAATGTCCTAATGACTGGAGAGGTGAGAGGTGCTGGACAATGTCATAATGACTGGAGAGGTGAGAGGGGCTGGACAGTGTCATTATGACTGGACAGGTGACAGGTGCTGGACAATGTCATAATGACTGGAGAGGTGAGAAGTGAAGGACAATGTCATAATGACTGGAGAGGTGAGAGGTGCTGAACAATGTCATAATGACTGGAGAGGTGAGTAGTGCTGGACAATGTCATAATGACTGGGGAGGTGAGAGGTGCTGGACAATGTCATAATGACTGGAGAGGTGCTGACAATGTCGTAATGACTGGAGAGGTGCTGACAATGTCGTAATGACTGGAGAGGCGAGAGGTGCTGGACAATGTCATAATGACTGGAGAGTTGAAATGTTCTGGACAATGTCATAATGACGAGAGGTAAGAGGTGCTGGACAATGTAATAATGACTGGAGTGGTGAGAGGTGCTAGTCAATGTCGTAATGACTGGGGAGGTGAGAGGTGCTGGACAATGTCATAATTGCTGGAGAGGTGAGAGGTGCTGGACAATGTCATAATGACTGGAGAGGTGAGAGGTGCTGGGACAATGTCGTAATGACTGGGGAGGTGAGAGGTGCTGGACAATGTTGTAATGACTGGAGAGGTGAGAGGTGCTGGACAATGTCATAATGACTGGAGAGATGAGAGGTGCTGGACAATGTCATAATGACTGGAGAGGTAAGAGGTACTAGACAATGTCATAATGACTGGAGAGATAAGAGGTGCTAGACAATGTCGTAATGACTGGAGATGTGAGAGGTGCTGGACAATGTCATAATGACTGGAGATATGCGAGGTGCTGGACAATGTCATAATGACTGGAGAGATAAGAGGTGCTAGACAATGTCATAATGACTGGAGATATGAGAGGTGCTGGACAATGTCATAATGACTGGAGAGGTGAGAGGTGCTGGACAATGTCATAATGACTGGAGAGGTGAGATATGCTGGACAATGTCATAATGACTGGGGAGGTAAGAAGTGCTGGACAATGTCATAATGACTGGAGAGGTAAGAGGTACTGGACAATGTCATAATGACTGGAGAGATGAGAGGTGCTGGACAATGTCATAATGACTGGGGAGGTAAGAAGTGCTGGACAATGTCATAATAACTGGAGAGGTGAGAGGTGCTGGACAATGTCATAATGACTGGAGAGGTGAGATGTGCTGGACAATGTCATAATGACTGGAGATATGAGAGGTGCTGGACAATGTCATAATGACTGGAGAGGTGAGATGTGCTGGACAATGTCATAATGACTGGAGTGGTGAGGGGTGCTGGACAATGTCATAATGACTGGGGAGGTGAGAAGTGCTGGACAATGTCATAATGACTGGAGAGGTGAGAGGTGCTGTAAAATGTCATAATGACTGGAGAGGTGAGAGGTGCTGGACAATGTCATAATGACTGGAGAGGTGAGAGGTGCTGTACAATGTCATAATGACTGGAGAGGTGAGAGGTGCTGGACAATGTAATAATGACTGGAGAGGTGCTGAACAATGTCATATTGACTGGAGAGGTGAGAGGTGCTGGACAATGTCATAATGACTGGAGAGGTGCTGAACAATGTCATAATGACTGGTGTAGGTGAGAGGTGCTGGACAATGTCATAATGACTGGAGAGGTGAGAGGTGCTGGACAATGTCATAATGACTGGAGAGGTGAGATGTGCTGGACAATGTCATAATGACTGGAGAGATAAGAGGTGCTGGACAATGTCATATTGACTGGAGAGGTGAGAGGTGCTGGACAATGTCATAATGACTGGAGAGGTGAGAGGTGCTTCACAATGTCATAATAACTGGAGAGGTGAGAGGTGCTGGACAATGTCATTGTAACGGAGCATGAACACGCAGTCCAAAATCTCCGCTGGTATACGATAAAATACCCACGAGGCACTACAGTTTCACCATCCCCGACCTCCCATATTGGACGACACACAATTTGGGAGTCAAATGAATACTGACTTTATTTTGTTATTGCAGAAATATTTATACCCATCTCTTCCCACAGGCAATCCACATCCCCCATATTTGGCTGCACAATACACACAAAGAGAACAATAGGTGGGTCACACCTCCCTGGCAACTTTGATACAATCAGACATTGATTCAATTACACTTCTTTGTTCTTATCAGAGAATTAAAACACTTTGGAAAATGCAAGGATCCTTTACAACTTTCTTATCTCTTGAATCTCTGTAACAGGATTATCTATTAGCCTAGGTCTGCAAAAGTCTGGCTAATATTCTGCAGAGCATCAACCAGCATACATATTGTAGGATCATATTTTAACCAAGAATAATCATAAAACAGGGTAAAACAGTGATGGGTTCCGCTACACACCTCCCCCGTGACCATAAGCCGGCATACACGGTCTGATCCCAACGGATCGGCCTGGGGATGTCCGGACAAAAGTATTTGTTGGTCAATTCTCTAGTTTGACAACCCATCAGCATTACTGCAATTCACATTTACTCACATTTCCCATATCCCCAGATAGCTGGGATCTGAGCGCACAAAACCACCGAATAGCGCTCAGATCCTCTTCACACAGTTCAATTGCCATGTAGCTAAAGTCTTTCCCATAGTCTTTCATCATATGAATGGGCTCCATGGCATAGCTATCTGGGGTATCACCGCTCCCACAGGGCAAGTACAGAATGACCCCCCTGTATGTAAAGGGCCAGAATGAGTGACTTACACTCTGGTATGGCCGAACACTGGTTCCAAAGGGCAATATGTACCAGGGCCATAGTCGCAGGGCAGGAGGCTGGCAAACAGTCCTCTCCAAGCCAAGGTGGCGAAGGGCACTTCGTCACACATCTCTCCTTTGGGGGGAAGTCTAACCAGGTACCTGGATATTTTGCTGTGGTGAGGGGGCAACACGCTGAGGGGACTTGAGGGGCAGAGGCCATCGGCACTCTGCCCTGATGCCAGCTCTTCTGCTGGTATAACCTGCAGGACATCCTGCTCTGTACAAGGGACAAAGGGAGGGCAGAGGCCGACTGCACTCTGCCCCGCTGTCAGCTCTTCTGCTGGGGTACTTGGGACATATTTCGGCTCAGTAGCCAGGGAAACGTGGGGGTCAGTGGGGGTTAACATTTCCTCTGTTAACCCTGGGGCCACATTAGAAGTTAGCTGGGGAGGGGAATTTGTACTTACCCCCTCCTCCGGTTGTCCCAGTGACGGTAGTTGGGGATCTGGACAAGCTGTGGGCGCAGAGACCACGGTCCCATCTGCGCCGTCTGGGAGATTGGTGTCTCCCCTGGTTAGGGTAAACTGTCGCTGGGGGGGAAGGACGACACCTTCTGCCCCCTGTGTTTCACACTGCCGCTGGGGGGGAAGGACGACACCTTTGGCCCCCTGGGGTACCCACTGCCGCTGTGGAGGAAGGTCGACACCTTCTGCTCCCTGAGGTACACACTGCCGCTGGGGGGGAAGGATGACACCTTCTGCCCCCTGGGGTTCACACTGCCGCTGAGGGGGAAGGACGACACCTTCTGCCCCCTGGGGTTCACACTGCCGCTGGGGAGGAAGGACAACACCTTCTGCCCCCTGGGGTTCACACTGCCGCTGGGGGGGAAGGCCGACACCTTCAGCTCCCTGGGGTACACACTGCCGCTGGGAAGGAAGGACGACACCTTCAGCTCCCTGGGGTACACACTGCCGCTGAGGGGAAAGGACGACATCTTCTGCCCCCTGGGGTTCACACTGCCGCTGGGGGGAAAGGACGACACCTTCTGCCCCCTGGGGTTCACACTGCCGCTGAGGGGGGAAGGACGACACCTTCTGCCCCCTAGGGTTCACACTGCCGCTGGGGGGAAAGGACGACACCTTCTGCCCCCTGGGGTTCACACTGCCGCTGGGGAGGAAGGACGGCCCCTTCAGCTCCCTGGGGTACACACTGCCGCTGGGGGGGAAGGACGACACCTTCAGCTCCCTGGGGTACACACTGCCGCTGAGGGGGAAGGACGACACCTTCTGCCACCTGGGGTTCACACTGCCGCTGGGGGGGAAGGACGACACCTTCTGCCCCCTGGGGTTCACACTGCCGCTGAGGGGGAAGGACGACACCTTCTGCCCCCTGGGGTTCACACTGCCGCTGGGGGGAAAGGACGACACCTTCTGCCCCCTGGGGTTCACACTGCCGCTGGGGAGCAAGGACGACACCTTCGGCTCCCTGGGGAACACACTGCCGCTGGGGAGGAAGGACGACACCTTCAGCTCCCTGGGGTACACACTGCCGCTGGGGGGGAAGGACGACACCTTCAGCCCCCTGGGGTACACACTGCCGCTGAGGGGGAAGGACGACACCTTCTGCCCCCTGGGGTTCACACTGCCGCTGGGGGGAAAGGACGACACCTTCTGCCCCCTGGGGTTCACACTGCCGCTGGGGAGGAAGGACGACACCTTCGGCTCCCTGGGGAACACACTGCCGCTGGGGAGGAAGGACGACACCTTCAGCTCCCTGGGGTACACACTGCCGCTGGGGGGGAAGGACGACACCTTCAGCCCCCTGGGGTGCACACTGCTGCTGGGAGGTGGAATTAGTTGGAGTATTCCACGTGGAGCGGTTTCTGTTTCTGAGACAGTCTCTCTGCATGTGACCCTGCTGGTTACACGTGTGGCACCTGATGTACCGTGGAGGGGTTTGGTAGTTCCCACCACCCGGACGCAGTGCTGGGGGGGGTTTAATGGTGGGAGGTGGGTTAGCAGCTCCCCAGATGGACCGCTCCCGTGCCCGCTGCTTTTCCATTATGGATTTGTGGACATCTGTCATTAACCATTCCAAGGTTTTCATGGGAAGCGTATCTGGGAAAAAGGCCAGTCTGCTTTGGAGTTCTCTTCCAAACTCATTCTGTGGGGTAATACGAGGTACTGTAACCATGAGTTCCTTTCTGTCTGCATCCCTGTAGTCCGCGGCCGCCTCCTCCTCCTCATGATGGAACGCTGTCTGAAAACTAGCCGGTTCCATCCTGCTGTAGCCAGGGGCGCTGTACGGATACTAGCGTTGCCCTCAATCTGTACTCCACGGAATGGTGTCTCCTGTAGCTGTCCTTCTGACCGTGGGAACAATTCCACCACTTGCCAACAAATGTAACGGAGCAGGAACACGCAGTCCAAAATCTCCGCTGGTATACGATAAAATACCCACGAGGCACTACAGTTTCACCATCCCCGACCTCCCATATTGGACGACACACAATTTGGGAGTCAAATGAATACTGACTTTATTTTGTTATTGCAGAAATATTTATACCCATCTCTTCCCACAGGCAATCCACATCCCCCATATTTGGCTGCACAATACACACAAAGAGAACAATAGGTGGGTCACACCTCCCTGGCAACTTTGATACAATCAGACATTTATTCAATTACACTTCTTTGTTCTTATCAGAGAATTAAAACACTTTGGAAAATGCAAGGATCCTTTACAACTTTCTTATCTCTTGAATCTCTTTAATAGGATTATCTATTAGCCTAGGTCTGCAAAAGTCTGGCTAATATTCTGCAGAGCATCAACCAGCATACATATTGTAGAATCATATTTTAACCAAGAATAATCATAAAACAGGGTAAAACAGTGATGGGTTCCGCTACAGTCATAATGACTGGAAAGGTGAGAGGTGCTGGACAATGTCATAATGACTGGAGAGGTGAGAGGTGCTGGACAATGTCATAATGACTGGAGAGGAGAGAGGTGCAGGACAATGTTATAATGACTGGAGATATGAGAGAGGCTGGACAATGTCATAATGACTAGAGAGGCTAGAGGTGCTGGACAATGTCATAATGACTGGAGAGGTGAGAGGTGCTGGACAATGTCATAATAACTGGAGAGGTAAAAGGTGCTGGACAATGTCATAATGACTGGAGAGGTGAGAGGTGCTTGACAATGTCATAATGACTGGAGAGGTGAAAGGTGCTGAACAATGTCATAATGACTGGTGTAGGTGAGAGGTGCTGGACAATGTCATAATGACTGGAGAGGTGAGAGGTGCTGGACAATGTCATAATGAGTGGGGAGGTGAGAGGTGCCGGACAATGTCATAATGACTGAAGAGGTGCTGGACAATGTCCTAATGACTGGAGAGGTGCTAAACAATGTCATAATGACTGGAGAGGTGAGAGGTGCTGGACAATGTCATAATGACTGGAGAGGTGAGAGGGGCGGGACAGTGTCATTATGACTGGACAGGTGACAGGTGCTGGACAATGTCATAATGACTGGAGAGGTAAGAAGTGAAGGACAATGTCATAATGACTGGAGAGGTGAGAGGTGCTGAACAATGTCATAATGACTGGAGAGGTGAGTAGTGCTGGACAATGTCATAATGACTGGGGAGGTGAGAGGTGCTGGACAATGTCATAATGACTGGAGAGGTGCTGACAATGTCGTAATGACTGGAGAGGTGCTGACAATGTCGTAATGACTGGAGAGGCGAGAGGTGCTGGACAATGTCATAATGACTGGAGAGGTGAGATGTTCTGGACAATGTCATAATGACTGGAGAGGTAAGAGGTGCTGGACAATGTAATAATGACTGTAGATATGAGAGGTGCTGGACAATGTCGTAATGACTGGAGTGGTGAGAGGTGCTAGTTATTGTCGTAATGACTGGGGAGGTGAGAGGTGCTGGACAATGTCATAATGACTGGAGAGGTGAGGTGCTGGACAATGTCGTAATGACTGGGGAGGTGAGAGGTGCTGGACAATGTTGTAATGACTGGAGAGGTGAGAGGTGCTGGACAATGTCGTAATGACTGGAGAGATGAGAGGTGCTGGACAATGTCATAATGACTGGAGAGGTAAGAGGTACTGGACAATGTCATAATGACTGGAGAGATGAGAGGTGCTAGACAATGTCGTAATGACTGGAGATGTGAGAGGTGCTGGACAATGTCATAATGACTGGAGATATGAGAGGTGCTGGACAATGTCATAATGACTAAAGAGGTGAGATGTGCTGGACAATGTCATAATGACTGGAGAGGTGAGAGGTACTGGACAATGTCATAATGACTGAAGAGATGAGAGGTGCTGGACAATGTCATAATGACTGGAGAGGTAAGAGGTACTGGACAATGTCATAATGACTGGAGAGGTAAGAGGTGCTGGACAATGTCATAATGACTGGAGAGGTAAGAGGTGCTGGATAATGTTATAATGACTGGGTAGGTGAGAGGTGCTGGACAATGTCATAATGACTGGAGAGGTGAAAGGTGCTGGATAATGTTTTAATGACTGGGTAGGTGAGAGGTGTTGGACAATGTCAGAATGACTTGGGAGGTGAGAGGTGCTGGATAATGTTATAATGACTGGGTAGGTGAGAGGTGCTGGACAATGTCATAATGACTGGAGAAGTGAGAAGTGTTGGACAATGTCATTATGACTGGAGAGGTGAGAAGTGCTGGACAATGTCACAATGACAGGTGAGGTGAGAGGTGCTGGACAATGTCATAATGACAGGAGAGGTGAGAGGTGCTGGACAATGTCATAATGACTGGAAAGGTGAGAGGATCTGACAATTTCATAATGACTGGAGAGTTGAGAGGTGCTGAACAATTTCATAATGACTGGAGAGGTGAGAGGTGCTGACAATGTCATAATGACTGGGGAGGTGAGAGGTGCTGAACAATGTCATAATGGCTAGAGAGGTGAGAGGTGCTAGACATTGTCATAATGACAGGAGAGGTGAGAGGTGCTGGACAATGTCATATTGACTGGAGAGGTGAGATGTGCTGGAGAATGTCATAATGACTGGAGAAGTGAGAGGTTCTGGACAATTTCATAATGACTGGAGAGGTGAGATGTGCTGGACAATGTCATAATGACTGGAGAGGTGAGAGGTGCTGGACAATGTCATAATGACTGGAGAGGTGAGAGGTGCTGGACAATGTCATAATGACTGGGGAGGTGAGAGGTGCTGGACAATGTCATAATGACTGGGGAGGTGAGAGGTCCTGGACAATGTCATAATGACTGGGGAGGTGAGAGGTGCTGGACAATGTCATAATGACTGGAGAAGTGAGAGGTGCTAGACAATGTCATAATGACTGGAGAAGTGAGAGGTGCTGGACAATGTCATAAAGACTGGAGAGGTGAGAGGTGTTGGACAATGTCACAATGACTGGAGAGGTGAGAGGTGCTGGACAATGTCATAATGACTGGAGAGATGAGAGGTGCTGGATATTGTCACAATGACAGGAGAGGTGAGAGGGGCTTGACAATATCATAATGACTGGGGAGGTGAGAGGTGCTGGATAATGTTATAATGACTGGGTAGGTGAGAGGTGCTGGACAATGTCATAATGACTGGAGAGGTGAGAGGTGCTGGAAAATGTTATAATGACTGGGTAGGTGAGAGGTGTTGGACAATGTCATAATGACTGGGGAGGTGAGAGGTGCTGGATAATGTTATAAGGACTGGGTAGGTGAGAGGTGCTGGACAATGTCATAATGACTGGAGAAGTGAGAAGTGTTGGACAATGTCATTATGACTGGAGAGGTGAGAAGTGCTGGACAATGTCACAATGACAGGTGAGGTGAGAGGTGCTGGACAATGTCATAATGACAGGAGAGGTGACAGGTGCTGGACAATGTCATAATGACTGGAGAGGTGAGAGGATCTGACAATTTCATAATGACTGGAGAGTTGAGAGGTGCTGAACAATGTCATAATGACTGCAGAGGTGAGAGGTGCTGACAATGTCATAATGACTAGGGAGGTGAGAGGTGCTGAACAATGTCATAATGGCTAGAGAGGTGAGAGGTGCTAGACATTGTCATAATGACAGGAGAGGTGAGAGGTGCTGGACAGTGTTATAATGATTGGGGAGGTAAGAGGTGCAGGTCTATGTCATAATGACTTGGCTCCCCGCCGCAAATGAGGCTTGTAGCGCTGGTCCAGATATCGAAATGGCGCCTTCTCATTGGCTGAAATTTGATTGACAGTTTTTTTTTCTGCCAATCATAAGCTCCAAGGTGTATGCCAATCAGAATGGGATACTTCCCTATATCCCATTCTGATTGGCGGATGGACCTGTCAATCATTTCTAATCCAATAAGAAGGCGGTATATCCCATTGGGATTGGCTGAAGGCATGTGCTCCTTCTAATTGGCTGCAATTTAATTGACAGCGACAACTGCCAATCAGAAAGCGCTATTCCCTTCAGCCAATCAGGATCATTTACTATTATCACTATCAAATAGATTGCAGCCAATCAGAAGACGCAGATGCCTTCAGCCAATTACAATGTATATACTCTGTGGGGTGTATCCCATTCTGATTGGCTGAAGGCCATAGTGCCTTCTGATTGGTTTACAAAAGATTGACATGTCCATCAGCTAATCAGAATGGGATATATGGTTGGCGCCTTGGCATCTTATAATTGGCTGAAATTTGATTGACAGCGTTTTCCGCCAGTCAGAAAGCGCCATTTCCATTTGTTGACTGGAAGAAGTGCTACAAGCCTTATTTGCGGTGGGGAGCTCCTCCAGGGAGGAGCTCCGTTACTTTTTTCATTTTTTTAGAACTAGAGTGGCTGATTTTTTTCCAGGGGCCTAGCAGAAGTAGACTGTACTAATTTTCTGTTTCTTTTTTTCCTAGGGGTGCACCCTGTGAGGAAACCGTTGTCGCTGAAGGGGCATGTGGGCAAGGTAAGTGGTCTTATATATTCTATTTTAGGTGAGATTTAGGGTTTTTAATGTATGTAGTTAGGGTATTGATGTATGAAGTTAGGTGTTATATGTATGTAGTTAGTGGGTTAATGTAATGTATTTATATTAATTGAATATATTAATTGAGTTAATTGAATGTAGTTGTAGCATGGGGGTGTTAATGTTGGTTGCCGTGATCCTGTTCAAGCCCGCCAAGGCTTACAGCCGATTTGCATGGTTTCCCCTTGATCATAGAGGGACCTCCTTACGTGTGAATACCAACGTTAGACGTAGGGCTGCGAGGGGCCATAAGCCCATCGCAAGGAATCGCATAGTTGCGGACATTTTGCGGCTCCGATTAGAATGAGGCCCATGGTCTGAATTGATTCAATAGGATAATAAATCAACTGTGCTCTACAATCTGATTCAGGTCCAACTCATCTTCTCAAAAGTTGTTCTGATACGAGTGACCCCGCATTATCCAAATACCACATTGTTTACTGCACGGTGGGATCTTTCCTGCACATCTAAAGCAATTATCAGATTGCATCTAAAAAAACATCTTTAGATCCAGACGGCAGGGCACACTTCAGGCCTGTTTCACATCTTCCCTTATTTAGGACAAGTAGTTGCAGTGTAGCTTTAAATCCATCTCCAAAAACATTACTTCTTTGATCCATTTCAGTCAGGGTTAATCACAAGGCAGAGCACAGAAACTGTCCTAGCTTTATTTTTAATTATCTTCTGATAACAAGAGATAAAGATTATTGCGCAATCCTAAGTTTTGCAGCATTTGAAATAGTGGACCATAAAATATTAATAGGGTGGGTAAAGGACTACTGTGTGTCGTAGGCTGGCTGACATCTTATTCTCACTGGCAGGTCTCAGAGGGTTTCTTCATATGCATATACTTCTCAAACGTGTCCTCCATCATCTAGAGTTTCAAAATGCTCTATTTTATTTTGCTATCATCGGGAGAAATGATCAGAAAACATGGCCTTAACAACCATTGTCCTGACGCAGGCGGTTAAACCGATATTATAGCAAGACTTCTGGAACACAATCCAGATGTCCCTCATGGTTAAAAATGTCAGTCACTTGAACTCATAGTTACACAGTATTAGTTTAGTCTAGATGAGTTATCTGGTATCATGTACCTTGTGACCCTCTTTCTAAACTCACTAATGCTACTCTGGGGCAGGAACCTAATGGGGTAATAGAGACCTGTACTCCATACTGTACTCTTGTTGGAGGTGGGCTCCACCTAGTGGACTACAACAAGTGGGAATAACAGAGAATTATTGTAGAGGATCATGTGACTGGACAGTCATTAATATTGTCCACACTCTTCAGTTATCGAAACCATTTGTTGTATACACTGGAATAATCCGATTACATCATGAAGTGGTGAGATTATTTTTGTTTCTTTAGTAATATTTGTGCAGAAATTTACCCAACAATAAATGAATAATAACAACATATAATATAATAATACAAACAACATTCTGAGCTGTGTTGCTATCAGATAATTTACAATCAGATTTTAATTAACTTACTTTAATTGCTGTAAAAATCAGTGTGGCCCATTACATCTACTTTATCTAGAAATAATTTACATACACAGTTTAGATGAAAGTCATCACTAGGAAAATCGCATTGTACATAGAATTGGGCAAATAGAGGGTTCGTTATTTATTGTGATTTATTTCCGTGTCCTCAAGCTCATCTTCTGCCTAATCGTATATTTTCATTATTACTAAAGTGTAAAAGCGGGGGTTAAAGCGCGTGCCTCCAGTGCGTTTTACGGGTCCATGTTGCCTGTAACATGCATTATTGTTACATGAAGGACCACTCCAGGTCCATGGTGCTTCTTTCTTCTATGGGTACCATCACACTTGTCTCCGCAGACATACGGCCTACTCGAATTGAATGAGGCTCAAAGGCTTTTTGTTAGTATGATCCTAGTCAGATAGTAGTCAGATATTCAGAGGTTTGCTGCTTTCTCATTGGACACTGTTCACGTGTTTTGAATCATGAAAAACAAAAAAGATAACGGTGAGAGAGAGCGCCCCCCTCCGAGTGCAGATCAATTGGATACCAATAATTAGGGTGTACAAGAAAATAATTGATTTGATTTTGTACTCAGGTGTAAAACCCTCATAACATGAGGCTTGCATGGAGCGCCCAGTGGGCATTTGTAATGTCAGTAGGAAAGCCGTCATTTGTGATCACTCCACATATCGGAATCCACGCCACATATCGGAATCCACGCCACGTATCGGAATCCACGCCACGTATCGGAATCCACGCCACGTATCGGAATCCACGCCACGTATCGGAATCCACGCCACGTATCGGAATCCACGCCACGTATCGGAATCCACGCCACGTATCGGAATCCATACCACGTATCAGAATCCATGCCACATATCGGAATCCATGCCGATTTTGCCTTAAACAGTATAGGAGTCCTTATCAGGCTTTTTGATCATTGATAAAGCTGCACAGTAGGCAGCAAAATGTGTCCAATCATAATGTTTATTTACTATCAACTGTGATTGGTTTATATTCCATTTTTAACAGGATTATCAAATTTTCTTTAAATTCTATCCATCCACTTATTGGATGTTATTTGTGATTATTAATAACGTTTTTTTTACTATATAATAGTACTGCTATGTGTATATTTGGCTATACGTAAATTTCCTTACCATAACTATACCACATTAACAGGTGACCACAGCCAAAGGTACACACATATTGGCGACTTCCCTGACAAGTGGGTAAAGGAACGTGGGCAAATCGGTATTATTTGGATATGTATAAATGGATAAGATTGTCCAAAATATCTACGATATCAAGAAAGTGAACACGAATGAAGGAGTTGGCTCCACTTCTGAAGGAACAGACGCCTGTGACGTGAGCTTTACTTACGTCATGTTAGGAGGGCTTTACACGTGAAAACAAAATCAAATAAGTTCTTGTTCACTCTAATTATTGGTATTCAATTCACCTTCATCTAAAATAGAGTCCAATTTATCAATGAGACCCAATGCCATATACACACCCCAGGGGAAGGAGAGATGTACTATCTATAGCAAAGTAAAAGGACCCTACCCAATTATGGGGTAACCATATGGAAGTGTTTTAGCACAAATATAATAAGTACCTTGGGGTTGATGGCAGGGCCACGCTGAAAATCCAAATTGGGTCCACTCCGCAATGCCTAATAATCAGTGTATTTAAAGGCAGCAAAATACTGCTTGGCAGCCACATTCAGTAACAAAGAGCCCTATTCAATTCATTTGAGCAAGTGTAAGATACGGTGCCCGCAATGGAGCCCGTAATCTAATAAAAATAAATTAAGATGGCCTTTGTGGACCATATAAGTACATAACAGATAAGATCCTTTTGTTCTCTCCATGCATAAACCTTGAGTCGAATTCCCACGAGACGAATTCCCTTTGGAAAATTAGCTTTATTTTTCTTCTCTCTCTTCTTTTCTTTTTCTTTTTTGTTTTTGTTTGGTGTCTTCGGTTATATTACCATTTAATAAACCTATAACCTCTTGGAGGATAGAAATTTTAGAATTATTATGAGGAATATACATGAGAGGGTGTGATAAAAAATATTTTATTAAATGAAAATGTGATATCTCTGTTTTGTAAAATTTTGATAAAACTTAAATAAAATATCATTAATCAAAAATTTAAAAAAGGGTCAGTCCCTCAACTATCTGTTGTGGCGGAACATGGAACTCATCGCTTGCCCCTTATCTGGATCCAGACAACTACTCTAGGCTAAACTCCTTAGTTGTAATTTATCAAGCTAAGCCCTATTATAATGTAATGAGCTGGGGGCCTGCCACTTACCCCTTGATTAAGAAGGAGCTAACTACACTATTTCAAATCCATGCCTGACCCTCTATAAATGATAATATCTAACCCACATATATGAAAAATAAACAATCATATTAGAGGAAGATCTCCCATACCATAGGATGTATAGCATAAAGAAATCAGTCTCTATATTATAAAGCGTGACCTGAGGAGTAGCGATTTTCTCGGCTTCTTCCTTGTACGCCGCACTCCCCAATGATGTCATCAGTGGAAGACTGAACTGTACAGTGGCCAAGGTGCGTGTTTCGCGACTGCTTCTTCCAGGCCAGACTTGTTTAGAACGGCGGTGAGTCTATTTATAATTCATTTTTAACAGTATTAACGCTTTGTATTCTTCTTTTTGTTTCAGATGGTCAGAGGTCCAATGAACTGGTAGAAAGAATCAACAAAATAAAGGAAATACAGGAATATCCAATTAGAAAACTTTATATATTTGACCTCTTATATCACATATATAGTTGTGAGCATACGAGTTGTTGTTAACGCTGCGGGCTCGCAGGCGCTCCATGCCAGCACCTGAGGACCTCGCAAAGCGAGGTCTTCAGTTGCAGCAACTGCGACCCTTGCAAAAAAAAGTTTACGTCGCAACACATTACGACACTCGCAAACAACATACGACACACGTTGACACACATTACGACACTCGCAAACAACATACGACCCACGTTCACACACATTACGGCCTCGCAACACTCGGACGCAACTCGCGAACATTACAAAATTACAAACACAATACATACACACAGCACATACATAAAAAACTTACCTACACAAACAGGAAGCACCCAGGACCTCAAAAATGCAACTTACAACTTAATTGCACTCAAAATAAAAGAGTTTAGACAATAAATAGTTTGTTAAGCGACACAAAAAATGGCCGACGAATAAAACGAAAACGAGGCTACACACGCAAACACCATACGAGACACGTTACCACACATTACGACTTCGCAAACATCGGACGCAACACGCCGACATACAAACATTTAAAACTTAAGAAAGACACACAACAAACACATAAAAAGCTTACCTACAGCAAGAGGAACCAGCCAGCACCTCAAAAAAACAAGTTACACCTACATTTAAATCAAAATAAAACACTTTAGACACTAATACCATCGCTAAGCGAGAAAAAAAAATGGCCGACGAACAAAACGAAAACGAGGCTTCAGACGTAACTATACTACACTTACTCGCAATAATGAAACACATACTATGCGGAACGTATCACAATCATATTAAACACCATTTTGAACAGTAATACGCAGAAAATGGCGGATGGAACGCAAATTGTAAGCTGGAACGCAAATAGCGCATGCGTATTGCGTTCTAACGGTCTCACTTTCCAGGAACTTTCTACAAGTTTATAAATACTGCCTATTTCAAACAAAAAAATACATTTCTCCTCAGGTGATGAACGGAGTGACTTCTGAGATAACTGCTGCTGTTACTTGAGAAGACAATTCTTTACTAATTTACTACTTTACATTGTGCAAATTACAACTGACAGGTAAGCTATAATATATTACATTTTATTATCAGGTCAGGTCAAACAAATAAAAAAATAAACTAGGATTTATGTAGTCATCATGTATGGCACATTTATGTGTATAGGCTCCAAAAAAAATCCGGTTCATTTAACAAAACAACAAAAAAACATAATTCAATATTAAACAGAGGTTTATGTATAGTGACACCTGACACGCACATATATGTCTATAATGTATAGTGACATCTGACACGCACATATATGTCTATAATGTATAGTGACATCTGACACGCACATATATGTCTATAATGTATAGTGACATCTCACACGCACATTTCTGTGTATTGCCCCTTCATAGTGACATGTGACACGCACGTATATGTGTATAATGTATAGTGACATTTGACACGCACATTTCTGTATATTGCCCCTTCATAGTGACATGTGACACGCACGTATATGTGTATAATGTATAGTGACATGTGACACGCACATTTATGTGTAAAATGTATACTGACATGTGACACGCACATATATGTGTATAATGTATAGTGACATATGACACGCACATTTATGTGTATTGCCAATGCAGCAAAATTAGCTTAAAACAAAATCAGTAAACAACTACATTTAAATGACATTATATGTCATGTATACTGATATGTCACATGCACATATATGTGTATCATCTATAGTTACATCTCACACACAGACATTTATGTGTGTTGGAAAAAATATATATAAGGTTAATTTAACCATTTAAATTTGACTCATGTATACTGATATGTCACACGTACACAAAATAATTACATTAAACTATGGAATGTGCTTCATGTATGTGACATATGTGTGTAGCCCCCAACAAAAAATAAGGTTAATTGAAAAAAATTACACAACTATATTTAAATTACATTGCTTTACTGCGATTCAATACATCAGATAAAGCTGAATCGTTTTATTTCTTTGAATATTCAAACAGACTCTGCATCAATAGCGTCTCTCAACAATTTGCACCGTGCATTGTGAAGCACAATCCCTTTTAAAGAACACCAACAAAGAAGAAGAGGTAAGATACAACAAGACATTACATGCTCAAAAGGCCATGCTTTGCTAGATGAAAAATTCTAAATATACAAATAACTATTTCACTTTCTTTTTCAAACAGACACTACAAGAAGACCGGCGGATTAAGATTGGCAGGAGGGGACCGTCTGTCATTCAAAACTTCAATCAAGGTAAAGTATTAAGTATAAACAAGAAAGAACCATGAGCCTTATTCAATTGCAACTTCCTCAATTGAATAGGGCTCTATATAAGCACATAACATATTTTTTATACAGAACTTTTTAGTTACTGAACTTCTAACCACAATCAAGTTTTTCAATAACTAAAAAATTGGCTCAATAAATATGTTATGTGATTATATAGAGCCCTCTTCAATTGCCAAAATTGCAATTCAATGAGGACCTATATATCTTTAATGGCCAAGGGCCTCACTCAAATGTGATTTGCCCATTTCAATAGGGCTCTATATAAGCACAGAGTATATTTTTTAAAGGAAATTTTTCGTTTGTGAACACGTTGCTTTTGGATACAAGTTCACTAAATACAAAATTACGTTACAAAATATGCTCTGTGCTGATATTGAGGTCTATTCCATTGGCCAAAACACAATTGAATGAGGAGCTCACAATATAACAAATGCAGTAACCAAAGGCCCTCATTCAATTGCTATTTTGGACAATTAAATATGGCTATAAATAAGCACTTTTAGGCCCATAAATAAGCACTTTTAGGCCCTTATTCTATTTTAACAAATATATGTGATGTGCTTATTTACAACCCTATTCAAATTTCTACATTGCAATTCAATTACGGCCTTACAGTACTATTACATTGTAAAAAATGCAATTGAATGAGAGGCAAACTATGCAACATATGGTACACACAAAGGCCCTTATTCAATTGCAATTTGCCCAATTGAATAGGGCTCTAAATAACAACATAACAATTTCTTTAAAATAAGTTTTTAGTTACTAAAAAGATATCAAAAATAAAGTTTTTCAATGACTACAAACTTATTTAAAAAAATATGCTATGTGCTTATTTAGGGCACGATTCAATTAGCCAAATCGCAATTGAATGAGACACAAACTGCTACACACAAAACAGAATTTCTTATTCAATGTTTAACAACCTATAAGCCTTACAAAGAAGCAAAAATAAGAATAACAAAAGTGTTGTGCACCTAATAGCATTGTACAAAAAATCCCACAAACTCATAGCAAACTACATTAACATTCTTCTTTAATGTTTAACAACCTATAACCAGTACAATCAAGAAGAAATAAGTTTTGCACAAGTGCTGCGCACCAAACAGGATTGTCAAAAACTAACACAAACACATAGCAAACTACATTAATTATATTATTTCATGTTTCACTAACTATAAGCATCACAATAAAGGTTAAATAAGTATACCACAAGTGGTGTGCACAAAACAGGATTGTACAAAAAATAACATAAACACATCTTATTTAATATATCACAACCCACAAGCCTTACTAAGAACCTTCAATAAGAATAACAAAAGTTGTCGGATTGTACAGAAAGTAAAAAAAAACAAAGATAGAAAAAAATAACCATAACTCATACAATACAGTCAAATTAATACATTTTTTAATTATTTAAAAGACATTTCACTCAAACAACATTTTCTATTTTATATTACAACAGATACTGCGTGAAGACAATCGGACGAGGACTTTTTCCACAGGACCGGACCATCGGACGAGGACTTGGGCCAGACCAGCAGACGAGGAATTTCAACACAGGACCAGACCAGCAGACGAGGAATTTCAACACAGGACCCGACCATCGGACGAGGACTTTCACCAACGGACCACAACATCGGACGAGGGATATCGCCACAGGACCACAAGTTCGGACGAGGGCTATCGCCACAGGACCACACCATCGGACGAGGACTTCCAACAGAGGACCACACCATTGGAGAACGATTTGGAACCGAGGACCAACAAACATTCGGATTTAAATCACACTTCAACCAAGGTAAAGTATAATAAGTACTAAAGTATAAAACTAAATAAACTGCTTTCAGTTGCATATGTGTCAACAGAAAAATAAAATAATTAATTTACTATCTCCCTTATTTTATTTAAATTGCTACTATGCAATACATAGCTCAATAACCACATCACTTTTTTTTTTAGCAAAGAAGTTTTGCAGTGGTAAATATCTATCCACAAACAACGTTTTTAATAAATAAAACCATTATTTGAAAAAAATATGTTACATGCTTATTTACAGCAGGATTCCATTGCCCAAATTCTTAGCCAGTGAGGACAGGAATTCTAAATTTAACTAAATATAAATGATACATTAATGATTTGCCTTTTATTTCACCAATTGTGCACAAGAATCTTTAACAGGAATTACAAATTTAAATATACACAATTACATTTATTTTTTTTCCTTTACAGATTAATATGGCTGATAACGAGACCAAAGAAGAGAAGAAAAGACGTCAAACTAGAGAAAGACAAGAGAGATGGGCTGCCCAGCAGACACCGGAGGAGAAAGAAATTCGACGAGAAAAAGAACGCAAAAGACTTGCAAATAAAAGAATATCAGCTGCAAAAATGAAAGATACAACCAAAAAAAATAAACAAATAATAAAGCATTTACAAACTGTTCCTAAAACATCAGATGACATTTTACAACATACCAGTCAAGACAGACCAAAAAAAGCAACTACAAAAACAAACCATTTACAAACTCTTACTAAAAACTTACAGGACATTTCAACCAAACAAGTCCAACATATACCAAGAAAATCGACAAAAAAAACTAAACATTTAGAACCTGTTGTTGAAACATTTCATGACTTTTCATCTGATGAATATGAAAGTCAACATCCAATATGCTTTGCAAATTGTCCTTTACTGAAGTCTTTAGCAGTAGAGGTTCATAGTTGTGGGGACATGACTACTCAATGTCAATTTTGTGAGGCTTATTATTTTAAACAGGAGAGACCCCGAGATGGACAATTTATTAGTTGTTGTCAAAAAGGAAAGTTCAAACTTCCACAAAGGAAACAATTTCCAACCTATTTACAAAATATTATGACTGAACCTACTTTTCCAAATTACAAAAATTTTAAGACAAACATAAGATCCTACAATAGTGCCATATCATTTGCATCTATGGGGGCAACATTGGCTGCTAATGTACCAGGACATGGTCCTTACTGTTTTAAAGTCCAAGGACAAATTTATCATCGGACTTCACATTTACATCCAGAGGAAGGAGAGCAAAGAAAATTCGCTCAACTATATGTCCTAGATACAATGGAAGCTGTTGACCAACGTATGCAGATGGAAGAAAATAAAAAATGCTTACCCAGTGTTTTTATAGAGCTAAATAACATTATGGACAACAATCCCTACAGTAAAGCTTACAAAAAATTGGCAGAAGTAGAAAATGAACAACTACTTCATGCACAAAGACATCAATTACCCATGCCAAAGGTTAATATGGTGCTTAAAAGAGACAGACATACTGATAAACGTCGTTATAACTTGCCAACATCAAATGAGGTTGCAATGGTCTTTCAGAATGATGAAGGAGAACCACCATTTCAAAGAGACATTAGAGTATATCCCAGAAATGAGGACCAACCATTTATTAATATTAATATCTTAAGTCCAAATTTAGATCCAATGACATATCCCATCTTTTTCCCACACGGAGAAGCAGGTTGGCAACCAAAATTAACCCTTCCCAGTTACCCAAATGCTAAAGCCAGAATCCGAAATAATGTTTCTATGCTTGAATTTAAAGTTGCTCAAATTGCCATTAGAGATGAATTTAATCCAATTTTATGTGGTGGGAAACTAACACAACAATGGATTATTGATTCATATTTGCAAGTTGAGGCAAATAATTTAAACTTTATAAAATATCAACAAGATAAACTACGTGTAGAACAATATTGTGGACTCATGGACTATGTTGCTGACGTGGCTACAAGCAGAGACATGACAGCTGGCAAAGCCATCATTTTACCATCTTCCTTTCAAGGATCTCCTCGAAATATGAGAGAAAGATACAATGATGCTATGGCTATTGTGACAAAATTTGGAAAACCAGATTTATTTGTGACATTTACATGTAATCCACAATGGCCAGAAATTAATCAAAATCTACTTCTTGGACAAAGTGCTTCAGATCGACCAGATTTAGTAGCCAGAGTTTTTAAGATAAAATTAAATGAATTAATATGTGACTTCACTATAAATCAGTTATTTGGCAAATGTCTTGCTTATGTATATACCATTGAATTTCAAAAAAGAGGCCTTCCACATGCACATCTTCTCATAATACTTCAAGAGAAAGATAAATTAGATACTTCGGACAAAGTGGATGCAGTCATAGTTGCTGAACTACCAGATCCAGAACTATATGGTAGACTATATGAGATTGTTACTCATCGCATGATTCATGGACCCTGTGGAGACTTTAATCCACAATCACCATGTATGGAAAATAATCAATGTTCAAAAGATTTTCCAAAAGATTATAGAGACAAAACATATGCTAATTGTGATGGATATCCACTTTATAAAAGAAGAGAAGGAGATAGTGCCATTATTCGTGGAAAAAAAGTGGACAATAGATATGTAGTACCCTACAATCCACATTTACTCATGAAGTACAACGCCCACATCAACGTAGAAGCCTGCACTTCCATCAAATCCATTAAATATGTCTACAAATATATTTACAAAGGTTACGATGCAGCTACTGTAGTCGTCAAAAGTGCAGACAACCCTGAAAGTAGGGAGTTAGTACATGATGAACTTGCATCTCATGTAGATGCTCGCTATGTTAGTGCGCCAGAAGCTATGTGGCGGCTTTTAAAATTTGAAATGCATGATAGATCACATGCAGTATATAGGTTAGCAGTACATTTGCCACAACGACATTTAGTCTATTTCCATGCTGGAAATGAAATGAATGCATTGGCCCAAAGTGAAGATCGTCACACTACACTAACTGCATGGTTTGCATTAAATTCCACTGATGCTCAAGCAACACAATACTTATATATTGAAATTCCATATCACTATGTTTTTGTTAATGGATTATGGAGAGCAAGAAAAACCAGAGGCAATAAAATAATTCCACGAATTTACACAGTCAGTCCAAGAGATGTTGAACGATTTTGCTTACGGATATTACTTTTAAATGTTCCAGGAGCACAAAGTTTTGAACAATTAAGAACTGTTAATGACATTGTATATGAATCCTTCCATTTAGCTGCAAGAAATAGAAACTTACTCGCTGATGATACAGAGTGGGAAAGATGTTTAGAAGAAGCAGCACAATGTCAAATGCCACGACAGATGAGAGAACAATTTGCTTTTATTTGTATCTTCTCAAATGCTCCAAATGCATTAGCTTTGTGGGAGACTTTTAAAAGTAATATGGCTGAAGACTTTATGCGACCATACAATGAACCCATTGCACACTTAAAAGCCTTAATGGAAATTCAAGAAGTCTTTTTAACTCATGGATTAAGTTGTGCAAGTTTTAATTTGCCTGATCCAGGTCTAATAGATGACATTAACTTTGAAGACTATGACATTCAACTACAAGCAGAAAGAACAGAAGAAAGACTTGCAACTTTAAATACACTACAATTGCAAGCATTTCATGCCATTAAAAATGCTATAGATGATGACATGGTGACAGAGCGTTATTTCTATCTTGATGGACCTGGCGGATCAGGGAAAACATATTTGTACAATTTATTAATGAGTTCAGTACGAGCACAAGGACAAATAGCAATGGTGTTTGCCACTACTGGAATTGCTGCACTTTTATTAGAAGGTGGAAGAACTGTTCATAGTGGATTTAAACTGCCAGTGCCTATTTTGGAAAATTCAGTGTCAGATATTCGCATGACATCCTTACAAGCAAAGAAATTTAAGAAATGTAAATTAATTATAATAGATGAGGCCACAATGATGTCATGCTATGCCCTCCAATGTATTGACCGTTTGCTTCGTGAAGTCATGGATAATATTTTTCCATTTGGTGGAAAGGTAATTTTGTTGGGTGGCGATTTTAGACAAACATTACCTGTCGTTGTACATGGAAATCGAACAGACATTATTGAAACATGTATAAAGTCAAGTACAGTATGGAAACATTTTACCCATCTTCAACTGCAACAAAATATGAGATCAGAAGGCCAAACTGATTTCAATGATTGGCTTATTAAAATTGGAGAAGGCAGAACAGAAAAAATACTAAATTTACCTGACGACACTGTAGAGATCCCACCTCATATGATTTGTCAACAAGATATTATATCGGCTATATTTGAAGGGAGCATAAATAACGAACAATATTCTGAGCTTGCCAACCAAGTTATACTGACGTGTAAAAATAAAGATGCATTAATACTCAATAATGAAATCTTAAAAAAAATTAATGCACCACAAAGAAATTATCACAGTGCTGATTCTGTACTTGCTGATGACAATGAAAGTCAGGCAAACTTTTCTACTGAATTCATTAACTCTTTAACTCCTTCTGGAATGCCACCACATATTTTGCAGCTAAAGAAAGGTGCAATTATCATGTTACTGCGAAATATGAACCCCAAAAAAGGCCTATGCAATGGCACAAGATTAATTGTTCAACAATTAAAGGACCATTTTATAGATGCTGAAATTTTAACTGGGACCCATAAAGGAGAGAGAGTTTTCATACCAAGAATAGATTTAGCACCAAGTGAAAGTAGTCTCCCTTTTATACTTCAAAGAAGACAATTTCCCATTATTATGGCATTTGCCATGACCATTAATAAATCACAAGGTCAAACTTTCAAATCTGTGGGTATTTACTTGGAAGAACCAGTTTTTGCAAATGGTCAATTGTACGTTGCGTTGTCACGGTGCAAAAATCCACAGGCTATTAAAGTTTACATTGAAAACAATGAAAGTCAAGGTGATTTATTAGAAGATGGACGTATTTTTACTAAAAACATTGTCTACTATGAAGTACTATAGCTTTGCAGGATACAAATTCAAGATGCCAACATTTTTTAAAACATTGCAAAATACATAACAATTGGTTGTTTAATTCAGTCATAATTAATGAAAGTACTGTTTAGGAATGATTCGCCTCACAAAATACTTGCCTTGCATTGTTACTAAAAATTATGTTAAAATGTTAAGTCAGTATGTTAATGTTTCTAATGTTACAAGTTTAAAAAATATATTTGCAAGTTATTTCATTCAACAGATTACAAAGTGGATGTTGAGAGGTCAACCACCTTTTAAGTCACAATGTAAATATTGTCTGTTATCTTAAGATTACTAACTACATTAATGTTTATCGCCAGTTTATGTGCTCACTAATGAATTACTTTAATTACGTACGTTTTAAGCAGAGTTTTACTGTATGCCTTCCTCTACATTCAATGTATATTCAAGTTAACAATTATTGTGATACAAATTGCATGTTAATACTGATTAATTTAAAGGTCAATTGTTTTTACATTCAAATGTTAATACTTTTAATAAAAAATTAGGTTACAAAATGTATTCACTATGTTCCTGTTTATAATGTTCAAAATTATACAAATGTTTTCTCAACTTCTAAACTTACATAAAAAATACAGTTAAAGTTTCAAAATATATACTTTTACGGTTATTGCTTACATATATTTTAAACTTCATGTTAAAATTCGCAACGTTTCAAAAAGGCTTTTTACTTTTTGCTTTACTATTCATTCAATGTATATTAAAGTTAACAATTCTTCAGATACAAATTACATTTTAAAAAACCATTACATCAACATTTTATAAAAATAAGCACGTTCATATAAAAATACTTACAAGTGTCAAAAATATATGTTAATAACTAAACAACTTCACAAACATATACATCACATTGCCGTCATTTTTTGACGGGCAAGTCGCTAGTATAAATATATTTATGATAATGTATATTTTGCAAAATGTATTGTTCGATCCCAGATGAGCACCTCTACTCTTTTTGTTTAAATGTTCTCACCTTATGGATGAAAGGCGGAGCCAGATGTGGTCTCCTTGCTCACTGTGCTTTAGGGAGTACAGCTGCACCTCACTGATGAGGCCCATCGAGGCCGAAATACGTCTGGGGGTTTTCTGTTTCTCCTGTTCAGGGTAGAATTGCCTGATTTTTCCGGGCTAGGTCATCCTTTTGAGTGATACCAGACTGATATACTACAGGATACTTCTCCTTGTGAAGGGCACAAGTGAGCTAAAAGAGGTTGCTCTCTGAATAGGTAACCAGACCTATAGAGCAAACCTACTTAGGTATTGTTCGTTCTCAGAGGCGCACCTCTACTCTTTTTGTTTATCCATATATACACGTCACAAACATCTGGACCTAGGACTGATGCAGGTAAAAGCAGCACAAGGAGCTTAGCCAAGATGGAGCCAAAGCCTTTGGAGAATGTTGCATTGCAATCTATGATTTCTCAGCAGTTTAAGGGAATGCCCAGTAGGTATCTCAGGGAGGATGTGGAGGTCCTCAGAAGCAAGAAAGAGGGTCTTCATGGGAAAGAAATTATTGGAAATAATACAAAGATAGGCATACATGAATTACTAGAGATAGTAGTGGAGCAAGAAATGGAACTGGAATAGAGCTATACGTATCCGCTGTCCCCGGATGAGTTTCAGACCCATCCATGTTATTGTGGTGGTGAAATGTGGTATCCTGTTGTTGTGATCCTAGCGTTGGGAACAAAACAGCCAGGTTCTCTAGGACTTCAGTGGTGCTACGATTCTTGGTGATTGATCCCCCAGAGGGGTCCCCTGCATTCAGGGAAATGAAACAGATTGACTCTAAAGAACTTACTTTGGCGTCAGATTACCTCTCGTGGTTCCTACAGGACCTGAACAAGTAGCAGATGAAAGCACATTTAGGTGACACCATCACTGCACAGCTGCAGAAGGATTTAATTGGAGGAGGTATGGAGGATGTTGCCGCTCCCCTGCAGCAGAAGGGAGGCAGTGCAGATGATCCTAGTCTAGCACTCCCCAGAGGTGGCCTATGTAAGTAAGGCACTTCTAAGCAACAGTATTTCATGAGAGGTGTCATGGGGGATGTTGGAATTTCCCAGCGGCAGATGAGAGGAGACGTGGAGGATGGCAACTCTCCCTAGTGACAGATGGCCTAGGTGAGTCAGGCCCCCTCTAGCAACAGCAGTATTTCATGAGAGGATGCACGGAGGATACTGGCGCTCGCCATTGGCAGATGGAAAATTAAATGAAGGATGCCAGAGTTCCCCAAAAGCAGTTGAGAGACAGCGGGAGATTGGAGGTGGCATGGGGGATGCCAACTGTCCCCAGCAACATATGGGAGGTGGCCTGAGTAAGTAAGGCACTTTTCAGTTGCCGCAGCAGCAGGATGTTTTGTGAGATGGCATGGAGGATGTGTTCGCTCCCCAATAGTGGAGGTGGAGTAGTAGATCTTAATAGTCTAAAAGAGGCCACATGAATTAATGTAAAGCTGCATAGAGATTGACTCTGCTTCGCAGCCGGAGAGGAGAGGAGAGGTAGTGCACTTGGCATTAGCGCTCCCCAGCAGCAGAAAGCAAGTGATGTGGGGAAGTCCCTTCACAACAGAAGGAGTTTCGGAGGCGTTGTGGCTGGCGTGAATCATCTCAAGAGTAAATTGACTGTACTAGGGGTGACATAGGTAGGCTACCCTAGCATGACAAACTTCCCCTCTGCATAAATTTTGAGCCAAGATGCAACCAGGATCCAGCCTTTACATTAACACCTGGATTGGTGAGGCAGCGCATGGCGCCCACCTCTGCAGTAATTGTGCCCTTTCTGAACTATCTATCTAACCATGCTCCGAGCCTGGGTTACTAACCAGCTTTGAGTAATTATGTTATTTTAGCCTTCTGGTCTCAATTAGGTTACCAAGTATTATTGCTTAATGGCACTATTGTTTAATTACTTGTTGTTACTGTGTTTGGTTACCATATGATTTTCCTTAAAAATATACTATACCATGTTCAATAAAGAGAACTCCTGGTTAAGACATATGTGGGAGATGATATCAAGAAACAGATTTTTGGGGGGCGTAACTGGAAAGAAGAATGTGCGTCAGTAGCTAAGACGCTGGGATGGCTGGAGTGAGAGGAATGGTGTTTTAATGCCCTCCTCCCTGCTTTAACACCTCTCTGAGGTCTATGTGAGTTAAGGCCTGTGCCTTGAGAAGATGCAGGAGAAGAGAAGGAGATGCTGAGCTGCCGATACGGAATTAAAGAAAACATCCGCTACATAGGGAGACGCTAGAGATTCACGCGAGACACGTGACGGCAGAAATCCACGCAAAACGTCAGAGACGCTAGAGACCCGCAGCAACAGAGCAGTACCAAGTAGTGGCTCTGAGAAGGGAGACAACTGGCTACCTAAGAGAAGCTGCAGAGCAGCCAGAGAAGTTAAAGCCCAGGAGGAGCAAAAAGGACTGGTATATATAATTATATATAATTACTATGTAATATATGCTGAAACCAGCCAAGTACCGCCAAGTATAATAGTGGTGTAACGGAACCCATCACTGTTTTACCCTGTTTTATGGTTATTTAATTATTATGGTTAAATATGATCCTACTGTTATACTGTATGTATGTTGGTTTATGCTCTGCAGAATATTAGCCCAGACTATTGCAGACCTTGGCATAATAGATAATCCTATTACAGAGACTCCTCATAAGATAAGGAAGTCTATTGTATAAAGTGTTTTCATCATCAGACATAAGAACAAAGAAGTGTAATTGAATCAATGTCTGATTGTATCAAAGTTGCCAGGAAGCCTCAGTGAGGTGTGACCACACCTATTGTTCTCTTTATGTGTATTGTGTGGCCAAATATGGGCATGTGTATTACCTGTGGGAAGAGATGTGTATAAATATTTCTGCACAACAAAATAAAGTCAGTATTCATTTGACTCCCAAATTGTGTGTCGTCCAATATGGGAGGTCGTGAATGGTGAGACTGTAGTGCTTCTTGGATATTTTACCGTATACCAGCGGAGATATTGGATTCGTGTTCCAACTCCGTTACATTTGGTGGCAGTGGCGGGATTGTTCCCACGGTCAGAAGGACAGCTACAGGAGACACCATTCCGTGGAGTACAAATTGAGGGCAAAGCTAGTATCCGTACAGCGCCCCTGGCTACAGCAGGATGGAACCGGCTAGTTTTCCTACAGCGTTCAATGATGAGGAGGAGGAGGCGGCCGCGGACTACAGGGATGCAGACAGAAAGGAACTCATGGAGGGAGACCGGGCAGCGGTTACAGTACCTCTTACGGACCGCACACAGACTGAGTTTGGAAGAGAACTCCAAAGCAGACTGGCCTTTTTCCCAGGTACGCTTCCCATAAGAACCTTGGAATGGTTAATGACAGATGTCCACAAAAACATAATGGAAAAGCAGCGGGCACGGGAGCGGTCCATATTGGGAGCTGCTAACCCACCTCCCACCATTAACCCCCCCCCCCAGCACTGCATCCGGGTGGTGGGAACTACCAAACCCCTCCACGGTACATCAGGTGCCAAACGTGTAACCAGCAGGGCCACATGCAGAGAGACTGTCCCAGAAGCAGAAACCGATCCACGTGGAATACTCCAACTAATTCCCCTCCCCAGCGACAGTGTGTACCCCAGGGAGCAGAAGGTGACGTCCTTCCTCCCCAGCGGCAGTGTGTACCCCAGGGGGCCGAAGGTGTTGTCCTTCCCCCCCCAGCGGCAGTGTGTACCCAAGGGAGCAGAAGGGGCCGTCCTTTCTCCCCAGCGGCAGTGTGTACCCCAGGGGGCCGAAGGTGTCATCCTTCCCCCCCAGCGTCAGTGTGTACCCCAGGGAGCTGAAGGGGCCGTCCTTCCTCCATAGCGACAGTGTGTGCCCCAGGGAGCAGAAGGTGCCGTCCTTCCTCCCCAGCGGCAGTGTGTACCCCAGGGGGCTGAAGGTGTCGTCCTTCCCCCCAGCGGCAGTGTGTATCCCAGGGAGCTGAAGGTGTCATCCTTCCTCCCCAGCGGCAGTGTGTACCCCAGGAAGCAGAAGGTGCCGTCCTTCCTCCCCAGCGGCAGTGTGTACCCCAGGGAGCAGAAGGGGCCGTCCTTCCTCCCCAGCGACAGTTTGTACCCCAGGGAGCAGAAGGCGCCGTCTTTCCTCCCCAGCGGCAGTGGGTACCCCAGGGGGCTGAAGGTGTCGTCCTTCCTCCCCATCAACAGTGTGTACCCCAGGGAGCTGAAGGTGTCATCCTTCCTCCCCAGCGGCAGTGTGTACCCCAGGGGGCCGAAGGTGTCATCCTTCCCCCCCCCCCCAGCGGCAGTGTGTATCCCAGGGAGCAGAAGGTGTCGTCCTTCCCCCCCAGCGGCAGTGTGTACCCCAGGGAGCAGAAGGGGCCGTCCTTCCTCCCCAGCGGCAGTGTGTACCCCAGGGAGCAGAAGGGGCCGTCCTTCCTCCCCAGCGACAGTTTGTACCCCAGGGAGCAGAAGGCGCCGTCTTTCCTCCCCAGCGGCAGTGGGTACCCCAGGGGGCTGAAGGTGTCGTCCTTCCTCCCCATCAACAGTGTGTACCCCAGGGAGCTGAAGGTGTCATTCTTCCTCCCCAGTGGCAGTGTGTACCCCAGGGGGCCGAAGGTGTCATCCTTCCCCCCCCCCAGCGGCAGTGTGTATCCCAGGGAGCAGAAGGTGTCGTCCTTCCCCCCCAGCGGCAGTGTGTACCCCAGGGAGCCGAAGGTGTCGTCCTTCCCCCCCAGCAGCAGTATGAACCCCAGGGAGCTGAAGGTGTCGCCCTCTCCCCCCAGCGACAGCTTACCCTAACAAGGGGAGACACCAATCTCCCAGACGGCGCACATGGGACCATGGTCTCTGTGCCTGACCTACCGGGATGCTGGACAGCCTGTCCAGATCCCCAACTACCCTCACTGGGACAACCGGAGGAAGAGGTAAGTACAAATTACCCTCCCCAGCTAACTCCTAATGTGGCCCCAGGGTTAACAGAGGAAATGTTAACCCCCACTGACCCCCACCTTTCCCTTGCTACTGAGCCGGAATATGTCCCAAGTACCCCAGCAGAAGAGCTGACAGCGGGGCAGAGTGCAGTCGGCCTCTGTGACGAAGTGCCCTTCGCCACTTTGTCTTGGAGAGGACTGTTTGCCAGCCTCCTGCCCTGCGACTATGGCCCTGGTACATATTGCCCTTCAAACACAGTATTCGGCCATACCAGAGTGTATGTCACTCATTCTGGCCCTTTACATACAGGGGGGTCATTCGGTACTTGCCCTGTGTGAACCATGATACCACAGATAGATATGCCATGGAGCCCATTCATATAATGAAAGACTATGGGAAAGACATTAGCTACATGGCAACTGAACTGTGTGGAAATTAAAGGAAAAGGCCAGCATCTCTGAAATAAGTGTGTACCCCAGGGAGCAGAAGGGGCCATCCTTCCTCCCCAGTGACAGTGTGTACCCCAGGGAGCAGAAGGTGCCGTCCTTCCTCCCCAGCGGCAGTGTGTACCCCAGGGAGCAGAAGGTGCCGTCCTTCCTCCCCAGCGGCAGTGTGTACCCCAGGGAGCAGAAGGGGCCGTCCTTCCTCCCCAGCAACAGTGTGTACCCCAGGGAGCAGAAGGCGCCGTCCTTCCTCCCCAGCGGCAGTGTGTACCCCAGGGGGCCGAAGGTGTCATCCTCGGGGAGGTGTGACCACCTATTGTTCTCTTTATGTGTATTGTGTGGCCAAATATGGGCATGTGTATTACCTGTGGGAAGAGATGTGTATAAATATTTCTGCACAACAAAATGAAGTCAGTATTCATTTGACTCCCAAATTGTGTGTCGTCCAATATGGGAGGTCAGGAATGTTGAGACTGTAGTGCTTCTTGGATATTTTACTGTATACCAGCGGAGATATTGGATTCGTGTTCCAACTCCGTTACAAGCGGTGTAGAGAAGTCTGGGCTAAAAAGAGCCCTGAGCCCGGGTCTTGGAAATTAAAGGAAAAGGCCAGCATCTCTGAAATAAAACAGCTGTAAAGAGGGAAAAAATAAAATATAAAAGGAAGGAAAAAGTAACATCAAGTTAAAGGTAAGTACCGTCTCCATATATTGCTCCCTATTCACCTGTATACTCTTGAAAATGGCACCAGCACCCACCTAATAGAAGAAAGGGGAGTAGGACTTTTACTAAAAACACCACAGCTTCCTTAATTACTACTAGACATAAATACTAAAAGCATTTTGAAGAACAGAGTATTTGCTTCCATCATTTTAGAAGACTGAAGGAGATATATAATCTGTAAAGGTAAATGAAACACTCTAGAAGATAGCTCTAAGTAGTCAGCTGATAATAAGTATTGGATATATACAAATATAAAAATATGAATTTGGGACTATAGGAAAATCTCTCTTTTTTGAAAACCAAGGCCAGTGGGAGAGACTATTATTAAAATATTTAAGCTACAATTTTAATAAGTAGCCTCCAAGTCTGAAAGAAATAGCAATTATTGAGTAAATTATTTGCAGAAAGATAGAGCATCGGTTTGTTCTGTTCTAGAGAAGATATTGGACAAATAGAATAAAAAAAATAAAAAAAAAGAGAAAAAGAGATGTCCAACAAGAGAGCAAAAATGCCCCCTAAATAAAAAATAAAAAAAGGAGAAGGCATAAAAAGCTCAGATTTTTTTGCTCCAAAGAATAAATTTAAATCTCTAAATAACTTACAAAATGAGTCTATACTGACAGATCAAACAGTAAATCAATCTGCAGACAAATTGTCTCAATCATCTTTTGAAAGAACAAGCTCAACACAAGAAGAAATATTAACATGCTCTAAAATGAGAGAAATTTAGGGAGAATTCCAAATAAATCTTACTTCAGAGCTATCAAAACAAATAATAGCAAATACAAGTTTAATAACTGAGATGGAACATCTGGAGAGGAAATGCGAAAAATTAATTTGCGATAATGTCTCCTTGCTGAAATATTCCTCTGAGTTGGAAACTAAAATTGAAGACTTATCTAAAAAGATCTGTAACCTAGAAGATAGATTGAGGAAAAATAATTTACATATAAGAGGTATCTCTGAATCTATTCAAGGAGAAGATTTAAAAATCTATGTGGAAGAGTTCTTTAAAAGCCTAGCACCTGATTTCTCTAAGGAAGATAGTAAAATGGAGGCTATACATTGAATACCTTTACCAAAGAAATTGGCAAACACTACCTCCAGAGATATTATTATATGTTTACATTATCTTCCCTTTAAAGATGAGTTAATTAAAGTAAGCTACAACAAGAGACATTTCGAGCTACCGTATGATAAAATTAAGATCTTTACGAATATTTCACCACAGACTTTGGTAAAGAGAAAAGAATACGCCCCGATCACATATTGTCTACGTAATAATGTTAATTATTTTTCAGAGGGACTTTTATTGCTTCAAAAATGGAATCTAACGGTGTATAACCAAGCCAAACAGGAGGCTAAACCAGCTTGAATCTGAAACTTCCAGAATGGCAGTCAAATAGCCTTTTGAAAAATGCACTAAACACGAGTATAAAATATGTTATGTTAATATTTCTAAGGTTTATGAATCCATTAAGGTACACAAGTATATAAACCTGTAAGACAAATTTAGATTTTCTACATTTTATATGTTTTCATTTTTTGTATTTGTAACGGCTACCCCGGTAGTGAGAGGGTATCAGCCGTTGGAGACGTCCTTTTCCCTGGCAAGCTGCTGTGTAAAAGTGAAGTTGGTATAATCCCATCCAAGAGTTCCAGAGGGAAAGTCAGGTTCAGCATTAAATATCCATATAGAAGCACTGCACAGTCTCAGAAGCCCAGACCACCCATATTGGACAACACTTTCTTGGGAGTCAAAGAATACTGACTTTATTTTGTTGTGCAGAAATATTTATACACATCTCTTCCCACAGGCAATACACATGCCCATATTTGGCCACACAATACACATAAAGAGAACAATAGGTGTGGTCACACCTCCCCTAGGCTACCTGGCTACTTTGATGCAATCAGACATTAATCAGATTATACTCTTTGTTCTATGTCTCATAATAAAACACTTTATACAATAAACTTCCTTATCTTATAAAGGAGTCTCTGTAATAGGATTATCTATTAGCCTAGTAGCTGTAATATTCTGAGCCAATATATTCTGTAGAACATAAAACAACATATCTACAGTACAGCAATGTGATCATATTTTAACCATAAGAATTAAATAACCATAAAACATGGTAAAACAGTGATGGGTTCCTTTACACACCTCCCCCGTGACCATAAGCCGGCATACACGGTCTGACCCCAACGGATCGGCCTGGGGATATCCGGACAAAACGATTTGTTGGTCACCTCTACAGTTTGACAACCCATCAGCATTACTGCAATTCACATTTCCTCACATTTCCAGAACAAAACAAACGCACACTTCATACAGCATTCACAGCAATAAACATTTCAAGGAGAGGGAAAATACATTTTACAAACTGGTTTCAGACAAATAATGAGGCAGAAAAGCATCAGCCTTCCAAATGAACTGAAGTCCTTTAGCAAAACCATCCCAAGTTGCAGAGTACATTCCTCCCCCAGCTCGTGGTTGGGCCCCTATTGTACAGGGCCCATTGTTCTTCCCCTGTACACCCACCCAAAAAAATCCAGGATCCCATCCCAACAGTCCAGGATCCCAGTGTCCAAAAGGTGGGCCACAATCTCTGTCCCATAGAAACCCCATTCCATATAAAACGTTCCTGCTCATCCCCTTTATCGTCGGCTAATGCTTGGTACTTTTGGAGGGTGGGGTCCTGTCTAGTTTCCCTCCCAAGCTCTTCGGGGGTGTCCCACGCTATGGGTCTTTCTGTGGCATTAGTGCTAAGTGTCTGCTTGTGGCTTACCTGGGTCTCCCGACCTGTTGTAGGATCATCCTCGGTACGGGTCTGTGAGCGGGTGGTCACGGGACAAGCAGCAGCAGTCGTGGGTAAAAAGGCTGAGGCTAGAGGGCCAATATTGTTGCCCAGCACAACCTCAGTAGGTAAATTGTCCATGATGCCTACTGTGGTCTTTCCCGACCCGACTCCCCAATCCAAGTGTACCCGGGCGGTGGGTAAGCGAAAAACAGCCCCCCCTGCGACACGAACAGCAACGGTACGATTAGATACATGTTCTGGTTTCACGAGATGTTTCTGCACCAAAGTGATGGTAGCGCCAGTGTCTCTTAAGCCTTGTGCTATCTGTCCATTTACACTCACCTCTTGGCGGTGATGCTGGCGGTTATCCGGGGAGGCAGCCTGAACGGGGTTGGCCTCATACAAGATTCCCAAACACTCCTCAGGGCTCCCTTTGATTTTCAGGCAGTAAACAGCAGAGGGACGTGATGGCGGGGTCTCTGTGTGGGGTGTTGTGCGCCTCCATTTATTATTGGCTGATCTCAAAGGGCAATAACGGGCAATATGCCCTGTGTTGCTGCAGCGATGGCACGTCATTTTGTAAGAATCCCGGGGTTGGTGGTTAGATCCCTGAGGCCGTGGCGGTCCTGGGGGTACTGGGGCCCGAAATTCTGTGCGTGCAGCGGGCATTGAGGTGCGTGGTTCTGCTCTAGAGGTTGGTCATGTGGACCCTTGGCTCACCTTTCTGGACTCTGCGTATTCGTCCGCTAGCCGTGCTGCCTCGATTAAGTTAGCAGGGCGACGATCTCTCACCCAATCCTGTATGTCTGCCGCCAGATCTTGGAAGAAATGTTCCATCAGGAATAGCTGTAGTACTTCCTCTCCTGTGTTGGCATTGCACCCTCGCACCCAATGTGATGCCACCCTTTGTATCTTGCTGGCCCATTCCATGTGGGAGTCTGCAGCCTTCTTTTTAGACTCCCTGAAGCGACGGCGATATGTTTCCGGGGTGACGGCATATCTGGTAAGCAGTGCAGCCGTCACCCGGCGATACTGCGCAATATCTTCCTCAGTAAGCACCCGAAAAGCCTCATTTGCTTTTCCTGATAGCTTTCCAGCCAAACTAGTGACCCATTGGTCTGGTGGTATTTGGTGTAGTGAGCACTGCCTCTCGAAGTCAGCCAAATATCCATCAATTTCTTCCTCACTTTCCACAAACGCTTTGAAGGCAGTGAAGGCTATTTTCTGCCCTGTAGCAGCGGGTGGGGAAGTATGAACTGTATGTGCCAGGGGTTGTCTAGCTCTTGCCAGTTCAAGTTCGTGCCCCCTCCTATTTTGTATCTCCGTTCTCGCTTCCCGGAACAGCTGATCTATTAGCTCCATGGATGTTGCTGGGTACATGGATAATCTCCGCTGAACCAGGTTTGTAATTTCCTCCTCCTCGCTGACAGGGGTAGGTTTGTTCACGACCTCCATGGATCGATCCATCTCGTCCAGCTCCAGTAGGTCAGCTATCAGCTCTCTCCGTGGTCGGTTGTTGGCACTCCTTCCTCTGGTTTCCAAGAGATCCTTTAGTGTGGGTCTTTTCAGTTTAGCGTACTGGGATTCCATTCAGCACTTGCGTTGGGGATGAAAAGGACCATCCCACCACTGCCAACCAATGTAACGGCTACTCCGGTAGTGAGAGGGTACCAGCCGTTGGAGACGTCCTTTTCCCTGGCAAGCTGCTGTGTAAAAGTGAAGTTGGTATAATCCCATCCAAGAGTTCCAGAGGGAAAGTCAGGTTCAGCATTAAATATCCATATAGAAGCACTGCGCAGTCTCAGAAGCCCAGACCACCCATATTGGACGACACTTTCTTGGGAGTCAAAGAATACTGACTTTATTTTGTTGTGCAGAAATATTTATACACATCTCTTCCCACAGGCAATACACATGCCCATATTTGGCCACACAATACACATAAAGAGAACAATAGGTGTGGTCACACCTCCCCTAGGCTACCTGGCTACTTTGATGCAATCAGACATTAATCAGATTATACTCTTTGTTCTATGTCTCATAATAAAACACTTTATACAATAGACTTCCTTATCTTAAAAAGGAGTCTCTGTAATAGGATTATCTATTAGCCTAGTAGCTGTAATATTCTGAGCCAATATATTCTGTAGAACATAAAAAAACATATCTACAGTACAGCAATGTGATCATATTTTAACCAGAGTAATTAAATAACCATAAAACAGGGTAAAACAGCGATTGGTTCCGTTACAGTATTGGTTAATACAGATTGAAGATTCTTCACATATAACTGTTACATAGTTACATAGTTACATAGTATTTAAGGTTGAAAAAAGACTTTCAGTCCATCAAGTTCAACCTTTTAAGATCTCCTCTGATCTGCAATATGCGGATTAACTATTAATTCATTAGATGTTAATTAATTATTAATCAATTATTTAATGTTTTTTTTTTTTTTTTATTACTTATTAGTCCAGAGGAAGGCAAATAAAAAAATAAAAAAAATAAAAAAAATAAAAAAAAACACAAGCGAGACTTTGCCAATTGTCTCAAAGAGAAATGTTAAAAATTTAGATCAATACTGTCTATCTAATTATCCATGATAACCCTGAATTCCCTTTTTAATTAGAAATAAATCTAGTCCCCTTTTAAAGTTATCTATCGAATCCGCTGTCACCACCTCCTCTGGTAGAGAATTCCACAGATTAACCACCCTTACTGTGAGGAACCCTTTTCTTTCTTTGAGGTGGAATCTTTTTACTTCTAACCTCAGGATGTCCTCTTGTCAGTTGGAAACCTCCTGGCACAAAAAGCTCCCCTGACAAATCTTTATACTGACCCTGGATGTATTTATATAAGGTAATCATATCTCCTTTTAGACACCTTTTTTCTAGAGAAAATAAGTGTAATTTGGTTAGTCTTTCTTCATAACTTAGCCCCTCCATTCCCCTTATTAGTTTTGTTGCCCTTCTCTGTACCTTTTCCAGCTCTAAAATGTCCTTTTTATGAAGTGGTGCCAAAAATTGTACTCCATATTCCAAATGAGGGCGTACTAGAGATTTGTATAGTGGCAGAATTATATTTGCTTCCCTGGCTATACCCTTCTGTGACAAAGTGCCTTTCGCCACTTTGTCTTGGAGCGGACTGTTTGCCAGCCTCCTGCCTTTTGACTATGGACCGGCATTTAAATACTTTATTTTCCTATGCAGAAAGACTTTGGTTCCATGGCCATTGAACTATAGGTATGTGGTCTGAGCGCCATTCAGTAATAATGTGTGCTCAGACCTAAGCTATCTGCAGATATGTTCTGGGTAACAATATGTTGTGGTTTTATCTGTAAAAATATTGTATTGTGTGGTATGCAGTCAAATATCTTTGGTCTCATACACTTGGTCAGGAGTTGCCCATCTGCCGCTTAATACTATCTGCGAAAACACACAAGAGATAGCAGGAGCTGAACAAGATAAACCTCACAGGGTGTGGCCAGGACTTGATCAAAGAGCCAGTATGGGGTTTCCCCAGGGGCATAGTCCAGGAGGAAACAGGAAGTGTTCACTGGGACAGTCTGGGTGAGAATGAGCATAGTAGCCACGCCTGGGGTTGGCCCATGGGAGGAGTCTCATGGTTCCCACGTAGGGACCCTGTCTGATTGGCCAGAGGTAATTAGGGGTTGACCAAAGGTAGTCACTGCCCCTACTGTGTATGTGAAGTGTTTAAAAATGTGTGTTGTTTTTTAAATAAAGTCAGTTCTACTTGACCCTTCAAAACGTAGTCTCATCTCGTTCTTTGAGGGGATTGCTATATCATACTGGGGATTGCTATGCTTTTGCATACTCCCTTGAGCTGTAACTACTGAACCCTTATTCCTGATGTACTCTTCCTTGGAGGAGAGGTCCGGTGCGGTGCTTGTAGGCCTCGACGCAAACTAGGACGCGTCCATCAACGGAGGTACCCGGTCGGGGTGCCAGTAGATCCGTTACACCTTCTTAATACATGCTAATATTTTATTTGCCTTTGCAGCTGCTGCTTGGCTTTGAGCACTGTTACCTAGGTGGTTGTCCACAAGCACTCCCAAATCCCTTTCAATATCTGATACCCCTAGATTTGCTCCATTACGATTATAAATTGCATGGCTATTTTTCCTTCCCAGATGCATAACCTTACATTTATTCGTATTAAATCTCATCTGCCATTTAGATGCCCATTCCTCAATTTTATGTAAATCCCCTTGGAGGGAAAGCACATCATTATCTGATTTAATTACCTTGCACAACTTTGTGTCATCAGCAAAAATGGAGACCCCACACTCCAATCCTACCTCTAAGTCATTAATAAATATGTTAAAAAGGAGAGGACCTAATACTGAACCCTGAGGAACCCCACTTACCACATTAGTCCAATCGGAGTATGTTCCATTTACAACAACCCTTTGCTTCCTGTCCTTTAGCCAGCTCTCAATCCATGAGCAGATATTTACTGCAATTCCTGTATCTCTTAGTTTGCCCAATAGTCTCCCATGTGGCACTGTATCAAAAGCCTTTGCAAAATCCAAAAAGACTACATCCACTGAGTTGCCTTGATTCAGGTTCCTACTAACCTCCTCATATAAACTAATTAGATTTGTTTGACATGACCTATCCCTCATAAATCCATGTTGACTCCTACTTATAATCCTGTTCAAATAGACATATTATTGTATATTATGCCTTATTAACCCTTCTAAAAACTTCCCCACTACAGAAGTGAGGCTCACTGGTCTATAATTCCACGGATTTGCTCTTGCTCCCTTTTTAAATAAAGGTATCACATCAGCTTTTCTCCAATCATCTGGAAGAGACCCTGTGTTGAGTGAATCTTGAAAAATACCTCTTTTGGATTACTTCCTGTGTTAACCAATTATTTGGCAAAGGTAGTGTAGCCCCATTATGTTGCAGTGTCCCAACCACTTGTACCTCCCTTGTGTATACCGAAGAAAAGGACCTATTTAGCTCATCTGACTTTTCTTGGTCACTAATTATCAGACTGTGTCACATTGTAATGTTCCTATGGCTTCCTTCCTCACCTTCTTCCCATTAATATACTTAAAAAATATTTTAGGGTTAGTCTTACTCTCTTTTGCAATACATTTTTCATTTTCTATTTTAGCCAGTCTAATCGCGCTTTTGCAAGACTTGTTGATTTCCTTGTATTCCCGTAATGCAGTCTCTGTCCCCTCTTGTTTGTATAATTTAAATGCCTGTTTTTACTCCGTATCTTGATCTTTAAATCATTGTTAAGCCGCATGGGTTGTGATTTACTCCTTTTACTTTTATTCCCACACGGTATATGCCAATGTGTATGTATATTTAGTAAGGATTTAAATGTTGTCCATTTATGTTCAGTGTTTTTACCTATCAGTTCTCTGTCCCAGTCTATACTTTGTATTGCTGCCCTTAGACCGTTAAAATCTGCCCTTTTAAAATTAAGAGTTTTTGTTGGCCCCTTAAAATTTTGTTTTTTTTAATTCAATCTCAAATGAGACTGTGTTGATCACTGTTTCCCAAAGGTTGCCCTATTTCAACATTTGATACTATATCAATATTATTTGTGATGAGTAGATCTAAGATAGCTTCATTTCTAGTAGACTCCTGTATAACCTGGGCCAGATAATGATCCCTGAGTGTACTCAAGAACCTGCTCCCCTTAGCTGAACTGCTGGTCTCATTTATCCAGTTTATTTCAGGGTAATTAAAAGCTCCCATTATTAGGACTTGCCCATGCCTAGCTGCATTTCTAATCTGTAACAATAATTGTATTTCTTCACTTTCAGCTATATTTGGGGGTTTATAGCATACTCCTACTAATATTCTTTTGTAATTTGCTACTCCGCTATTTAACTCTACCCACAAACATTCAACTTTATCACTAGGTCCACCATAAATATCTTCTCTGACTATAGCCTTAAATTCAGGCTTAACATACAGACAAATCCCTCCTCCTCATTTACCATTGCCTCTATCTTTCCTAAATAGGTTATAACCATCCAGATTAACAGTCCAGTCATGAGATTCATCCCACCACATTTCGGTAATGCCTATTAAATCCCATTTTTCATTAATTGCTAATAATTCTAACTCTCCCATTTTTCTTGGCAAGCTTCTGACATTAGCAAGCATACACCTTATGTTATGAGTCTGTAGTTCTGAAGTGCCTGCCACTGTACTTGAATTACTTAGTGTAACGGAACCCATCACGGTTTTACCCTGTTTTATGGTTATTTAATTATTATGGTTAAAATATGATCCTACTGTTATACTGTATGTATATTGGTTTATGCTCTGCCGAATATTAGCCCAGACTATTGCAGACCTTGGCATAATAGATAATCCAATTACAAGGGCTCCTCATAAGCAAGAGAGGTCCATTGTGTGAAGTGTTCACATTGTGAAGATGGAACAAAGGGAAGGATGATCTAATCAATGTCTGATTGTATCAAAGTAGCCAGGTAACCTCCAGGGGGTGTGACCACACCTATTGTCCCTCTATGTGTATTGTGTGGCCAACTATAGGGGATGTGTATTGGCTGTGGGTAGAGATGTGTATTTATATTTCTGCACAACAAAATAAAGACAGTATTATTTGACTCCTTATTGAGTGTCGTCCAATATGGGAGGTTGGGGATGGTGAGAGTGTAGTGCTTCTAGGATATTTTACCGTATACCAGCGGAGATATTGGATTCGTGTTCCAACTCCGTTACATTTGGTGGCAAGTGGCGGGATTGTTCCCACGGTCAGAAGGACAGCTACAGGCGACACCATTCCATGGAGTTACAAATTGAGGGCAACGCTAGTATCCGTACAGCGCCCCTGGCTACAGCAGGATGGAACCGGCTAGTTTTCGGACATCGTTCCATGATGAGGAGGAGAAGGCGGCCGCGGACAACAGGGATGCAGACAGAAAGAAACTCATGGAGGGAGACCGGGGAGCGGCTACAGCACCGCTTACGGACAGCACTCAGAATGAGTTTGGAAAAGAACTCCAAAGCAGACTGGCCTTTTTCCCAGGTACGCTTCCCACAATAACCTTGGAATGGTTAATGACAGATGTCCACGAATACATAATGGAAAAGCAGCGGGCACGGGGTCGGTCAGTGTGTGCCCCAGGGAGCAGAAGGTGCCATCCTTCCTCCCCAGCGACAGCGTGTACCCCAGGGAGCAGAAGGTGCCGTCCTTCCTCCCCAGCGGCAGTGTGTACCCCAGGGAGCAGAAGGTGCCGTCCTTCCTCCCCAGCGGCAGTGTGTTCCCCATGGAGCAGAAGGTGCCGTCCTTCCTCCCCAGCAACAGTGTGTACCCCAGGGAGCAGAAGGTGCCGTCCTTCCTCCCCAGCGGAAGTGTGTACCCCAGGGGGACGAAGGTGTCGTCCTCCCCCCCCCCAGCGGCAGTGTGTATCCCAGGGAGCAGAAAGTGCCGTCCTTCCTCCCCAGCGGCAGTGTGTACCCCAGGGAGCAGAAGGTGCCGTCCTTCCTCCCCAGCGGCAGTGTGTACCCCAGGGAGCCGAAGGTGTCGTCCTTCCCCCCAGCGGCAGTGTGTATCCCAGGGAGCAGAAGGTGCCGTCCTTCCTCCCCAGCGGCAGTGTGTGCCCCAGGGAGCAGAAGGTGCCGTCCTTCCTTCCCAGCGGCAGTGTGTACCCCAGGGAGCAGAAGGTGCCGTCCTTCCTCCCCAGCAGCAGTGTGTACCCCAGGGAGCAGAAGGTGCCGTCCTTCCTCCCCAGCAACAGTGTGTACCCCAGGGAGCAGAAGGTGCCGTCCTTCCTCCCCAGTGGCAGTGTGTACCCCAGGGGGCCGAAGGTGTCGTCCTTCCCCCCCCCCCCCCCGCGGCAGTGTGTATCCCAGGGAGCAGAAGGTGCCGTCCTTCCTCCCCAGCGGCAGTGTGTACCCCAGGGAGCAGAAGGTGCCGTCCTTCCTCCCCAGCGGCAGTGTGTACCCCAGGGAGCCGAAGGTGTCATCCTTCCCCCCCAGCAGCAGTGTGTATCCCAGGGAGCAGAAGGTGCCGTCCTTCCTCCCCAGCGGCAGTGTGTGCCCCAGGGAGCAGAAGGTGCCATCCTTCCTCCCCAGCGGCAATGTGTACCCCATTGAGCAGAAGGTGCCGTCCTTCCTCCCCAGTGGCAGTGTGTACCCCAGGGGCCTGAAGGTGTCGCCCTCTCCCCCCAGCGACAGCTTACCCTAACAAGGGGAGACACCAATCTCCCAGACGGCGCAGATGGGTCCGTGGTCTCTGTGCCTGACCTACCGGGATGCTGGACAGCCTGTCCAGATCCCCAACTACCCTCACTGGGACAACCAGAGAAGGGGGTAAGTACAAATTCCCCTCCCCAGCTAACTCCTAATGTGACCCCAGGGTTAACAGAGGAAATGGTAACCCCCACTGACCCCCACCTTTACCTGGCTACTGAGACGGAATATGTCCCAAGTACCCCAGCAGAAGAGCTGACAGCGGGGCAGAGTGCAGTCAGCCTCTGCCCTCCCTTTGTCCCTTGTACAGAGCAGGATGTCCTGCAGGTTATACCAGCAGAAGAGCTGGCATCAGGGCAGAGTGCCGCTGGCCTCTGCCCCTTAAGTCCCCTCAGCGTGTTGCCCCATCACCACAGCGAAATATCCAGGTGCTGGTTAGACTTCCCCCCAAAGGGGAGATGTGTGATGAAGTGCCCTTCGCCACTTTGTCCTGGAGAGGACTTATTGCCAGCCTCCTGCCCTGCGACTATGGCCCTGGGACATATTGCCCTTAAAAAAAACAGTATTCGGCCATACCAGAGTGTATGTCACTCATTCTGGCCCTTTAAATACAGGGGGGTCATTCGGTTCTTGCCCTGTGTAAGCGGTGATACCCCCAGATAGCTATGCCATGGAGCCCATTCATATAATGAAAGACTATGGGAAAGATGTTAGCTACATGGCAATTGAACTGTGTGAAGAGGATCTGAGCGCTATTCGGTAGTTTTGTGCGCTCAGATCCCAGCTATCTGGGGATATGTGAAATGTGAGTAAATGTGAATTGCAGTAATGCTGATGGGTTAGAGAATTGACCAACAAATACTTTTGTCCGGACATCCCCAGGCCGATCCGTTGGGATCAGACCGTGTATGCCGGCTTATGGTCACTGGGGAGGTGTGTAACGGAACCCATCACTGTTTTACCCTGTTTTATGGTTATTTAATTCTTGGTTAAAATATGATCCTACTATTATACTGTATGTATGTTGGTTTATGCTCTGCAGAATATTAGCCCAGACTATTGCAGACCTGGACATAATAGATAATCCTATTACAGAGACTCCTCATAAGATAAGGAAGTCTATTGTATAAAGTGTTTTCATTCTCAGACATAAGAACAAAGAAGCATGATCTAATCCATGTCTGATTGTATCAAAGTTGCCAGGTTGTCTCAGGGAGGTGTGACCCACCTATTGTCCCTATATGTGTATTGTGTGGCCAACTATGGGGGATATGTGAAATGTCTGTGTGTTATGTGTAAAAGATACTTTTACTAACTTTTGAACCACTGGTCTGATTCATGCCATTTTCTAATATGTTGTTCCACAATTTATGTTGTTCATAAAAATGTAAGTTTTATTTATGTACTATGTAAAATCATAAAGTTATAAAAATGTATAAAAATTTGTAAGTTTTAGCTGGGAGATAATTGAGTAGATACAGTAATAAACTCAATTATCTCTCAAGTATAGGGGAGGGAAACTGTGGGCGTTACTATTGTGTTATTGGTTGTTTATACCTTCCCCTGGGTGTGTTCTGTTTACCTGACTGTAATAAAAACCAGGCTGGGTGTGCCAGCAAGAGAGTTCTACTTGACCCTTCAAAACGTAGCCTTGTCTCGTTCTTGGAGGGGATTGCTATATCACACTGGGGATTGCTATGCTTTGCATACTCCCTGGAGCTTTAAACTACTAAACCCTTGTTCCTGATGTACTCTCCTTGGAGGAGAGGTCTTCCCCACACGATCCTGGATGCTGGAGATTCATACAGGGTGGGAGGAAGACGTCGCGGCTCCAGTTAAGCTACGGCGGTTGTGGAGTCTGTGGTGGTTGTGGTGTCCGGTGCGGTACTTGTAGGCCTCGACGCCAACTAGGACGCGTCCATCCACGGAGGTACCCGGTCGGGGTGCCAGGAGATCCGTTACATTGGCTGGCAGTGGTGGGATGGTAGTCCTAGTGAGAGGAAAAGCAGCCCGGAGACACTGGTAAGGTTTGGAGTTACAAATTGAGGGCAACGCTAGTATTCGTACAGCACCCCTGGCTACAGCAGGATGGAACCGGCTTGTGACGAAGTGCCCTTCGCCACTTTGTCTTGGAGAGGACTGTTTGCCAGCCTCCTGCCTTTTGACTATGGACCGGCATTTAAATACTTTATTTTCCTATGCAGAAAGGACTGTGATCTAACTTTTGAACCACTGGACCAATTTGTATCATTTTGACAAATGTTTGTATTTGGAGTATGCTGATTCTGAAAATGTATGTTTTATTTATGTACTATGTAAAATCATAAAGTTATAAAAATGTATAAAAATTTGTAAGTTTTAGCTGGGAGATAATTGAGTAGATACAGTAATAAACTCAATTATCTCTCAAGTAGAGGGGAGGGAAACTGTGGGCGTTACTATTGTGTTATTGGTTGTTTATACCTTCCCCTGGGTGTGTTCTGTTTACCTGACTGTAATAAAAACCAGGCTGGGTGTGCCAGCAAGAGAGTTCTACTTGACCCTTCAAAACGTAGCCTTGTCTCGTTCTTGGAGGGGATTGCTATATCACACTGGGGATTGCTATGCTTTGCATACTCCCTGGAGCTTTAAACTACTAAACCCTTGTTCCTGATGTACTCTCCTTGGAGGAGAGGTCTTCCCCACACGATCCTGGATGCTGAAGATTCATACAGGGTGGGAGGAAGACAGCGCGGCTCCAGTTAAGCTACGGCGGTTGTGGAGTCTGTGGTGGTTGTGGTGTCCGGTGCGGTACTTGTAGGCCTCGACGCCAACTAGGACGCGTCCATCAACGGAGGTACCCGGTCGGGGTGCCAGGAGATCCGTTACATTGGCTGGCAGTGGTGGGATGGTAGTCCTAGTGAGAGGAAAAGTAGCCCGGAGACACTGGTAAGGTTTGGAGTTACAAATTGAGGGCAACGCTAGTATTCGTACAGCACCCCTGGCTACAGCAGGATGGAACCGGCTTGTGACGAAGTGCCCTTCGCCACTTTGTCTTGGAGAGGACTGTTTGCCAGCCTCCTGCCTTTTGACTATGGACCGGCATTTAAATACTTTATTTTCCTATGCAGAAAGGACTGTGATCTAACTTTTGAACCACTGGACCAATTTGTATCATTTTGACAAATGTTTGTATTTGGAGTATGCTGATTCTGAAAATGTATGTTTTATGTGAATGTGATGCATACTTTTAAAGTTATGAAAAATGTGTAGAAATGTGTTACAGATTCTGACCATCCCCCCATTAGGTAAACACAGGGTGTCGCCAGGACTTGAACAAAGGGCCAATATGGGGTTTCCCCAGGGGCATAGTCCAGGAGGAAAAACAGGAAGTGTCCACGGGGACAGTCTGGGTGAGAATGAGCATAGTAGCCATGCCTGGGGTTGGCCCATGGGAGGAGTCTCATGGTCCCCCCGTAGGGACCCTGTCTGATTGGCCAGAGGTAATTAGGGGTTGACCAAAGGTAGTCACTGCCCCTACTGTGTATGTGAAGTGTTTAAAATGTGTGTTGTTTTTTAAATAAAGTCAGTTCTACTTGACCCTTCAAAACGTAGTCTCATCTCGTTCTTTGAGGGGATTGCTATATCATACTGGGGATTGCTATGCTTTTGCATACTCCCTTGAGCTGTAACTACTGAACCCTTGTTCCTGATGTACTCTTCCTTGGAGGAGAGGTCCGGTGCGGTGCTTGTAGACCTCGACGCAAACTAGGACGCGTCCATCAACGGAGGTACCCGGTCGGGGTGCCAGTAGATCCGTTACACGGCTAGTTTTCGGACAGCGTTCCATGATGAGGAGGAGGAGGCAGCCGCGGACTACAGGGATGCAGACAGAAAGGAACTCTGGTATGATGCACTGGAAGATGCCCAATGGCGGCGAGGTGAGAGTCTTCCCAGTGATGAGCAGCGGCTACAGAAGCGTGTGGCGATGCGGATGTATCTATTGGGAGAGCAGCCCCTGGATGAGTGGGTGACAAGACTAGAGACCCTGGTATGGTGAGAGCTTTGGCTAGACAACGCATACCAGGCCCTCTGGTGGCATACCGTTCGACTTACCCCCTGGACGTCCGAACACGACTTACCGGAGGGGAATGATTATGATGGTCCGGGTTTATTATGGGATTCCTTGGAGGATGACATTGATCTTGGCAGCACAGAGGGGTTTAAGTTTTGGGACATCTACGACTACCGGATGGGCATGTATATCTGGGGTGACGAAGGCGAGGTGAACAAAGACATGACCCACCTGGTAACGAGAGAGTGGGAGCTGGAGCAGGACTACCAACACCTGCTCAGCTTCGTGCAGCCCCAACCTACTCGACAAGCAGAACCAGACTTCATTGACTGGTCCTGGGATGACCTCCAGATGGCAGGTAGAGATGGAACCGAGGTCTCTCTACCGGCCCTACAGGGAGCCGAAGGTGTCGTCCTTCCCCCCCAGCGGCAGTGGGAACCCCAGGGGGCAAAAGGTGTCATCCTTCCCCCCCAGCGGCAGTGTGAACCCTAGGGGGAAGAAGGTGTCGTCCTTCCCCCCCAGCGGCATTGTGAACCCCAGGGGGTAGAAGTGTGTCGTGCTTCCCCCCCTGCGGCAGTGTGAACCCCAGGGGGCAGAAGGTGTCGTCCATCCCTCCCAGCGGCAGTGTGAACCCCAGGGGGCAGAAGGTGTCGTCCTTCCCCCCCAGCGGCATCGTGAACCCCAGGGGGCAGAAGGTGTCATCCTTCCCCCCCAGCGGCAGTGTGAACCACAGGGGGCAGAAGGTGTCGTCCATCCCCCCCCAGCGGCAGTGTGAGGAATTGACTCTGCTGGGTGTTGAACCCTGGTCCCCAGGCTGCTATACCTCTTCCATACCACTGCGCCAGCCTGCCTGTTGTGAATTCCATTGAGACCTTATAAGCTTGACTCTGCTAGCAATTGTATCAGTACCTAAGTCTCTTCAGCTGTGTCTGGTCAGGTGTCTGGTCCTTGGCCTATATAAGGCACTTCCTATCTATTGATCCTTGCCAGATTACTGTGTGGTTTCTGATCACTTCAATAAACCTTGTTCCTGTTTTCACTTACAAGTTTGCGGAACTGGATTATTGCTGACCTTGGCTACTGGTCTCCACAACTTTGTGATTTCTATATCATTACAGAATAATCTGGCCCTTTCATGGAGACCGCCGGGACAGGTTCTGCATTGGCCCAGCAGGTTGCTTTATTTGCAAGAACTGTGCAGACCCAGGCACAGACCATCCAAGTGCTGCAGGACCAGGTAGCTAAACTGCAAAATAAATTTCAGTCAATACACAGTGAGTATACCAGCTACAGGGCACGTGATGCTGTGGCTGCTACTGTTACACCTGCTCAAGAGGCCCGCTTGCCCCTGCCAGAAATGTTTGGAGGAGATCGCAAAAAATTTAGGGGTTTCCTAAATCAATGCCGTTTGCACTTCATGATGTTACCTCACCAATTTCCATCTGAAAGAGAGAAGGTGGGATTTATTTTTTCCTTATTCAAAGATGAAGCCCTGGCTTGGGGCTCCCCTCTTCTGGAACAAGACAGTCCAGTCTTGGGTAATCTAAATGACTTTCTTTAGGCCATGTGCCTAGTTTTTGATGACCCCAATCGATGTGCTACAGCAGAAGCCACTCTCCTTCATTTGCATCAAGGGAGGCGCTCGGTGGCTGAATATGATGTTGAATTCAGACAGTGGGTTGCTGATACTACCTGGAACCAATCAGCCCAGAGGTTCCACTTCAGAAAAGGTCTCTCAGAAGCTATAAAAGATGAGCTAGCTCGTGTTGATCTTCCTGCTGACTTTGATGCATTTGTGCGTTTGGCTATCCGTATTGATCGGAGACTTTCTGAAAGAAGATTGGAAAGACAGGGCTCTTTTAGACCAAGTACTACTCCAATTTCCTATTCAAGAACTTCTACTCCGATCCCACAAACACCTACAGACTCTGAGCCAGAGGCTATGCAGGTAAATCTAATAAGAGGGCCATTATCCAACGAAGAAAAACAGTGGCGACGCACTCACAATTTATGCCTGTATTGTGGTAGTGCAGGGCACTATGCCATCAATTGCCCTAGCAAATCCAAAAGAACAATAGCTATGGCGGCTGAGGGTGCACAGATTCGACACCAATCACAGATTTCGGATCAACTGGATTCTGTCACACAACCCTTGTTTTCTCTGGCTCATGGTGAAGAGGGTATGTTGATTAAACATCCACATTTTGTGGTGCCTATCACGTTGCAATGTGGTGATCGTAAAATTTCAACTACCGCTATGATAAGATTCTGGAGCAGGCGGAAACTTTATGGACATTAAATTTGCAGCAGGAAATAGAATTCAGTCTATCCCTAATTCTTCACCTGTGTTAATGGAGACAGTTGATGGTTCTCCACTTACGTCAGGACCGGTTACACATGAGACTGTGCCCTCAAAGTTGACTGTGGAAGTGAATCACCATGAGGCTATCTCTTTCCACCTAATTTCCTCAACACAGTTTCCAGTGATTTTGGGGGTACCTTGGCTTGCTCTGCATAACCCACAGATTGATTGGAAGATCAGAACTTTGTCCTTTCCTTCAGAACACTGCTTAATGAATTGTCAACCCTCTAAGGTAACACCTGTTGCCACAACAATTAATGAAATGGTTGCTACAAACTTGACTAAGCTTCCTCTACAATATCGGGATTTTGCAGATGTCTGTGATAAGAAGAATGCTGATCAGCTTCCACCACACAGGCCTTATGATTGCCCAATAGAGCTGTTGCCTGGGGCTGCTATCCCATTTGGCTGTATATATTCCCTTTCTGAGCCTGAATTGAAAGCTCTTCGTGAATTCCCTACAAGAAAATCTTGCCAAAGGCTTTATTCGACCATCTACTTCTCCAGCAGGAGCTCCTATTTTCTTTGTAGAAAAGAAAGATGGCAGCCTACTGCCATGCGTTGATTACAGGGACATTAATAATGTAACGGATCTCCTGGCACCCCGACCGGTACCTCCGTTGATGGATGCGTCCTAGCTTGCATCGAGGCCTACAAGCACTGCACCGGACACCAAAACCACCACAGACTCCAAGGATAGTACGACAGGAACAAGCGTTCAGTAGTTACAGCTCAAGGGAGTATGCAAAAGCATAGCAATCCCCAGTATGATAGCGATCCCCTCAAATAACGAGACAAGGCTACGTTTTGAAGGGTCAAGTAGAACTATATTTTAATGACAGGGGATCTCCTTTTATGCAATGGTGCCCTCTGAAGGGCTACACCCACATAATTATCACAACAGCCAATTATCTGCATGGTTCAACCCCCACGTCTCCTCCCCTCAGATAACAGGTAACACAATTAAAACAGACACAATTTTAACCACATTCTGGATGTACCCCAAATACAGGGTGTACACCTTTAAGTCCCGCACCATTCAATATCTCTCACCCAGGGGAACAACATATACAAAAATGGCATGAATCAGACCAGGGGTTCAAAAGTTAGTAAAAGTATGTTTTTACACATAACACACAGACATTGCACATATCCCCCACACAATACACATATAGGACAATAGGTGAGTCACACCTCCCTGGCAACTTGGATACAATCAGACATTAATTAGATCATTCTTCTTTGTTCTTATCAGAGAATGAAAACACTTTGGAAAATGCAAGGATCCTTTACAACTTTCTTATCTCTTGAATCTCTGTAACAGGATTATCTATTAGCCTAGGTCTGCAAAAGTCTGGCTAATATTCTGAGCCAATATATTCTGTAGAACATCAACCAACATACATATAGTAGGATTATATTTTAACCATAATAATCATAAAACAGTTAAAAACAGTGATGGGTTCCGCTACACACCTCCCCCGTGACCATAAGCTGGCATACACGGTCTGATCCCAACGGATCGGCTTGGGGATGTCCGGACAAAAGTATTTGTTGGTCAATTCTCTAGTTTGACAACCCATCAGCATTACTGCAATTCACATTTACTCACATTTCCCATATCCCCAGATAGCTGGGATCTGAGCGCACAAAACCACCGAATAGCGCTCAGATCCTCTTCACACAGTTCAATTGCCATGTAGCTAAAGTCTTTCCCATAGTCTTTCATTATATGAATGGGCTTCATGGCACAGTTATCTGGGGTATCATGGTTCACACAGGGCAAGTACAGAATGACCCCCCTGTATGTAAAGGGCCAGAATGAGTGACTTACACTCTGGTATGGCCGAACACTGGTTCCAAAGGGCAATATGTACCAGGGCCATAGTCGCAGGGCAGGAGGCTGGCAAACAGTCCTCTCCAAGCCAAAGTGGCAAAGGGCACTTCGTCACACATCTCTCCTTTGGGGGGAAGTCTAACCAGGTACCTGGATATTTTGCTGTGGTGATGGGGCAACACGCTGAGGGGACTTGAGGGGCAGAGGCCAGCGGCACTCTGCCCTGATGCCAGCTCTTCTGCTGGTATAACCTGCAGGACATCCTACTCTGTACAAGGGACAAAGGGAGGGCAGAGGCCGACTGCACTCTGCCCCGCTGTCAGCTCTTCTGCTGGGGTACTTGGGACATATTCCGTCTCAGTAGCCAGGGAAACGTGGGGGTCAGTGGGGGTTAACATTTCCTCTGTTAACCCTGGGGCCACATTAGAAGTTAGCTGGGGAGGGGAATTTAAACTTACCCCCTCCTCCTGTTGTCCCAGTGACGGTAGTTGGGGATCTGGACAAGCTGTGGGCGCAGAGACCACGGTCCCATCTGCGCTGTCTGGGAGATTGGTGTCTCCCCTTGTTAGGGTAAACTGTCGCTGGGGGGGAAGGACGACACCTTTGGCGCCCTGGGGTACCAACTGCCGCTGTGGAGGAAGGTCGACACCTTCTGCTCCCTGGGGTACACACTGCCGCTCGGGGGGAAGGACGACACCGTCTGCCCCCTGGGGTTCACACTGCCGCTGGGGGGAAAGGACGACACCTTCTGCCCCCTGGGGTTCACACTGCCGCTGGGGAGGAAGGACGGCCCCTTCTGCTCCCTGGGGTACACACTGCCGCTGGGGGGGAAGGACGACACCTTCGGCCCCCTGGGGTAAACACTGTCGCTGGGGAGGAAGGACAACACCTTCAGCTCCCTGGGGTACACACTGCCGCTGGGGAGGAAGGACGACACCTTCAGCTCCCTGGGGTACACACTGCCACTGGGGAGGAAGGACGACACCTTCAGCTCCCTGGGGTACACACTGCCGCTGGGGGGGAAGGACGACACCTTCAGCTTCCTGGGGTACACACTGCCGCTGGGGAGGAAGGACGACACCTTCGGCCCCCTGGGGTACACACTGCTGCTGGGGAGGAAGGACGACACCTTCAGCTCCCTGGGGTACACACTGTCGCTGGGGAGGAAGGACGACACCTTCAGCTCCCTGGGGTAAACACTGTCGCTGGGGAGGAAGGACGACACCTTCCTTCCCCTGGGGTTCATACTGCCGCTGGGGGGGAAGGACGACACCTTCTGCCCCCTGGGGTTCACACTGCCGCTGGGGGGTAAGGACGACACCTTCTGCCCCCTGGGGTTCACACTGCCGCTGGGGGGGAAGGACAACACCTTCTGCCCCCTGGGGTTCACACTGCCGCTGGGGGGGAAGGACGACACCTCCTGCCCCCTGGGGTTCACACTGCCGCTGGGGGGGAAGGATGACACCTTCTGCCCCCTGTGGTTCACACTGCCGCTGGAGGGGAAGGATGACACCTTCTGGCCCCTGGGGGTCACACTGCCGCTGGGGGGCAAGGACGACACCTTCTGCCCTCTGGGGTTCACACTGCCGCTGGGGGGGAAGGACGACACCTTCTGCCCTCTGTAGGGCCGGTAGAGAGACCTCGGTCCCATCTCTACCTGCCATCTGGAGGTCATCCCAGGACCAGTCAATGAAGTCTGGTTCTGCTTGTCGAGTAGGTTGGGGCTGCACAAGGCTGAGCAGGTGTTGGTAGTCCTGCTCCAGCTCCCACTCTCTCGTTACCAGGTGGGTCATGTCTTTGCTCACCTCGCCTTCGTCATCCCAGACATACATGCCCATCCGGTAGTCGTAGATGTCCCAAAACCTAGACCCCTCCGTGCTGCCAAGATCAATATCGTCCTCCAAGGCATCCCATAATAAACCCGGGCCATCATAATCATCCCCCTCCGGTAAGTCGTGTTCAGCCGTCCAGGGGGTAAGTCAAACGGTATGCCACCACAGGGCCTGGTATGCGTTGTCTAGCCAGAGCTCTCGCCATACCAGGGTCTCTAGTCTTGTCACCCACTCATCCAGGGGCTGCTCTCCCAATAGATACATCCGCATCGCCACACGCTTCTGTAGCCGCTGCTCATCACTGGGGAGACTCTCACCTCGCCGCCATTGGGCATCTTCCAGGGCATCATACCAGAGTTCCTTTCTGTCTGCATCCCTGTAGTCCGCGGCCGCCTCCTCCTCCTCATCATGAAACGCTGTCTGAAAACTAGCCGGTTCCATCCTGCTGTAGCCAGGGGCGCTGTACGGATACTAGCGTTGCCCTCAATTTGTAACTCCAAACGTTACCGGTGTCTTCGTGCTGCTTTTCCTCTTACTAGGACGCCATTCCACCACTGCCAGCCAATGTAACAGATCTCCTGGCACCCCGACCGGGTACCTCCGTTGATGGATGCGTCCTAGCTTGCGTCGAGGCCTACAAGCACTGCACCGGACACCAAAACCACCACAGACTCCAAGGATAGTACGACAGGAACAAGCGTTCAGTAGTTACAGCTCAAGGGAGTATGCAAAAGCATAGCAATCCCCAGTATGATAGCGATCCCCTCAAATAACGAGACAAGGCTACGTTTTGAAGGGTCAAGTAAAACTATATTTTAATGACAGGGGATCTCCTTTTATGCAATGGTGCCCTCTGAAGGGCTACACCCACATAATTATCACAACAGCCAATTATCTGCATGGTTCAACCCCCACGTCTCCTCCCCTCAGATAACAGGTAACACAATTAAAACAGACACAATTTTAACCACATTCTGGATGTACCCCAAATACAGGGTGTACACCTTTAAGTCCCGCACCATTCAATATCTCTCACCCAGGGGAACAACATATACAAAAATGGCATGAATCAGACCAGGGGTTCAAAAGTTAGTAAAAGTATGTTTTTACACATAACACACAGACATTGCACATATCCCCCACACAATACACATATAGGACAATAGGTGAGTCACACCTCCCTGGCAACTTGGATACAATCAGACATTAATTAGATCATTCTTCTTTGTTCTTATCAGAGAATGAAAACACTTTGGAAAATGCAAGGATCCTTTACAACTTTCTTATCTCTTGAATCTCTGTAACAGGATTATCTATTAGCCTAGGTCTGCAAAAGTCTGGCTAATATTCTGAGCCAATATATTCTGTAGAACATCAACCAACATACATATAGTAGGATCATATTTTAACCAAAATAATCATAAAACAGTTTAAAACAGTGATGGGTTCCGCTACAAATAACATCACTGTTAAAAACCGCTACCCCTTGCCTCTGATTCCTGAACTTTTGGAGAGACTCCGCTCAGCTAAAATATTTACGAAGCTTGATCTTCGGGGGGCATATAATCTGGTTCGCATTAGACCCAATGATGAATGGAAAACAGCTTTCAGAACCAGGTACGGGCATTACGAATATCTAGTAATGCCTTTTGGGCTGTGTAATGCCCCTGCAACTTTCCAGCATCTTATCAATGATGTACTACGAGATCTCCTGGATCAGTTTGTTGTGGCATATTTGGATGATATCCTAATATTCTCTGATAATCTTGAAAACCACATAGTTCTAGAGCGCCTTCGTACCCACCGCCTATACATTAAACTAGAAAAATGTGAGTTTGAACAAACAGAAATTCAATTCCTGGGGTATGTAATAACTCCCAAAGGTTTAAGTATGGACGCAAGTAAAATTAAATCTGTGCTGGACTGGCCCATCCCCAAGAATGAAAAAGATGTTCAGAGATTTGTGGGGTTTGCCAATTTTTACAGGCGTTTCATTAAGAATTTCTCTGCCGTTATTACACCGATCACTGAACTCACACGTAAAGGGACTCCTTTTCAGTGGTCCGATAAGGCGGATACCGCATTTTCCCGATTGAAGACTCTGTTTACCTCTGCCCCTGTCCTGGTACATCCTCAGCCGGAATTACCATTTATTGTGGAAGTTGATGCTTCTGATTCAGCTGTTGGTGCTATACTGTCTCAAAGGACTGGACCTAAGATGCTGTTACATCCATGTGCCTTCTATTCCCACCAGATGGTGCCAGCAGAAAGAAACTATGACATAGGGAATAAAGAACTATTGGCTATAAAAGCTGCCTTCACCGAATGGAGACATCTCTTGGAGGGAGCTACCCATCCAATTACTGTCCTCACAGATCACAAAAATCTGGAATGTATTCGATCAGCTAAGAGACTGTCAGCCAGACAAGCACGCTGGTCCCTATTCTTCTCAAGGTTTAATTTTTTGGTTACATACCGTCCTGGCTCCAAGAATGGTAAGGCGGATGCCTTGTCTAGAATAGCTGACCCCCTCCATACTACCGTAACCAAGACCACCATCTTGCCAGAGGATATATTTATAGGAGTTACATTTCCTTCTGATCTGATGTCTCGCATTAAAAAGGGCTACGCTGAAGACCCAGTTCTTCGTGATCCTCCTCGTGACCTCCATATGACGATGCTTAATGGGTTTTGGATTTTTCAACAACGTCTGTTTGCTCCGAGTCAGTGCGACTGGACCTTTTACGTCTCTACCATGACTCAAAACCAGCAGGTCATCCAGGAATCCGAAAGACACAAGAGCTACTTGCCCGATCCTTTTGGTGGCCGAAGTATCATGAGGATGTTAAGAAGCTATTCGGCTATTCTATTCCCTTACGGCCGGGGGGCTCCGGCAGGCTTGCGGCCGGTGCCTTACTATCTCTTGCGGCCGCTCGCGCCAGAGGAAAGCCTTTGATCTAAAACGGCCGCAAGTGTTTCGGCCGTAAGAAGTTCCTATTTGCAATTCAATTGCTCCGGGAAACCTCTCTGCAAGGCTAAAAGCGAGCCGCAGCTTACTTGCAGGAAAGAGGTCCCGCTAGCAACAATTAAGCACATAAAATAGCTCAAATAAAGCCATCCTGCACTTTGAGAAGACTATAAAGTGATTTTAGGTGTTAGAAAAAATAGCACATAATTATCCTATACTCAAATCCGTAAAATATTTTATTTTTAATATCCGTAAAATATCCATGTAAAAAGTCCATAGGGCATGGAGCACCTCAGACCCGCCCACGCCGCAGCCGGAAAATAAACAGTTAATTTGAACTCGGGTTTGGGCTGATGTGCAAGCTTGAGAGTGGGTTACTTTTAATCCTCATGTCTCCCAATATGATCCCTAGCATTTACAGAGCTGTACAGTGCAGGCTTGAATTTATTTTTGCGTTTTTAGATTTCACAGCTTACGGCCGGTTTCAAGATATGCGGCCGGCCGTAAAAGGAGATCCTTGCGGGGCCGTATAATAGAATCGCGAGTTAACTGAACCCCCGCAAGGAATCGCAGCCTTACGGCCGATTTACGGCCGTTAATAGAATGAGGCCCATAGTATTTAAGGTTGAAAAAAGACTTTCAGTCCATCAAGTTCAACCTTTTAAGATCTCCTTTGATCTGCAATATGCGGATTAACTATTAATTCATTAGTTGTTAATTAATTATTAATCAATTATTTAATGTTTTTTTTTTATTTTTATTATTATTAATTAGTCCAGAGGAAGGCAAATAGAAAAAAAAAAAAAAAGCGAGACTTAGCCATTTGTTTAAAGGGGAAATGTAAAAAATTTGGATCATTACTGTCTCTCTAATTATCCATGATAACCCTGAATACCCTTTTTAATTAGAAATAAATCTAGTCCCCTTTTAAAGTTATCTATCGAATCCGCTGTCACCGCCTCCTCTGGTAGAGAATTCCACAGATTAACCACCCATACTGTGAAGAACCCTTTTCTTTCTTTAAAGTGGAATCTTTTTACTTCTAACCTCAAGGGATGTCCTCTTGTCAGTTGAAAACCTCTTGGCACAAAAAGCTCCCCTGACAAATCTTTATACTGACCCTGGATGTTGTAGCGGAACCCATCACTGTTTTACCCTGTTTTATGATTATTTAATTCTTGGTTAAAATATGATCCTACAATATGTATGCTGGTTTATGCTCTGCAGAATATTAGCCAGACTTTTGCAGACCTAGGCTAATAGATAATCCTATTACAAAGATTCAAGAGATAAGAAAGTTGTAAAGGATCCTTGCATTTTCCAAAGTGTTTTCATTCTCTGATAAGAACAAAGAAGTGTAATTGAATCAATGTCTGATTGTATCAAAGTTGCCAGGGAGGTGTGACCCCCCTATTGTTCTCTTTATGTGTATTGTGTGTAGCCAAATATGGGCATGTGTATTGCCTGTGGCCAAAGAGATGTATATATAGTTCTGCAATAACAAAATAAAGTCAGTATTCATTTGACTCCCAAATTGTGTGTCGTCCAATATGGGAGGTCGGGGATGGTGAAACTGTAGTGCCTCTTGGGTATTTTATCGTATACCAGCGGAGATTTTGGACTGCGTGTTCCAGCTCCGTTACATTTGTTGGCAAGTGGCGGGATTGTTCCCACTGTCAGAAGGACAGCTACAGGAGACACCATTCCGTGGAGTACAAATAGAGGGCAACGCTAGTATCCGTACAGCGCCCCTGGCTACAGCAGGATGGAACCGGCTAGTTTTCAGACAGCGTTCCATCATGAGGAGGAGGAGGCGGCCGCGGACTAAAGGGATGCAGACAGAAAGGAACTCATGGTTACAGTACCTCGTATTACCCCACAGAATGAGTTTGGAAGAGAACACCAAAGCAGACTGGCCTTTTTCCCAGATACGCTTCCCATGAAAACCTTGGAATGGTTAATGACAGATGTCCACAAATCCATAATGGAAAAGCAGCGGGCACGGGAGCGGTCCATCTGGGGAGCTGCTAACCCACCTCCCACCATTAAACCCCCCCCCAGCACTGCGTCCGGGTGGTGGGAACTACCAAACCCCTCCACGGTACATCAGGTGCCACACGTGTAACCAGCAGGGTCACATGCAGAGAGACTGTCTCAGAAACAGAAACCGCTCCACGTGGAATACTCCAACTAATTCCACCTCCCAGCAGCAGTGTGTACCCCAGGGGGCTGAAGGTGTCGTCCTTCCCCCCCAGCGGCAGTGTGTACCCCAGGGAGCTGAAGGTGTCGTCCTTCCTCCCCAGCGGCAGTGTGTTCCCCAGGGAGCCGAAGGTGTCATCCTTCCTCCCCAGCGGCAGTGTGAACCCCAGGGGGCAGAAGGTGTCGTCCTTTCCCCCCAGCGGCAGTGTGAACCCCAGGGGGCAGAAGGTGTCGTCCTTCCCCCTCAGCGGCAGTGTGTACCCCAGGGGGCTGAAGGTGTCGTCCTTCCCCCCCAGCGGCAGTGTGTACCCCAGGGAGCTGAAGGTGTCGTCCTTCCTCCCCAGCGGCAGTGTGTTCCCCAGGGAGCCGAAGGTGTCGTCCTTCCTCCCCAGCGGCAGTGTGAACCCCAGGGGGCAGAAGGTGTCGTCCTTCCCCCTCAGCGGCAGTGTGAACCCCAGGGGGCAGAAGGTGTCGTCCTTTCCCCCCAGCGGCAGTGTGAACCCCAGGGGGCAGAAGGTGTCGTCCTTCCTCCCTCAGCGGCAGTGTGTACCCCAGGGAGCTGAAGGTGTCGTCCTTCCTTCCCAGCGGCAGTGTGTACCCCAGGGAGCTGAAGGTGTCTGCCTTCCCCCCCAGCGGCAGTGTGAACCCCAGGGGGCAGAAGGTGTCGTCCTTCCTCCCCAGCGGCAGTGTGAACCCCAGGGGGCAGAAGGTGTCGTCCTTTCCCCCCAGCGGCAGTGTGAACCCCAGGGGGCAGAACGTGTCGTCCTTCCCCCTCAGCGGCAGTGTGAACCCCAGGGGGCAGAAGGTGTCGTCCTTTCCCCCCAGCGGCAGTGTGAACCCCAGAGGGCAGAAGGTGTCGTCCTTCCTCCCCAGCGGCAGTGTGAACCCCAGGGGGCAGAAGGTGTCGTCCTTTCCCCCCAGCGGCAGTGTGAACCCCAGGGGGCAGAAGGTGTCATCCTTCCCCCTCAGCGGCAGTGTGAACCCCAGGGGGCAGAAGGTGTCGTCCTTCCCCCCCAGCGGCAGTGTGTACCTCAGGGAGCAGAAGGTGTCGACCTTCCTCCACAGTGGCAGTGGGTACCCCAGGGGGCCAAAGGTGTCGTCCTTCCCCCCCAGCGGCAGTGTGAAACACAGGGGGCAGAAGGTGTCGTCCTTCCCCCCCAGCGACAGTTTACCCTAACCAGGGGAGACACCAATCTCCCAGACGGCGCAGATGGGACTGTGGTCTCTGCGCCCACAGCTTGTCCAGATCCCCAACTACCGTCACTGGGACAACCGGAGGAGGGGGTAAGTACAAATTCCCCTCCCCAGCTAACTTCTAATGTGGCCCCAGGGTTAACAGAGGAAATGTTAACCCCCACTGACCCCCACGTTTCCCTGGCTACTGAGCCGAAATATGTCCCAAGTACCCCAGCAGAAGAGCTGACAGCGGGGCAGAGTGCAGTCGGCCTCTGCCCTCCCTTTGTCCCTTGTACAGAGCAGGATGTCCTGCAGGTTATACCAGCAGAAGAGCTGGCATCAGGGCAGAGTGCCGCTGGCCTCTGCCCCTCAAGTCCCCTCAGCGTGTTGCCCCCTCACCACAGCAAAATATCCAGGTACCTGGTTAGACTTCCCCCCAAAGGAGAGATGTGTGACGAAGTGCCCTTCGCCACCTTGGCTTGGAGAGGACTGTTTGCCAGCCTCCTGCCCTGCGACTATGGCCCTGGTACATATTGCCCTTTGGAACCAGTGTTCGGCCATACCAGAGTGTAAGTCACTCATTCTGGCCCTTTACATACAGGGGGGTCATTCTGTACTTGCCCTGTGTGAAACATGATACCCCAGATAACTGTGCCATGAAGCCCATTCATATAATGAAAGACTATGGGAAAGACTTTAGCTACATGGCAATTGAACTGTGTGAAGAGGATCTGAGTGCTATTCGGTGGTTTTGTGCGCTCAGTTCCCAGCTATCTGTGGATATGGGAAATGTGAGTAAATGTGAATTGCAGTAATGCTGATGGGTTCTCAAACTAGAGAATTGACCAACAAATACTTTTGTCCGGACATCCCCAGGCCGATCCGTTGGGATCAGACCGTGTATGCCGGCTTATGGTCACGGGGGAGGTGTGTAGCGGAACCCATCACTGTTTTACCCTGTTTTATGATTATTTAATTCTTGGTTAAAATATGATCCTACAATATGTATGCTGGTTTATGCTCTGCAGAATATTAGCCAGACTTTTGCAGACCTAGGCTAATAGATAATCCTATTACAGAGATTCAAGAGATAAGAAAGTTGTAAAGGATCCTTGCATTTTCCAAAGTGTTTTCATTCTCTGATAAGAACAAAGAAGTGTAATTGAATCAATGTCTGATTGTATCAAAGTTGCCAGGGAGGTGTGACCCCCCTATTGTTCTCTTTATGTGTATTGTGTGTAGCCAAATATGGGCATGTGTATTGCCTGTGGCCAAAGAGATGTATATATAGTTCTGCAATAACAAAATAAAGTCAGTATTCATTTGACTCCCAAATTGTGTGTCGTCCAATATGGGAGGTCGGGGATGGTGAAACTGTAGTGCCTCTTGGGTATTTTATCGTATACCAGCGGAGATTTTGGACTGCGTGTTCCAGCTCCGTTACAGATGTATTTATATAAGGTAAACATATCTCCTCTTAGACACCTTTTTTCTAGAGAAAATAAGTTTAATTTGGTTAGTCTTTCTTCATAACTTAGCCCCTCCATTCACCTTATTAGTTTTGTTGCCCTTCTCTGTACCTTTTCCAGCTCTAAAATGTCCTTTTTATGAAGTGGTGCCCAAAATTGTACTCCATATTCCAAATGAGGGCGTACTAGAGATTTGTATAGTGGCAGAATTATATTTGCTTCCCTGGCTGCTATACCTTTCTTAATACATGCTAATATTTTATTTGCCTTTGCAGCTGCTGCTTGGCTTTGAGCACTGTTACCTAGGTGGTTGTCCACAAGCACTCCCAAATCCCTTTCAATATCTGATACACCTAGATTTGCTCCATTAAGATTATAAATTGCATGGCTATTTTTCCTTCCCAGATGCATAACTTTACATTTATTCGTATTAAATCGCATCTGCCATTTAGATGCCCATTCCTCAATTTTATGTAAATCCCCTTGGAGGGAAAGCACATCATTTTCTGATTTAATTACCTTGCACAACTTTGTGTCATCAGCGAAAAGGGAGACTCCACACTCCAATCCTACCTCTAAGTCATTAATAAATATGTTAAAAAGGAGAGGACCTAATACTGAACCCTGAGGAACCCCACTTACCACATTAGTCCAATCGGAGTATGTTCCATTTACAACAACCCTTTGCTTCCTGTCTTTTAGCCAGCTCTCAATCCATGAGCAGATATTTACTGCAATTCCTATATCCCTTAGTTTGCCCAATAGTCTCCCATGTGGCACTGTATCAAAAGCCTTTGCAAAATCCAAAAAGACTACATCCACTGAGTTGCCTTGATCCAGGTCCCTACTAACCTTCTCATAAAAACTAATTAGATTTGTTTGACATGACCTATCCCTCATAAACCCATGTTGACTCCTACTTATAATCCTGTTCAAATATACATATTCTTGTATATTATCCCTTATTAACCCTTCTAAAAGCTTCCCCACTACAGAAGTGAGGCTTACTGGTCTGTAATTCCCCGGATTTGCTCTTGCTCCCTTTTTAAATATAGGTATCACATCAGCTTTTCTCCAGTCATCTGGTAGAGACCCTGTGTTGAGTGAATCTTGAAAAATTAAATATAATGGTTTGGCTATTACAGAACCCAGTTCCCTTAGTACCCTTGGATGTATTCCATCAGGACCCGGGGCTTTATTAACATTTATTTTTTCCAACCTCTTTTGGATTACTTCCTGTGTTAACCAATTATTTGGCAAAGGTAGTGTAGCCCCATTATGTTGCAGTGTCCCAACAACTGGTACCTCCCTTGTGTATACCGAAGAAAAGAACCTATTTAGCTCATCTGTATTTTCCTGGTCACTAATTTTCAGATAGCCTGTTTCACATTGTAATGTTCCTATAGCTTCCTTCCTCGCCTTCTTCCCATTAATATACTTAAAAAATATTTTAGGGTTAGTCTTACTCTCTTTTGCAATTGATTTTTCATTTTCTATTTTAGCCAGTCTAATCGCGCTTTTGCAAGCCTTGTTGATTTCCTTGTATTCCCGTAAAGCAGTCTCTGTCCCCTCTTGTTTGTATAATTTAAATGCCTGTTTTTTACTCCGTATCTTGATCTTTAAATCATTGTTAAGCCACATGGGTTGTGATTTACTCCTTTTACTTGTATTCCCACACGGTATATGCCGATGTGTATGTATATTTAGTAAGGATTTAAATGTTGTCCATTTATGTTCAGTGTTTTTACCTATCAGTTCTCTGTCCCAGTCTATACTTTGTATTGCTGCCCTTAGACCGTTAAAATCTGCCCTTTTAAAATTAAGAGTTTTTGTTGGCCCCTTAAAATGTTGTTTTTTTAATTCAATCTCAAATGAGACTGTGTTGTGATCACTGTTTCCCAAAGGTTGCCCTATTTCAACATTTGATACAATATCAATATTATTTGTAATGAGTAAATCTAAGATAGCTTCATTTCTAGTAGGCTCCTGTATAACCTGGGCCAGATAATGATCCCTGAGTGTACTCAAGAACCTGCTCCCCTTAGCTGAACTGCTGGTCTCATTTATCCAGTTTATTTAAGGGTAATTAAAATCTCCCATTATTAGAACTTGCCCGTGCTTAGCTGCATTTCCAATCTGTAACAATAATTGTATTTCCTCACTTTCAGCTATATTTGGGGGTTTATAGCATACTCCTACTAATATTATTTTGGAATTTGCTGCTCCGCTATTTAACTCTACCCACAAACATTCAACTTTATCACTAGGTCCACCATAAATATCTTCTCTGACTATAGCCTTAAATTCAGGCTTAACATACAGACAAATCCCTCCTCCTCGTTTACCATTGCCTCTATCTTTCCTAAATAGGTTATAACCATCCAGATTAACAGTCCAGTCATGAGATGCATCCCACCACGTTTCGGTAATGCCTATTAAATCCCATTTTTCATTAATTGCTAATAATTCTAACTCTCCCATTTTTCCTGGCAAGCTTCTGGCATTAGCAAGCATACACCTTATGTTATGAGTCTGTAGTTCTGAAGTGCCTGCCACTGAACTTGAATTACTTAGTACTACCTCCATATTGACTATACTACCCCTCCCCCCATCTCCTCCCCTATGAGTTGTTAATTCATCCCTTATACCCTCTACACTTTCTACCTCATTACTTATATCTAGTCCCTCCCCCCTCACCTACTAGTTTAAAAACTCCTCCAGCCTTTCTACCATCCTATCCCCTAGTACAAAAGCTCCCTCATCATTAAGGTGCAATCCATCCCTACTGTAGATATTGTACCGAAGTGAGAAGTCAGCCCAGTGCTCTAAAAAGCCAAACCCCTCCTTAGTGCACCACATCTTTAGCCACGCATTAACCTCCCTAATCTCCTTCTGCCTCCCTGGGCTAGCACGTGGCACTGGTAGTATCTCAGAAAATACTACCTTGGAGGTCCTTGCCTTCAGCTTATTACTTAGTTCTCTAAAATCATTCTTTAGGACACTCCATCTTCCACTAACTTTGTCATTGGTACCAATATGTACCAAAACCGCCGGTTCATTTCCAGCCCCTCCCAATAATTTGTCTACCCGATCCACAACATGACGAACCCGAGCACCCGGGAGACAGCAAACTGTTCGATTGCTGGGATCTGGGTGACAAATCACCCTGTCTACCTTCCTAATAATAGAGTCCCCTACAACCAAAACCTGTCTGTTCTTCCTATGCTGCCCTCCCTCTTCTCCAGTAGAGCTGTTCGCCCGGCTGTTAGAGGGAACAGCTCTATCTGGCATTGCCATTCCTGAATGGACATCGCCAACAGTTTCACTCAATCTGGCAAATCTGTTGTTGTTTGCCAACTCAGAACTGGCCTGCCTCCTCCTGTTCCCCCTGCTTCCCCTTGTAACTGTAACCCAGCTGCCTCCCTGGACATCCTCACTAGCCCCAGGTCCACCCTCCATGCTAGGCCCAGCTAAACTGTGCTCAGTGAGCACCAACCCCCTTTCCAGTGGAGCAATATCACTAAGTGCTGCAATTCTCCTCTCCAGATCTCCAATTTGAGCTTCCAGAGAGGCAACATGCTCACACCTCTCACAGAGGTATGGACCCTGGATCATCTGTTCCAGTATTGCATACATATGACAGGATGTACACTGAATAAGGTTGCCACTGGACTGACTCATAATTATTATTATTGTCTACGAAATTTCAGTGGGAAAAATAAAGAATATAATATAATATATTTATATAAAGTTTTCCTCCTTTGCACTATAAATCTGCCCTCCCTTTTCTTTGAAGGCCCTCCTTTTATTTAAACTCCTAGGCTTTTACTAGAATTGCACTTGATACTGAAAATGTTCGCAAGCTCACAAGTTCCCCTTCTCCGGTTTCTATTAACTTCTGCCTTCTCGCCTGGGCACAATTAGTGTACTCTGCAATTTATCAGCCTTTACTTGTAAGGTAAATCCACTTATAAACAGGCCCCAAACCAGCTCACAAATCCTTTATCCTAGTTTAACAGTCAAGCCACACCCCTCTCACCTGGGCACACTTAGTGCACTCTGCAGTTTATCAGCCTTTACTTGTAAGCTAAATCCACTTGTAAACAGACCCCAAACCAGCTCACAAACCTTTTATACAAGTTTAACAGTCAAGCCACACCCCTCTCATCTGGGCACAATTAGTGCACTCTGCATTTTATCAGCCTTTACTTTTTAAGGTAAATCCACTTGTAAACAGACCCCAAACCAGCTCACAAACCTTTTATACAAGTTTAACAGTCAAGCCACACCCCTCTCACCAACCACACCCCTCTCACCTCTCAGGTTAACTAAGATGGGTCATTACATACCAGCTCGTGGTCTCCCTTCAGCTAAACAGACGGCTGGCCTGGTTATTCTGGAAATATTTCGCTTGCATGGAGTGCCTGATGAAGTAGTTTCTGACAGGGGAGTACAGTTTACGTCTCGTTTTTGGAAGCATTTTTGTTCTAATCTAGGTATTAATGTAAATCTGTCGTCAGCTTTTCATCCGCAAAGTAATGGACAGACTGAGCGAACCAACCAGACTTTGGAGCAATATTTGCGGTGCAATATTAGTTACCTGCAGGATGACTGGCTGGATTTTCTACCCACGGCGGAGTTTGCCTATAACAATGCCCAACACTGCTCCACTTCTTTGAGCCCATTTTTTGCCAACTATGGTTACCATCCGAACTTTTCTAGTCAGTCTCCCAATTACTACTTCCATTCCTGCTGTCGCTGACCGGCTAACGGCCTTACGTGATTCCCAAGCACTGTTGAAAGAGACTCTTTTGGAGGCTCAGGAATGTTACAAAAGAGCTGCTGATAGGCATAGAAAGGAGGCCCCAGTCTATCACGTTGGTGACAAGGTGTGGCTGTCAACAAGGAATCTCAAGCTTCGGATTCCTTCTCATAAATTGGGTCAAAGGTTCATGGGACCTTTTGAGATCATTGCTCAGATCAATGCTGTCACTTTCCGTTTACAACTCCCGAATTCCATGAAAATACATCCAGTGTTTCACGTTGCACTGCTTAAACCTTTTCATGAAAACACTTTCCCTGGCCGAGCCCTGCCTGCCCCACCTCCAGTCCTCGTGGATGGTGAGGATGAGTACGAAGTGGACAAAATTCTTGACTCCAGGATCTTCCGTGTCAAGCTTCAGTATCTGGTTCGCTGGAAAGGCTATGGTGAGGAGGAGAGTTCGTGGGAACCAGTGGACAATATTCACGCTCCTGATCTCCTTTGGTCTTTTCATGTGCAGTACCCTGCTAAACCAGGTAATAGGGCAACCAGAGGCTGCACCCATAGAGGCGGGGGTAATGTGAGGAATTGACTCTGCTGGGTTTTGAACCCTGGTCCCCAGGCTGCTATACCTCTTCCCTACCACTGCGCCAGCCTGCCTGTTGTGAATTCCATTGAGACCTTATAAGCTTGACTCTGCTAGCAATTGTATCAGTACCTAAGTCTCTTCAGCTGTGTCTGGTCAGGTGTCTGGTCCTTGGCCTATATAAGGCACTTCCTGTCTATTGATCCTTGCCAGATTACTGTGTGGTTTCTGATCACTTCAATAAACCTTGTTCCTGTTTTCACCTACAAGTTTGCGGAACTGGATTATTGCTGACCTTTGCTACTGGTCTCCACAACTTTGTGATTTCTATATCATTACAGGCAGTGTGAACCCCAGGGGGCAGAAGGTGTCGTTCTTCCCCCCCAGCGGCAGTGTGAAACCCAGGGGGAAGAAAGTGTCGTCCTTACCCCCTGCGGCAGTGTGAACCACAGGAGGCAGAATGTGTCGTCCTTCCTCCCCAGCGACAGTTCACCCTAACAAGGGGAGACACCAATCTCCCAGACGGCGCAGATGGGACCGTGGTCTCTGCACCCACAGCCTGTCCAGATCCCCAACTACCCTCACTGGGACAACCGGAGGAGGGGGTAAGTACAAATTCCCCTCCCCAGCTAACTTCTAATGTGGCCCCAGGGTTAACAGAGGAAATGTTAACCCCCACTGACCCCCACGTTTCCCTGGCTACTGAGCCGGAATATGTCCCAAGTACCCCAGCAGAAGAGCTGACAGCGGGGCAGAGTGCAGTCGGCCTCTGCCCTCCCTTTGTCCCTTGTACAGAGCAGGATGTCCTGCAGGTTATACCAGCAGAAGAGCTGGCATCAGGGCAGAGTGCCGCTGGCCTCTGCCCCTCAAGTCCCCTTAGCGTGTTGCCCCATCACCACAGCGAAATATCCAGGTGCAGTAACGGTTTGTTGTGGATGGGCTGCTCTTGCACTTTGTTGTTGTGGGGGGGCTGCTCTAGCACTGGTTTATTGTGGGTTGGTGGATCGTCTAACGGAGGCACTGACCGGCAGAAGGTCAGGTGCCTGGTTAGACTTCCCCCCAAAGGGGAGATGTGTGACGAAGTGCCCTTCGCCACTTTGTCTTGGAGAGGACTGTTTGCCAGCCTCCTGCCCTGCGACTATGGCCCTGGGACATATTGCCCTTTAAACACAGTATTCGGCCATACCAGAGTGTATGTCACTCATTCTGGCCCTTTACATACAGGGGGGTCATGCGGCACTTGCCCTGTGTGAACCATGATACCACAGATAGCTACGCCATGGAGCCCATTCATATAATGAAAGACTATGGGAAAGACTATAGCTACATGGCAATTGAACTGTGTGAAGAGGATCTGAGCGCTATTCGGTAGTTTTGTGCGCTCAGATCCCAGCTATCTGGGGATATGTGAAATGTGAGTAAATGTGAATTGCAGTAATGCTGATGGGTTAGAGAATTGACCAACAAATACTTTTGTCCGGAAATCCCCAGGCCGATCCGTTGGGGTCAGACTGTGTATGCCGGCTTATGGTCACGGGGGAGGTGTGTAACGGAACCCATCACTGTTTTACCCTGTTTTATGGTTATTTAATTCTTGGTTAAAATATGATCCTACTATTATACTGTATGTATGTTGGTTTATGCTCCGCAGAATATTAGCCCAGACTATTGCAGACCTGGGCATAATAGATAATCCTATTACAGAGACTCCTCATAAGATAAGGAAGTCTATTGTATAAAGTGTTTTCATTCTCAGACATTCGAACAAAGAAGGATGATCTAATCCATGTCTGATTGTATCAAAGTTGCCAGGTAGCCTCAGGGAGGTGTGACCCACCTATTGTCCCTATATGTGTATTGTGTGGCCAACAATGGGGGATATGTGAAATGTCTGTGTGTTATGTGTAAAAGATACTTTTACTAACTTTTGAACCCCTGGTCTGATTCATGCCATTTTTTAATATGTTGTTCCACAATTTATGTTACATAGTTACATAGTTACATAGTATTTAAGGTTGAAAAAAGACTTTCAGTCCATCAAGTTCAACCTTTTAAGATCTCCTTTGATCTGCAATATGCGGATTAACTATTAATTCATTAGTTGTTAATTAATTATGAATCAATTATTTAATGTTTTTTTTTTTTTTTTTATTACTATTAATTAGTCCAGAGGAAGGCAAATAGAAAAAAAAAAACACAAGCGAGACTTAGCCGATTGTCTAAAGAGGAAATGTAAAAAATTTGGATAATTACTGTCTCTCTAATTATCCTTTATAACCCTGAATTTCCTTTTTAATTAGAAATAAATCTAGTCCCCTTTTAAAGTTATCTATCGAATCCGTTGTCACCACCTCCTCTGGTAGAGAATTCCACAGATTAACCACCCTTACTGTGAAGAACCCTTTTCTTTCTTTGAGGTGGAATCTTTTTACTTCTAACCTCAAGGGATGTCCTCTTGTCAGTTGAAAACCTCTTGGCACAAAAAGCTCCCCCGACAAATCTTTATATTGACCCTGGATGTATTTATATAAGGTAAACATATCTCCTCTTAGACGCCTTTTTTCTAGAGAAAATAAGTTTAATTTGGTTAGTCTTTCTTCATAACTTAGCCCCTCCATTCACCTTATTAGTTTGGTTGCCCTTCTCTGTACCTTTTCCAGCTCTAAAATGTCCTTTTTATGAAGTGGTGCCCAAAATTGTACTCCATATTCCAAATGAGGGCGTACTAGAGATTTGTATAGTGGCAGAATTATATTTGCTTCCCTGGCTGCTATACCTTTCTTAATACATGCTAATATTTTATTTGCCTTTGCAGCTGCTGCTTGGCTTTGAGCACTGTTACCTAGGTGGTTGTCCACAAGCACTCCCAAATCCCTTTCAATATCTGATACACCTAGATTTGCTCCATTAAGATTATAAATTGCATGGCTATTTTTCCTTCCCAGATGCATAACCTTACATTTATTCGTATTAAATCTCATCTGCCATTTAGATGCCCATTCCTCAATTTTATGTAAATCCCCTTGGAGGGAAAGCACATTATTTTCTGATTTAATTACCTTGCACAACTTTGTGTCATCAGCGAAAATGGAGACCCCACACTCCAATCCTACCTCTAAGTCATTAATAAATATGTTAAAAAGGAGAGGACCTAATACTGAACCCTGAGGAACCCCACTTGCCACATTAGTCCAATCGGAGTATGTTCTATTTACAACAACCCTTTGCTTCCTGTCTTTTAGCCAGCTCTCAATCCATGAGCAGATATTTACTGCAATTCCTGTGTCCCTTAGTTTGCCCAATAGTCTCCCATGTGGCACTGTATCAAAAGCCTTTGCAAAATCCAAAAAGACTACATCCACTGAGTTGCCTTGATCCAGGTTCCTACTAACCTCCTCATAGAAACTAATTAGATTTGTTTGACATGACCTATCCCTCATAAACCCATGTTGACTCCTACTTATAATCCTGTTCAAATAGACATATTCTTGTATATTATCCCTTATTAACCCTCTAAAAGCTTCCCCACTACAGAAGTGAGGCTCACTGGTCTATAATTCCCCGGATTTGCTCTTGCTCCCTTTTTAAATATAGGTATCACATCAGCTTTTCTCCAGTCATCTGGTAGAGACCCTGTGTTGAGTGAATCTTGAAAAATTAAATATAATGGTTTGGCTATTAGAGAACCCAGTTCCCTTAGTACCCTTGGATGTATTTCATCAGGACCCGGGGCTTTATTAACATTTATTTTTTCCAAACTCTTTTGGATTACTTCCTGTGTTAACCAGTTATTTGGTGCAGGTAGTGTAGCCCCATTGTGTTGCAGTGTCCCAACCACTGGTACCTCCCTTGTGTATACCGAAGAAAAGAACCTATTTAGCTCATCTGACTTTTCCTGGTCACTAATTATCAGACTGTGTCACATTGTAATGTTCCTATAGCTTCCTTCCTCGCCTTCTTCCCATTAATATACTTAAAAAATATTTCAGGGTTAGTCTTACTCTCTTTTGCAATTAATTTTTCATTTTCTATTTTAGCCAGTCTAATCGCGCTTTTGCAAGCCTTGTTGATTTCCTTGTATTCCCGTAAAGCAGTCTCTGTCCCCTCTTGTTTGTATAATATAAATGCCTGTTTTTTACTCCGTATCTTGATCTTTAAATCATTGTTAAGCCACATGGGTTGTGATTTACTCCTTTTACTTTTATTCCCACACGGTATATGCCGATGTGTATGTATATTTAGTAAGGATTTAAATGTTGTCCATTTATGTTCAGTGTTTTTACCTATCAGTTCTCTGTCCCAGTCTATACTTTGTATTGCTGCCCTTAGACCGTTAAAATCTGCCCTTTTAAAATTAAGAGTTTTTGTTGGCCCCTTAAAATGTTGTTTTTTTAATTCAATCTCAAATGAGACTGTGTTGATCACGGTTTCCCAAAGGTTGCCCTATTTCAACATTTGATACAATATCAATATTATTTGTAATGAGTAAATCTAAGATAGCTTCATTTCTAGTAGGCTCCTGTATAACCTGGGCCAGATAATAATCCCTGAGTGTACTCAAGAACCTGCTCCCCTTAGCTGAACTGCTGGTCTCATTTATCCAGTTTATTTAAGGGTAATTAAAATCTCCCATTATTAGGACTTGCCCGTGCCTAGCTGCATTTCCAATCTGTAACAATAATTGTATTTCCTCACTTTCAGCTATATTTGGGGGTTTATAGCATACTCCTACTAATATTCTTTTGGAATTTGCTGCTCCGCTATTTAAATCTACCCACAAACATTCAGCTTTATCACTTGGTCCACCATAAATATCTTCTCTGACTATAGCCTTAAATTCAGGCTTAACATACAGACAAATCCCTCCTCCTCGTTTACCATTGCCTCTATCTTTCCTAAATAGGTTATAACCATCCAGATTAACAGTCCAGTCTTGAGATTGTTGTTCATAAAAATGTTGTTCATAAAAATTTAAGTTTTATTTATGTACTATGTAAAATCATAAAGTTATAAAAATGTATAAAAATTTGTAAGTTTTAGCTGGGAGATAATTGAGTAGATACAGTAATAAACTCAATTATCTCTCAAGTAGAGGGGAGGGAAACTGTGGGCGTTACTATTGTGTTATTGGTTGTTTATACCTTCCCCTGGGTGTGTTCTGTTTACCTGACTGTAATAAAAACCAGGCTGGGTGTGCCAGCAAGAGAGTTCTACTTGACCCTTCAAAACGTAGCCTCGTCTCGTTCTTGGAGGGGATTGCTATATCACACTGGGGATTGCTATGCTTTGCATACTCCCTGGAGCTTTAAACTACTGAACCCTTGTTCCTGATGTACTCTCCTTGGAGGAGAGGTCTTCCCCACACGATCCTGGATGCTGGAGATTCATACAGGGTGGGAGGAAGACGGCGCAGCTCCAGTTAAGCTACGGCGGTTGTGGAGTCTGTGGTGGTTGTGGTGTCCGGTGCAGTGCTTGTAGGCCTCGACGCAAACAAGGACGCGTCCATCAACGGAGGTACCCGGTCGGGGTGCCAGGAGATCCGTTACAGTGACTTTATGTATTTTAAAGTGGTTATGTTTTTTTTTACAACCATGTGCTCAATGGAGTCTGCCTCTATCCCTGGATAATTGGATTACTTTCCCCATTGTATTCAGTACAGAGGCCTCTGTAAAACCAGTTTGTAAAATGTATTTTCCCTCTCCTTGAAATGTTTATTGCTTTGAATGCTGTATGAAGTGTGTGTTTGTTTTGTTCTTGAAATGTGAGTAAAGGTGAATTGCAGTAATGCTGTTGGGTTGTCAACCTAGAGAATTGACCAACAACTACTTTTGTCCGGACATACCCAGGCCGATCCATTGGGATCAGTCCGTGTATGCCGGCTTATGGTCACAGGGGAGGTGTGTAACGGAACCCATCACTGTTTTACCCTGTTTTATGGTTATTTAATTATTATGGTTAAAATATGATCCTACTGTTATACTGTATGTATGTTGGTTTATGCTCTGCAGAATATTAGCCCAGACTATTGCAGACCTTGGCATAATAGATAATCCTATTACAAGGGCTCCTCATAAGCAAGAGAGGTCCATTGTGTGAAGTGTTCACATTATGAAGATGGAACAAAGGGAAGGATGATCTAATCAATGTCTGATTGTATCAAAGTAGCCAGGTAACCTCCGGGGGGTGTGACCACACCTATTGTCCCTCTATGTGTATTGTGTGGCCAACTATAGGGGATGTGTATTGGCTGTGGGAAGAGATGTGTATATATATTTCTGCACAACAAAATAAAGACAGTATTATTTGACTCCCAATTGAGTGTCGTCCAATATGGAAGGTTGGGGATGGTGAGACTGTAGTGCTTTTTGGATATTTTACCGTATACCAGCGGAGATATTGGATTCGTGTTCCAACTCCGTTACACTTAGTACTACCTCCCTATTGACTATGCTACCCTTCCCGCCATCTCCTCCCCTATGAGTTGTTAATTCATCCCTTATACCCTCTACACTTTCTACCCCATTACTTATATCTAGTCCCTCCCACCCACCTACTAGTTTAAAAATTCCTCCAGCCTTTCTACCATCCTATCCCCTAGTACAAAAGCTCCCTCATCATTAAGGTGCAATCCATCCCTACTGTAGAGATTGTACCAAAGTGAGAAGTCAGCCCAGTGCTCTAAAAAGCCAAACCCCTCCTTAGTGCACCACATCTTTAGCCACGCATTAACCTCCCTAATCTCCTTCTGCCTCCCTGTGCTAGCACGTGAAAATACTACCTTGGAGGTCCTTGCCTTCAGCTTATTACCTAGTTCTCTAAAATCATTCTTTAGGACACTCCATCTTCCACTAACTTTGTCATTGGTACCAATATGTACCAAGACCACCGGTTCATTTCCAGCCCCTCCCAATAATTTGTCTACCCGATCCACAACATGACGAACCCGAGCACCCGGGAGACAGCAAACTGCTCGATTGCTGGGATCTGAGTGACAAATCTCCCTGTCTACTTTCCTAATAATAGAGTCCCCTACAACCAAAACCTGTCTGTTGTTCTGTCTATTCTGCCCTCCCTCTCCTCCAGTAGAGCTGTTCGCCCGGCTGTTAGAGGGAACCGCTCTATCTGGCATTGCCATTCCTGAATGGACATCCCCAACAGTTTCACTCAATCTGGCAAATCTGTTGGTGTTTGCCAACTCAGAACTGGCGGCCTCCTCCTGTTCCCCCTGATTCCCCTTGTAACTGTAACCCAGCTGCCTCCCTGGACATCCTCACTAGCCCCAGCTCCACCCTCCATGCTAAGCCCAGCTAAACTGTGCTCAGTGAGCACCAACCCCCTTTCCAGTGGAGCAATATCACTAAGTGCTGCAATTCTCCTCTCCAGATCTCCAATTTGAGCTTCCAGAGAGGCAACATGCTCACACCTCTCACAGAGGTATGGACCCTGGATCATCTGTTCCAGTATTGCATACATATGACAGGATGTACACTTAATAAGGTTGCCACTGGACTGACTCATAATTATTATTATTGTCTACAAAATTTCAGTGGGAAAAATAAAAAATATAAAATAATAGATTTATATAAAGTTTTCCTCCTTTGCACTATAAATCTGCCCTCCATTTTCTTTGAAGTCCCTCCTTTTATTTAAACTCCTAGCAAGCTCACAATTTCCCCTTCTCCTGTTTATATTAACTTCTGCCTTCTCACCTGGGCACAATTAGTGCACTCTGCAGTTTATCAGCCTTTACTTGTAAGGTAAATCCACTTGTTCACGTTATTAGTTTTTAAATTTTGAGTCAGTAAACTCAGAAGTCACATGATAGATCTAGATATTAGTGTGACAAGATCAGTCTCGTCACTGTGAATTGGAGGAGCCTGGTTGCCTGAATTCTACCTTTTGAATTCGGCCCATGTTGATACGCTTGATTTCCCCCTTACAAAGACATGGAAGCCATGCTTCATTTGGTCAGAAAGGGCTATGATCTATCTTTTGAACCACTGGACCAATTTATATGATTTGGACATATTTTTGTATTTGGAGTATGCTGATTCTGAAAATGTAAGTTATGTGAATGTGATGCATACTTTTAAAGTTATGAATAATGTGAAAAAATGTGTTACAGATTCTGACCAACCCCCATCTATGAGGGGTGAGTCACTAAGGCCAGATGGTTGAGAGCAAAGGTTATCTACATGCACAACGGGGGAGATAGCAGAACAAAGAGAGTTTCCAGACATACAGGCTCCATAACTCCATGGGGTCTACAGGTTTGCCCCCACAGGTCCAGGCAGCCACACCTAGTGGGCGGACCTGGGAGGAGTCTCATGTTTCCCACAGTGTGACGCTATGTGATTGGCTAGAGGCCATTAGGGGCTGACCTCAGGTAGCCCCTCCCTCTACTGTGTATGTGAAATGGTTTAATATGTCTTGTAATTAATAAAGAAGGGAGTTGACTGCTTGACCCTCAAACACAGAGCTTATGTCTCGTTCTTGGGGGGATTCATGGTATGCTGTTACAGACTGACTGCCAGGAGTCTAAGCATCTTGGGGTGCTTTTCCTGTTCAGCTGCTAGCAGCTATTCGTGAGGTTCCAGCTCCAGGCTTGGAGCATTTTCCCCTTGGATCCAGTTTGGGGGAATGGGTGTCCTGCAGTAGCTGTCCCTATATCACTGGACGGGCAGATCAACTAAAACGGCCTTGGCACCCCCTTATATGTGTGGGGGTACCGTTACATCTGGTGGCAAGCGGCGGGATTGTTCCCACAGCCAGAAGGACAGCTACAGGAGACACCGTTCCGTGGATTTACAAGTTGAGGGCAACGCATGTCCCAGTACAGCGACCCTAAAAGCAGCAGAATGGAACCAGCAGTGCTATACGAGGATGAGGACCTGGATGGCCGGGATGCACTAAGGAAAGGCATCTGGTACCAGGCCCTGGATAATGTACAATACCAGAGGGGTGAGAGTCTCCCCAGTGAAGAGTAGCGGTTGCAGAAGCAAGTGGCCCTGCGCATGCCCTTCCTGGGAGAGCAGCCCCTGGAGGAAAGGGTGGAGGAACTCAAGCTCCGTGCATGGCAGGAGCTATGGCTGGAGGATGCCTACCAGGCGCTCTGGTGGTATATTACACAATATATACCCTGGACAGCCGAGCATGATAAGCCAGAGGGAGAGGAGTTTGATGGTCCTGGGTTGTTATGGCAGTCATTTGGAGATCCTGACTTCGGGAGCCCTGCGCAGACCAGACTTCAGGATATTTTCTATGAAAGGGAGGCTAGGCATGACTGGGATGACCCCCATGAGGTAGAGCAAAACCTGGGTCACCTAGCCACCCTCGAGTGGGGACTAGAGCAAGACAACCGAGACCTCTTCTACTCCATTGGGAAGGCTCAGCAGGACAACAAGGTGAGAGACCCAGATCCAGACCCCTTCTACTGGGAAGATATTATAGAGTTTTACTGGGAGGAACCCCAGGTGTCAGGTGGAGATAGGACTGAGGTCTCTCCACCGGCCCTGCAGGGATGCTGGGTAGTCAGCCCAGATCCCCAGCGGCAGGCTGAGTTACAGGGGGCAGAGAACGCTGGTCCTGTCCCCCAGTGGCAGATTGATATGCAGGGAATTGGGAGCTCAGACTCCATTCTCCAGCAACAGGGCTGTGTATCCAAAGGGGAAACAGTCGATCTCCCCCTACAGCTGCAGAGCTATGTATCCAAAGGAGAGACAGTCGATCTCCCCCTCCAGCAACAGGGCTGTGTATCCAAAGGGGAGACAGTCGATCTCCCCCTACAGCTGCAGAGCTATGTATCCAAAGGGGAGACAGTCGATCTCACCCTACAGCTGCAGAGCTATGTATCCAAAGTGGAGACAGTCGGTCTCCCCCTAAAGCAACCAGGGCAGAGTACCGCTGGTCTCTGCCCACTCAGCAACCCACCAAGGCAGCTTACCAGTACCCCGCCCAGCCATGGTGAGGCACCTGGACCTGGACAAGTTTCTCCTCTACCCAGGTGTAGTAACCAGTTATTGTGGGTGGGCTGTACTGCTGATTGTGTTTTGTGGGTAGGCTGCTGGACTAACCAGAGCACTGGCTGGCAGAAGGTCAGATACTCTGTTAGTCTGTTTGGAAAAGGGGAGAGATGTGACGAGATCAGTCTCGTCACTGCGAATTGGAGGAGCCTGGTTGCCCGAATTCTACCTTTTGATTAAGGCCCATGTTGATACGCTTGATTTTCCCCCTACAAAGACATGGAAGCCATGCTTCATTTGGTCAGAAAGGACTATGATCTATCTTTTGAACCACTGGACCAATTTATATGATTTGGACATATGGTTGTATTTGGAGTATGCTGATTCTGAAAATGTAAGTTATGTGAATGTGATGCATACTTTTAAAGTTATGAATAATGTGGAAAAATGTGTTACAGATTCTGACCACCCCCCATCTATGAGTGGTGAATACTAAGGCCAGATGGTTGAGAGCAAAGGTTATCTACATGCACAACAGGGGAGATAGCAGAACAAAGAGAGTTTCCAGACATACAGGCTCCATAACCCCATGGGGTCTACAGGTTTGCCCCCACAGGTCCAGGCAGCCACACCTAGTGTGTGGACCTGGGAGGAGTCTCATGTTTCCCACGGTGTGACGCTATGTGATTGGCTAGAGGCCATTAGGGGCTGACCTCGGGTAGCCCCTCCCTCTACTGTGTATGTGAAATGGTTTAATATGTCTTGTAATTAATAAAGAAGGGAGTTGACTGCTTGACCCTCAAACACAGAGCTTATGTCTCGTTCTTGGGGGGATTCATGGTATGCTGTTGCAGACTGACTGCCAGGAGTGTAAGCATCTTGGGGTGCTTTTCCTGTTCAGCTGCTAGCAGCTATTCGTGAGGTTCCAGTTCGAGGCTTGGAGCATTTTCCCCTTGGATCCAGTTTGGGAGAATGGGTGTCCTGCAGTAGCTGTCCCTATATCACTGGACGGGCAGATCAACTAAAACGGCCTTGGCACCCCCTTATATGTGTGGGGGTACCGTTACAATTAGATTGCTTTGGGACTAGATTTCTAAAAAAAGAAAAGCACTAAGTATAAGTACAAGATATGCTTGGGTAATATATCAGAGTTATGAGAATCACTAAGGTATAATCTAAGTATACAAAGTCATAAGGAGAAACCTAGATTTTTTTTTTTTTCACTTTAAATGTCTTCACGTTTATGCTATGGTAAATGGAAGTTATATGAAGATCAGTATCCTCAACCCTCCATCCAAGATGTTTTTACATCTATTTCCATCATTTCTAAATATGGGAAGAACCGCCCTGTTGATTCTAGAGGGGGTCATTTATCAATTCCCCTTTTGGAAAATGAATGTTTAGTTTAGTATGAAAGTGCTGCAAAGTTTTATAGAAGCTTGCCCGAAACTATAATATACATAAGACCTTTCCTTTTAAAACAAAATATAATTAAGTTTAATGAGTAGTAAAATTATCGCACATAATGTTAATGGAATGAATTCCCCATTAAAAAGAAAATCAGCCTTTATGCAATATAAAAAATATAAGGCAGATATTATATGCATACAGGAGACACACTTGAAAGGGCCGACAACTCCCTATTTAAATAATTGTAATTATAAGATATGAATGGATGCCACATATAATAACAAATCTAGAGGGTTTTCAATTCTCTTTAATAACAGATAAAGTATCCAAGAAGAGTTTTCTAAGATTGATTTAAATGGGAGATAAATAATATGGATTGTAGCCATAAAATGGCAAAATAATAACCTTATTATATATATATACACCAAATAAAAAACAGATCACTTACATCAAAAAAGTTATGAGAGAGGTTCAGAAAATAAGGAAAGGATACTTATATATATGTGGATATTTAATATGGTGCTTGATGCAGAGAAGGATAGAGTGGGAAATAAATAAAAACAGAATCTCAGTTGATTAAAACATCACATGAATTTTCCAAATGAATTAATAGTTTTGATCTCCTAGATGAATGGAGAGTACTTCACCCGTTCGAGACAGACTATACTTTTTTCTCGGGCCGGTTTAGTTTATACTCCAGACTTGATCACTTATTTGTAGATCTTCAATCCCTGAGAAGGGTAAAAAAAATTGAAATAAAGACATCGGTGTGGTCAGACAATTTGATGCTTATAATAAAATATAAATGATACCACCGAAAGGCGAACAAAAAAAAATTGGAGAATCGATCTGTAACGGAGCCTATTACTGTTTTACCCTGTTTTATGGTTATTTAATTCTTATGGTTAAAATATGATTACATTGCTGTACTGTAGATATGTTGTTTTATGTTCTACAGAATATATTGGCTCAGAATATTACAGCTACTAGGCTAATAGATAATCCTATTACAGAGACTCCTCATAAGATAAGGAAGTCTATTATATAAAGTGTTTTCATTATGAGACATAGAACAAAGAGAAGTATAATCTGATCAATGTCTGATTATATCAAAGTAGCCAGGTAGCCTCCGGGGGGTGTGACCACACCTATTGTCTCTCTATGTGTATTGTGTGGCCAAATATGGGGGATGTGTATTGCCTGTGGAAAGAGGTGTATATATATTTCTGCATAACAAAATAAAGACAGTATTCTTTGACTCCCAATTGAGTGTCGTCCAATATGGGTGGTCTGGGCTTCTGAGACTGCGCAGGGCTTCTATATGGATATTTAACGGTATACCAGCGGAGATATTGGACTTATGATTCCAACTCCATTACATTTGTTGGCAGTGACGGGATAGAAGCCAAGCCTCGGAATGGAACAAGCAGTGTTATACGAGGAGGAGGACCTGGATTACAGGGATGCATTAAGGAAAGGCATCTGGTACCAGGCCCTGGATAATGTACAATACCAGCGGGGTGAAAGTCTCCCCAGTGAAGAGTAGCGGTGGCAGGAAAAAGTGGCCCTGCGGATGCCCTTCTTGGGGGAGCAGCCCCTGGAGGAATGGGTGAAGGAACTAGAGCACTGGGTATGGCAGGAGCAATGGCTGGAGGATGCCTACCAGGCGCTCTGGTGGGATATGGTACAGTACAGACCCTGGACAGCCGAGCATGACAAGCCAGAGGGAGAGGAGTTTAATGGTCTAGGCTTGTTATGGGAGTCCCAAGTACCCCAGCAGAAGAGCTGACAGCGGGGCAGAGTGCAGTCGGCCTCTGCCCTCCCTTTGTCCCTTGTACAGAGCAGGATGTCCTGCAGGTTATACCAGCAGAAGAGCTGGCATCAGGGCAGAGCGCTATTCGGTAGTTTTGTGCGCTCAGATCCCAGCTATCTGGGGATATGTGAAATGTCTGTGTGTTATGGGTAAAAGGTGACTGTAACGGAGCTGGGACACGCAGTCCAAAATCTCCGCTGGTATACGATAAAATACCCACGAGGCACTACAGTTTCACCATCCCCGACCTCCCATATTGGACGACACACAATTTGGGAGTCAAATGAATACTGACTTTATTTTGTTATTGCAGAAATATTTATACCCATCTCTTCCCACAGGCAATACACATGCTGCACAATACACATAAAGAGAACAATAGGGGGGTCACACCTCCCTGGCAACTTTGATACAATCAGACACTGATTCAATTACACCTCTTTGTTCTTATCAGAGAATTAAAACACTTTGGAAAATGCAAAGATCCTTTACAACTTTCTTATCTCTTGAATCTCTGTAATAGGATTATCTATTAGCCTAGGTCTGCAAAAGTCTGGCTAATATTCTGCAGAGCATCAACCAGCATACATATTGTAGGATCATATTTTAACCAAGAATAATCATAAAACAGGGTAAAACAGTGATGGGTTCCGCTACACACCTCCCCCGTGACCATAAGCCGGCATACACGGTCTGATCCCAACGGATCGGCCTGGGGATGTCCGGACAAAAGTATTTGTTGGTCAATTCTCTAGTTTGACAACCCATCAGCATTACTGCAATTCACATTTACTCACATTTCCCATATCCCCAGATAGCTGGGATCTGAGCGCACAAAACCACCGAATAGCGCTCAGATCCTCTTCACACAGTTCAATTGCCATGTAGCTAAAGTCTTTCCCATAGTCTTTCATCATATGAATGGGCTCCATGGCATAGCTATCTGGGGTATCACCGCTCCCACAGGGCAAGTACAGAATGACCCCCCTGTATGTAAAGGGCCAGAATGAGTGACTTACACTCTGGTATGGCCGAACACTGGTTCCAAAGGGCAATATGTACCAGGGCCATAGTCGCAAGGCAGGAGGCTGGCAAACAGTCCTCTCCAAGCCAAAGTGGCGAAGGGCACTTCATCACACATCTCTCCTTTGGGGGGAAGTCTAACCAGGCACCTGGATATTTCGCTGGGGTGATGGTGCAACACGCTGAGGGGACTTGAGGGGCAGAGGCCAGCGGCACTCTGCCCTGATGCCAGCTCTTCTGCTGGTATAACCTGCAGGACCTCCTGCTCTGTACCAGGGACAAAGGGAGGGCAGAGGCCGACTGCACTCTGCCCCGCTGTCAGCTCTTCTGCTGGGGTACTTGGGACATATTCCGGCTCAGTAGCCAGGGAAACGTGGGGGTCAGTGGGGGTTAACATTTCCTCTGTTAACCCTGGGGCCACATTAGAAGTTAGCTGGGGAGGGGAGTTTGTACTTACCCCCTCCTCCGGTTGTCCCAGTGACGGTAGTTGGGGATCTGGACAAGCTGTGGGCGCAGAGACCACGGTCCCATCTGCGCCGTCTGGGAGATTGGTGTCTCCCCTGGTTAGGGTAAACTGTCGCTGGGGGGGAAGGATGACACCTTCTGCCCCCTGTGTTTCACACTGCCGCTGGGGGGGAAGGACGACACCTTTGGCCCCCTGGAGTACCCACTGACGCTGTGGAGGAATGTCGACACCTTCTGCTCCCTGGGGTACACACTGCCGCTGGGGGGGAAGGACGACACCTTCTGCCCCCTGGGGTTCACACTGCCGCTGAGGGGGAAGGTCGACACCTTCTGCTCCCTGGGGTACACACTGCCGCTGGGGGGAAAGGACGACACCTTCTGCCCCCTGGGGTTCACACTGCCGCTGGGGGGGAAGGACGACACCTTCTGCCCCCTGGGGTACACACTGCCGCTGAGGGGGAAGGACGACACCTTCTGCCCCCTGGGGTTCACACTGCCGCTGGGGGGAAAGGACGACACCTTCTGCCCCCTGGGGTTCACACTGCCGCTGGGGGGAAAGGTCGACACCTTCTGCCCCCTGGGGTTCACACTGCCGCTGAGGGGGAAGGACGACACCTTCTGCCCCCTGGGGTTCACACTGCCGCTGGGGGGAAAGGACGGCACCTTCTGCCCCCTGGGGTTCACACTGCCGCTGAGGGGGAAGGACGACACCTTCTGCCCCCTGGGGTTCACACTGCCGCTGGGGGGAAAGGACGACACCTTCTGCCCCCTGGGGTTCACACTGCCGCTGGGGGGAAAGGACGACACCTTCTGCCCCCTGGGGTTCACACTGCCGCTGAGGGGGAAGGACGACACCTTCTGCCCCCTGGGGTTCACACTGCCGCTGGGGGGAAAGGACGACACCTTCTGCCCCCTGGGGTTCACACTGCCGCTGAGGGGGAAGGACGACACCTTCTGCCCCCTGGTGTTCACACTGCCGCTGGGGGGAAAGGACGACACCTTCTGCGACAGTCTCTCTGCATGTGGCCCTGCTGGTTACACGTGTGGCACCTGATGGAGGGGTTTGGTAGTTCCCACCACCCGGACGCAGTGCTGGGGCGGGGTTAATGGTGGGAGGTGGGTTAGCAGCTCCCAAGATGGACCGCTCCCGTGCCCGCATCTTTTCCATTATGCATTTGTGGACATCTGTCATTAACCATTCCAAGGTTTTTATGGGAAGCGTACCTGGGAAAAAGGCCAGTCTGCTTTGGAGTTCTCTTCCAAACTCATTCTGTGGGGTAATACGAGGTACTGTAACCATAAGTTCCTTTCTGTCTGCATCCCTGTAGTCCGCGGCCGCCTCCTCCTCCTCATGATGGAACGCTGTCTGAAAACTAGCCGGTTCCATCCTGCTGTAGCCAGGGGCGCTGTACGGATACTAGCGTTGCCCTCAATTTGTACTCCACGGAATGGTGTCTCCTGTAGCTGTCCTTCTGACCGTGGGAACAATCCCGCCACTTGCCAACAAATGTAACGGAGCTGGGACACGCAGTCCAAAATCTCCGCTGGTATACGATAAAATACCCACGAGGCACTACAGTTTCACCATCCCCGACCTCCCATATTGGACGACACACAATTTGGGAGTCAAATGAATACTGACTTTATTTTGTTATTGCAGAAATATTTATACCCATCTCTTCCCACAGGCAATACACATGCTGCACAATACACATAAAGAGAACAATAGGGGGGTCACACCTCCCTGGCAACTTTGATACAATCAGACACTGATTCAATTACACCTCTTTGTTCTTATCAGAGAATTAAAACACTTTGGAAAATGCAAAGATCCTTTACAACTTTCTTATCTCTTGAATCTCTGTAATAGGATTATCTATTAGCCTAGGTCTGCAAAAGTCTGGCTAATATTCTGCAGAGCATCAACCAGCATACATATTGTAGGATCATATTTTAACCAAGAATAATCATAAAACAGGGTAAAACAGTGATGGGTTCCGCTACAGTGACTTTATGTATTTTAAAGTGGTTTATGTTTTTTTGCAACCATGTGCTCAATGGAGTCTGCCTCTATCCCTGGATAATTGGATTACTTTCCCCATTGTCTCCAGTACAGAGGCCTCTGTAAAACCAGTTTGTAAAATGTATTTTCCCTCTCCTTTAAATGTTTATTGCTGTGAATAGTGATGTCGCGAACATAAAATTTTCGGTTCGTGAACCGCCGCAAATGTTCACGAACCAGCGAACCCGGCGAACCGCCATAGACTTCAATGGGCAGGCGGATTTTAAAACCCACATGCACTCTTTCTGGCCACATGGATGGGAAAGTTGTTTCAAGGGGACTTACACCTGGACTGTGGCATGCCGGAGGGGGATCCATGGCAAAACTTCCACGGAAAATTACATAGTTGATGCAGAGTCTGGTTTTAAGCCATAAAGGGCAAAAATCACCTAACTTTCCTAAATTGTTTGGAATAACATGCTTTAAAACATCAGGTAGTGTAAGGGTTAGGCCCGCTTCACAGTAACAGACCAATCTCCCCGTTTAATGCACTGCAAACAACCGCAAACAGTCCATTTGCACAACCGCAAACTCCCCATTTGCACAAGGTTGGATACCAAGCTAGCCATGTCCCGTTCCTTGTCCTCACTGATGTCATTGAAGGTCTCTTTCTCCACCCAGCCCCCTGCTGTGTTTGGTCTTCCACCTCCTCAAAGCCACCTTCCTCCTCTGACTCCTCTTCTTCCGACTCCTCTCACTGCATTGCCTCTCTCTGCATTATTATAAGGTGTGTTAAGTAGTACTACTCTTATCAGTTTAATACCTGTTACAGCACCTATCAGGGGGCGTGTATAAGGCCTGGATTTTTGGAACCAGGAGATTGAAAAAGATGCTTTGTTGGTCGTATCACTTCAATTGTGGGGCATGGCACGTGCAATCAAAGGTGCCACCATATAGGAATGGCGTGTTTGTAAGTACTACTCTTATCAGTTTAATACTTGTTACGTCACCTATCAGGGCACGTGTATAAGGCCTGGATTTTTGGGACCGGGAGATGGAAAAAGATGCTTGGTTGGTCGTATCACTTCAAATTTGGGGCACTTTGTGACATTAGCTTCTTACGCTCAAACATGTCCTTTACAGGCACCTGACTATGGGCAGATGAGCAGGAACTGCTCAAGGCGAGAGACGGAGTGGCGGATGGTTGAGAGGGGGCAAGGAGGACAGCAGTGGTTGATGTGGCTGATGATGCTGGACCAGGAGGAGGATGGCGGCTTTGAGTTTGTGTGCTCCTTGTACTCATGTGTTGGTCTGGAGTCACCCAAAGATTAGGTCTCAACCTGTAGAGGGTAAGGGAACCAGGCTACTCTAGACCTCATTCATCATTACAGGTTTTGACAGATTGGTACTATGCGTCCAAGCTACTGTGACAACAGATATGAGTGGCACTGTGCACTTGCAGAAGTTATATCATCCTCATCATCCTCCCCTGTATCTCTTTACCCCCTCCCTCATCATCCTCCCCTGTGTCTCTTTCCCCCTTCCTCATCACCCTCCCCTGTGTCTCATCCCCCCTCCCTCATTATCCTCCCACCTCCCTCATCATCCTCCCCTGTATCTCTTTCCCCCTCCCTCATCATCATCCCCTGTGTCTCTTCTCAGCTCCCTCATCATACTCCCCTGTGTCTCTTTCCCCCCTCCCTCATCATCCTCCCCTGTGTCTCTTTCCCCCCTCCCTCATCATCCTCCCCTGTGTCTCTTTCCCCCCTTCCTCATCACCCTCCCCTGTGTCTCATCCCCCCTCCCTCATTATCCTCCCACCTCCCTCATCATCCTCCCCTGTATCTCTTTCCCCCTCCCTCATCATCATCCCCTGTGTCTCTTCTCCGCTCCCTCATCATACTCCCCTGTGTCTCTTTCCCCCCTCCCTCATCATCCTCCCCTGTGTCTCTTTCCCCCCTCCCTCATCATCCTCCCGTGTCTCTTTTTCCCCTCCCTCATCATCCTCCCCGTGTCTATTTTCCCCCTCCCTCATCATCTTCCCCTTTGTCTCTTCCCCCCTCCCTCATCATCCTCCCGTCTCTTTGCCCCCTTCCTCATCACCCTCCCCTGTGTCTCATCCCCCCTCCCTCATCATCCTCCCACCTCCCACATCATCCTCCCCTGTATCTCTTTACCCCCTCCCTCATCATCCTCCCCTGTGTCTGTTTCCCCCCTCCCTCATCATCCTCCCCTGTGTCTCTTCCTCCCTCCCTCATCATCCTCCCCCCTCCCTTGATGATAAGGGGGGGGAAGAGACACAGGGATAAGTGTGAGGGGTGTTAGGGTAAGGGGTGTCTGGGATAAGGGTGAGGGGGTTAGGTGTTAGGGTGAGGGGTGTTAGGGCTAAATGTGAGGGGTGTTAGGGTGAGGGGTGTTAGGGATAAGTGTAAGGGGTGTTAGGGTGAGGCATGTTAGGAATAAGTGTGAGGGGTGTTAGGTCTTAGGGATAAGTGTGAGGGGTGTTAGGGTTAGGGTGAGGGGTGTTAGGGATAAGTGTGAGGGGTGTTAGGGTTAGGGTGAGGGGTGTTAGGGATAAGTGTGAGGGGTGTTAGGGTTAGGGTGAGGGGCGTTAGGGATAGGTGTTAGGGTGAGGGGTATTAGGGATAAGTGTGAGGGGTGTTAGGGTTAGGGTGAGGGGTGTTAGGGATAGATGTTAGGGTGAGGGTTGTTAGGGATAAGTGTGAGGGGTGTTAGGGTTAGGGGTGTTAAGGATAAGTGTGAGGGGTGTTAGGGTTAGGGTGAGGGGTGTTAGGGATAAGTGTGAGGGGTGTTAGGGTTAAGGTGAGGGGTGTTAGGGATAAGTGTGAGGGGTGTTAGGGTTAGGGTGAGGGGTGTTAGGGATAGGTGTTAGGGTGAGGGGTGTTAGGGATAAGTGTAAGGGGTGTTAGGGTTAGGTGTTAGGGTTAGGTGTTAGGGATAAGTGTGAGGGGTGTTAGGGTTAGGGTGAGGGGTGTTAGGGTTAGGTGTTAGGGTGAGGGGTGTTAGGGATAAGTCTGAGGGGTGTTAGGGTTAGGGTGAGGGGTGTTAGGGATAAGTGTGAGGGGTTTTAGGGTTAGGGTGAGGGGTGTTAGGGATAGGTGTTAGGGTGAGGGGTGTTAGGGATAAGTGTGAGGGGTGTTAGGGTTAGGTTGATGGGTGTTATGGATAAGTGTGAGGGGTGTTAGGGTTGGGTGCTAAGGTGAGGGGAGGATGATGATAAGGGGGGGAAGAGACACAGGAGTTTCCTTGCAGCAGAGATCAAAAGAGTCCTTCAGGACTGTATTGCACACTGTGTACAGTAGCCTAGCTATGGTTTTCCCTATTGATGCAGTATCTACTACACTCAGCCTCCTCTCAGTAAGACTGCAAGTTAGTTATGATTCCAAAATGGCTGCTGTCCATGAGTTAGAAGGCTCTGGAAGGGAGTGTATACTGCTGATTGGCTGTAATGTGTCTGCTGACTGTGACATGCAGGGTCAAAGTTTGCTCAATGATAAAGTATAGAGGGCGGGTCGAATCTGGCATGTGTTCGCAGTTCGCCGCGAACGCGAACATGCTATGTTCACCAGGAACAGTCCGCCGGCGAACTATTCGGGACATCTCTAGCTGTGAATGCTGTATGAAGTGTGCGTTTGTTTTGTTCTTGAAATGTGAGTAAAGGTGAATTGCAGTAATGCTGATGGGTTGTCAAACTAGAGAATTGACCAACAAATACTTTTGTCCGGACATCCCCAGGCCGATCCGTTGAGATCAGACCGTGTATGCCGGCTTGTGGTCACGGAGGAGGTGTGTAACGGAACCCATCACTGTTTTACCCTGTTTTATGGTTATTTAATTCTTATGGTTAAAATATGATCACATTGCTGTACTGTAGATATGTTGTTTTATGTTCTACAGAATATATTGGCTCAGAATATTACAGCTACTAGGCTAATAGATAATCCTATTACAGAGACTCCTCATAAGATAAGGAAGTCTATTGTATAAAGTGTTTTCATTATGAGACATAGAACAAAGAGAAGTATAATCTGATCAATGTCTGATTGTATCAAAGTAGCCAAGTAGCCTCCGGGGGGTGTGACCACACCTATTGTCTCTCTATGTGTATTGTGTGGCCAAATATGGGGGATGTGTATTGCCTGTGGAAAGAGGTGTGTATATATATTTCTGCATAACAAAATAAAGACAGTATTCTTTGACTCCCAATTGAGTGTCGTCCAATATGGGTGGTCTGTGAGACTGCGCAGTGCTTCTATATGGATATATAACGGTATACCAGTGGAGATATTGGACTTATGATTCCAACTCCGTTACACGATCCCTCTTTGTTTAATTACCAGTCCTTTGTTAAAACTTTAAAAGAAGAGATATCTAATTTATTTAGGTTCAACAAAGAGACGGTTAATTCCCCATCTATAATATGGTGTGCAAAAAAGAGGATTATTGATCGCCAAAGCAATAGAACAAAAAAAGAAAAGAGGTAAACCCGTGAGGTTCTTATATATCAAGTTAGAAAGAACATTAGTTCAAAATAAGATAAAGCCAAATAAAGAGAGTCAAAAATGAATCAATTCATTAAACTTGTAGATTAAAAAAATATTACAAAATCAGGTTGATAATCTCTTGGGGAAATATCAGATATCACATTTTGTTTTTGGGAGCAAAACAGGGAAATGTTTGGCAAATAAGCTAAAAAAAACAACAAAATCTAAATAGAATTCTAAGGTTGAAGGGCCAAGATAATAAAATATATTCTCATCCAGATAAGATAGCTAATGTTTTGATGAACTTCTATAAATCTTTATATAATCTTGAACAGGACCCACTTTTTAGGAAACCAGACTTAGAGGATATAAAAAAAATTATATGTCAAATTAGTTTGCCCTTAATTACAGCAGAAGAACTTGAAAATCTTAATAAAAAGATTAGTAGTGAGGATATTCTAGAAGTTATAAAAAAATGGCAAAAAAACAAGGCACCAGGTCCAGATGGCTTTGATCAATTATACTATCAAATAATCTCAAAAGAGATCTGTGATCACTTAGGCAATATGTATAATGAGATCAAAACAACTGATAAATTAAGAGCAGAACTATCTAAAGCTAAAATAATAAATATTCTAAAGCAGGGTAAAAATCCCGAACTTAGTACAAGTTACCGTCCAATTTCCCTGATAAACGTAGATATAAAAATATATGCAAAAATATTGGCAAATAGATTAAATATTATTATACCTAAATTAATACATCTAGACCAATCAGGCTTTGTCAAAGGATGACAAGCCTCTTATAATATCAGACGTTTGGTAGTTATTATGTCAATAGCTAGGAGTAAAGATCTATCCATGCTGGCCCTGTGGCTTGACGCTGAAAAAGCTTTTGACAGGGTCAGCTGGGACTTTTTAGATGCAGTTTTGAAAGCTAAATTTTGGAGCTAAAGCTATCAAGGCTCTATATAGAAACCCGTCAGCGTATATTTCGGGACCAGGATATGAGTCAGAGAGTTTTACCATTAGCAACGGTACACGTCAAGGATGTCCCATATCTCCCCTCCTGTTTATTTTATTTATGGAGCCTTTAGCGGAATTCATAAGAAATAATGTTTTGATCAAGGGAGTGGAGATAGGAGAAGAGGAGTTTAAGATCATGCTCTTTGCTGATGATATCCTGCTAACACTCACGAATCCTCAGAGATCATGCGTCAAGCTGCATCAAATTCTTATGGAATTTGGTAATGTTTCATATTTTAAAACAAATCCTTCAAAATCTGATATAATACATAGAAAAATTAAGGACGAAATAAAGCAATTTTTAAAACAACAATTTATGTATAACTGGAATTCTAGATTAATAACACATTTGGGACTGAAATTTTCTTTCTCTATGAAAAACTCTATGAGGGAAAATCTGAGCAATCTTCAAAATGATATAAAAATGAATGGAAAACTCTATACCTGACTTGGTCGGTCAGAATAGCAGCAATTAATATGTGCATCATTCCGAAGTTAAGCTATGTATTTAGATGTATACCAGAGAAAGTTCCCAATAATTCCCTAAGTATGATTCAATCGTATATAGACAAGTTTATTTATTTTGGAAAAAAGCAAGAGTTAAGAGAGCAATAACATGTAAAAAATTTGAAAAAGGAGGCATGGGCCTAACGTCAATAAAGGATATTCACAATAAAATCCTAATTTCAAAATTAATTATTTTGAATATCCAGAGTAACAGAGCAATTTGGAAAAATATAGAGGATAATCTTTTAGGAGAAATACCAATCCATATGGTTATGTGGCAGCCAAACATCGAAGTTATACCCCTTAATAATTTACCGGGAAGACTTGAGTCATGCTAAAATGTTGGTTCAAAATTAGATAAAAATTTCTTTTAATTAATTTTCCTTCTGGCTTCGCCCATTGAAATCATAAGAACTAAAGAGAACTTCCAAACTCTTATAATTGGAAAAATGAAGGTATTAGATATATAGGGGATATGTACTCAAAAGGTGAATTAATAGATTTAATTACTTTACAAACTAAATTTAATAATAGTAAGATCTCATGGCTTGATTTTGAATCAATAAAAAAGCGGCTGCTGCTCTGGAGCTTCAAACCAGTATATGAAGATAGTTTATATAAGTTGGAGATTATGGCGACTAAAGAGGATGACTCTAAAATTATATTGAAGTGTAGTAGGGCAATGTCCCCTGAACCTATTTTTATAAAATCGAGTGCTATATTAGCTTGGGAAGCAGAACTAAATATGTCTTTTGAGCCCTCTTTGTGGGCAAATTCATTTCAAATAATAAAAAAATCAGCGTTTAACACCTTATATCTGGAGCTCTTTTTTTAAATTACACAGAGGTGGTATTGTACCCCCCAGTTTATGGGAAAATTAAACTTCCAACCAGATGATTTATGCTGGAAAGAATGTGGCCAGATAGACACGACATTACATGTATGGTGGGAATGTGATAAGATCAATGCATTATGGGTAAAATGCTTCTCAGAAATATCAAAGATCTGCAATAAACATCTAAAAGGTATCCCTCAGATGGCCTTATTTCATTTAAAGTTAGATATGTTGGCGCCACGTGAAAGATTTCTAATTTCTCATATTCTCCTAATTGTAAAAAATCTTTTATCAAAATATTGGAAGCAACCGATAATTCCATCATGGAATGAAGTAGTAAATACAATAAAAATCAATCGGGAGATTATGAAGAGTAATTCTGAAAGTAATCCCATAAATAGGCGGCTATTTGCAAATTGGGATTTTTGGGATCAATATTTAATGCTAACCCATAGAGAACAAGAAATAGATTATAACTAAAAAGGGATGGCAGCTAGGAAGGTTAAGAAAGAAAGAAACGGGTAGGCAAAGAGATAAGAGAAGGTGAAAGGAAAATATCGGTCAAGGTATACTGTTGTATTAGATTATATTAGTGCAATACGTAAAGCAATGGAAGTTTTGAGAATGTTTTTGTGTGAATATATTGTTATGTTTATGTATTTTTTATATGGAAAAAGTATATTTTATACCTGTATGTAAATTGTAAATTTTATGTAGAAAAATAAATATATTAAAAAAAAAGACATATGTGGTAGAACTACGTTTGTTTATTAGATGCTGGGATTTCCATGCTGTGTTTGTGGCTGTCAAATCAGAGGAAAATATTAGTAATATTTTGCAGTTTGTTGTTTAATTGTTCAGTCGTGTACAAATCTTTATGACTCCATAGATCACTGAATGCCAGGCACATCTATCATCCACTGCCATTCTGAGCTCCATCAAGCTCATTCCCATTGCTTCAATGACCTCTTCTATCCATCTCTGACCCTGCCGTACCCTTAGTCTTGTGCCTATCTTATGATATTGTAAAAATAGTTGGGCTTTAGCCTCATGATCAAATCTTCAAGTGAACAATTTTGCTTTATTTCTTGTAGTATCAATTGATCAAATCTTCTTGCAGTCCATCAGACCCTAAGTAGTTTTCTCCAAACCCCACAATTCAAAGGCTTCAATTCTATGGGCTGAGTCTTCTTTATGGGCCTAGCTCTCACATAGTTCTATTGTGATTTCTTTACTTTGTAATTGCTTCATCAAACTTGGCATAGCTTTCATCCCCAGAAGCAAACATCTTTTAATTTTATGGCTGCAGTCACCATATTGGAGCCCAGGAAAATACAATCTGTTACTGCCTATATACTTTTCAGCCAAAGATGGAGGAACTCAAAATAGTCAGCAAAACAAAACCTGTGGTAGATCAGAACATGAGCTTCTTATTGTTAGACTGAAGAGGTAAAATCATACGACCAAGCAGATACAAAGTAAATAATATACCCTATGAATAGACAGTGGAAACAAATAATAGATTTAAGATACTAGACATGGAAGCTGGAATGTCTAAAGAACTTTGTGACATTGTACAGAAAACAGCAACAAAGAATATCCCCAAAAGAAAGAAAACTAAGAAGAGGCTTTGACAGTAGCCCAGAAAAGAAGGAAAGTAAAATGTAATGGAGATTTGTCCAAGTGATTGCAGACAAGGAAACATTCCATAATGAGATAGATAAAGATAGCTAGATGGGTAAGTCAAGAGGTCTCTTCATGAAAACTGGGATCTCAAAGAAACCTTTCATGACAAAATCAGAGCGATAAAAGAAGAGAAAATGGTAGGGACTTAACAGAAGCAGATTATATAAATAAGAGGAGGCTGATCTATACAGGGAGGATAGGAATGGGGAGATAGAAGGTGATGAAGGGCGGGAATGTGACGTAAAAAGAGAGATAGATTGGATGGGGTGAAAGAGGGAAAATGGAAAGGGAGCTTTGGGGAAGAGGAGTTAGGAGAGAAACGGAGAGGTTGGATAATTAAATCAAGCAATATCTAAATCATTTATTGATCAATTAAAAAAATTAAATTTGTATGTAATTTTTGTCACATTTATAAATGTTACATTTAGTGCAAAGAGGTCTGTTCAACCCATTATAAAGTATCAGCAACTTATATTTATTCCAAAACATAGCTTTTTGTACAGTACAGGGTGTAATTCTTAATGACAATGGACTCATCAATCATGTTCATTTATCAAAAATATCTATAAAATAAAGATTTATCACGCTATACATATTAGTATCACTTATACATTTATGTATTATTACATATTAGAGAGCGCTTGACATTTATGAGCCTTTCAGGTCCTAAGAGCATTTTTTTTCTAAAGCTCTAGAAGCTCAATGCTTTGTTTGATGCTACAAACGTTCATAGGCAACAAGAACATTATTGGGGGAGCTATTAAGGTTGAGAGAGAAAAAAAAAAATATATATATATATATAACTTACTTCACACATTGATTATATGTGCTCAGCATGATGGTGTAGAGCAAAGTCCAGAAGTTCAGGATCCCTTGAATCAAAACTTTATTGGTAACCAAGCAGATCATCAATGCCCAGAACCAGCGCAGCCTCCTAGTATGTATTGTAATAATACAAGCGGATACACTAGTAGGACTTACTAAAAGAGCAGCATTTCTGAAAAGTCATATGAACATGATTTACAACTCACATATCCATATAATCTTGCTATTTTTTTATTAATTACATGTATATGATCTTGCTTGATGTGTCATGGTGGACTCATATTAAAACATTCCCCACATCCCATACATACAACTGGTCATTATCCTGTGTCATTTCACATCTGACTGAAACACATGTTTTTTCTTCTTGTGTACGTTTCAGAACATGCAAAAGGTTTTTCTCCTGTGTACATAAAGATCTGAGAGATGATGGAACCATTTCCCACATTCAGAACATGGAAAAGGTTTTTCTCCTGTATGAGTCATCTTATGTTTATTAAGATGTGAGGTCTGACTGAAACATTTCCCACATTCAGAACATGGAAAAGGTTTTTCTCCTGTGTGAGTCAATTTATGGCTATTAAGCGCTGAGAGCTGATTGAAACATTTCTCACATTCAGAACACGGAAAAGGTTTTTCTCCTGTATGAATCATTTTATGTTTATTAAGAACTGAGAGCTGACTGAAACATTTCCCACATTCAGAACATGGAAAAGGTTTTTCTCCTGTATGCGTCATCTTATGTCTGTTAAGTACTGAGAGATAACTAAAACATTTCCCACATTCAGAACATGGTAAAGGTTTTTCTTCTTTATGAGTCTTCTTATGGTTATTAAGATCTGAGAGATGACTGAAACATTTCCCACATTCAGAACATGGAAAAGGTTTTTCTCCTGTATGAATCATCTTGTGTCTATTAAGTACTGAGACATAACTGAAACATTTCCCACATTCAGAACATGAAAAAGGTTTTTCCCCTGTATGAATAATCTTATGTTTCGTAAGTGCTGAGAAATAACTGAAACATTTCCCACATTCAGAACATGGAAACAGTTTTTCTCCTGTATGAGTCCTCTTATGTTTCTTAAGTGCTGAGAAATAACTGAAACATTGCCCACATTCAGAACATGGAAAAGGTTTTTCTCCTGCATGAGTCATCTTATGTTTATTAAGGCATGACGCCCAACTGAAACATTTCCCACATTCAGAACATGAAAAAGGTTTTTCCCCTGTATGAGTCCTCTTATGTTCTTTAAGCGTTGAGGCCTGAGTGAAACATTTCCCACATTCAGAACATGGATAAGGTTTTTCTCCTGTATGAGTCCTCTTATGCTTATTAAGAGTTGAGAGATGACTGAAACGTTTTGTACATATAGAACATGAAAACGGTTTTTCTCCTGTATGAGTCCGCTTATGTTTATTAACATATGAGCTCCGTCTGAAACATTTCCCGCATTCAGAACATGCAAATGGTTTTTCTACTATGTGAGAAATGTGGTCTTCTCCAAGGGTATTCCAAATCTCGGAACCATCTGTTGGAAACAAAAGCACCAGGAGTAAATTTTGACAGCTTTAATATACTTCTAAATGTAAATGATTAGTTAGTATATATCATTAATTATAGAGAATAAGGTTAAATAACGCCACCCCTATGGAATGGTTAGTATGCTATAAAAATACATTTTTACATGCTTAATCTTTTCATTCATAATCTTTAAAAAAAAGGATAATATTACTCACATGTTGAGTGCATGGAGATTAAATAGTCATAGGAATAAAATAGTAGATGCTGTTAATAAAATGGGAACTACGTTTTCCTAGGTAGTTCAATATCTTTACTACTATAACTTACATGTTCAGAGGGTACTTGGAAGGCCCCACCCACCAACCCCAATGATGATCCCCATGGTATCCAAAATTAGGACTGCCATAGCACCCAAACCCACTACCATGTGGGTACCTGTGAAAACCCATGATACCTTAACACCTGCCCAAAAATGTATGTAAATAATAACTCATTTACTAAAAATAAAAATAAAAATATAATGTAAAATAAAAAAAATACACTTTAAAATAAAAACATTACCTTGAAATAAAAAAAACATTAAAATAAAAATACATTAAAGCTGTAACTGTAAAAAATAATGAATACAATTTCTAGTTCAAGCAATGCTGTGGACCATCTTGAAAAAGAAAGTCCTCTTACTTGAAGACCCTCACTCCTCAACTATGCCACCATGGTCATGGAAATGCCATTCCAAAAAAATCCTGCCACTCTATTAAAAAAAATAGACTAAACTCACAGTGATCCTACTCATAGGAGCTCCCATGAAGAATAATATTTTTTTGTCCTCACCCCTGCCTTATAGCCAGAATTTTAAGGCCTCACATTGCCTGAAGACGTTATAAATTTACCAACATCGAATGAGGTTGCCATGGTTTTTCAAAATGACGATGGGGAACACCCATTTGAGCGGGATATTAGAATATATCCCCAAAATCAAGAGCAACCTTTCATTAAACATAAATATATTAAGTAGTAATTTCGATCCAATGACATATCTGATTTTTTATCCAAATGGAGAGGCAGGATGGTAACCAAAATTAATACTGGAAAGTTATACAAATAGTAAAGTTTGTGTCAGAAACAATATTTCCATGCTAGCATATAAAGTGGCACAAACTGCTATTCACATTGAATTTAATCCAATTTTACATGGAGGAAAACTCACACAACAATGGATCATTGATTCGTATCTACAAGCCGAAGCAAATCATTCTAATTGTCAAATTTAAACAAAATAAGCTTAGTGTAGAACAATATTAAGTACTGATGGATTATGTAGCTAAATTGGCTACAAACTCAGAACTTTCAGCTGGCAGAGCCATGATTTTGCCATCTTCTTTCCAAGGATCTCCTCGCAATATGAGAGAAAGATACAATGATGCAATGCCTATTGTTACTAAATTTGGGAAACCAGATTTATTGCATTTACTTTTAATCCACAATGGCCAGAGATAGTTGAAAATTTGAAAGCTGGACAAATGCTTCAGATAGACCAGATTTAGTGGCTAGAGTATTCAAAATAAAACTAACAACATTAATACATGAAATAACCCACATGTATTAAACTCCTTTGCCCACCCTCACCTCCTGCCCTCTTCCTGTCTCACTGCTCATGGCTTAGCCAGCCATTTGAAAAATAAAATTGAAACCATCTGAAATGAGCTCTCCTCCCAGCTTGGCCCTATCCCACCATCCTCTCCACAAACTGACAACACCCAGCCCTTGCCCTTCCCCAATCCCTCCTCCAATATGGACTCCTTTGACCCTGTAACCAAGGATGAAATATCTACTTTACTATCAACCTTTCACCTTACAGCATGTCCACGTGATCCTATTACATCACAGCTAATCCATCCCCTATCCACCACACTTATACCAGCTCTCACTCATCTATTCAACCTTTCCCTAAACACTGGTAAGTTTCCATCGTCTTTAAAAAAAGACTTAATTACCCCATTCGTAAGAAGCCCTCATTGGACCCAGCTTCTGCCTCCAACTATAACCCTCACTAATTCCCCTGGCTTCTAAACTGCTGAAACTGTTTGTTTACAATCGCCTCACTCAATTGATTTCCTTCAATTCTCTTCTTGATACCTTCCAATCTGGCTTCCGGGCCCAACACTCTACAGAAACAGCCCTCACAAAAGTCACCAATGACTTGCTAACAGCCCAATCAAAGGGTCACTTCTCTATTCTAATTCTCCTGGATCTCTCTGCTGCCGTCAATACAGTTGACCACCCTCTTCTAATCCCAAATATCTGCTCTTTTGGCATCCAGCTCTTTCATGGTTAACATCTGTAACGGAGCTGGAACACGCAGTCCAATATCTCCGCTGGTATACGGTAAAATATCCAAGAAGCACTACAGTCTCACCATTCCCGACCTCCCATATTGGACGACACACAATTTGGGAGTCAACTGAATACTGACTTTATTTTGTTATTGCAGAAATATTTATACCCATCTCTTCCCACAGGCAATACACATGCCCATATTTGGCCGCACAATACACATAAAGAGAACAATAGGTCTGGTCACACCTCCCCGAGGCTCCCTGGCAACTTTGATACAATCAGACATTGATTCAATTACACTTCTTTGTTCTTATCTGAGAATGAAAACACTGTATACAATAGATTTCCTTTATCTTATGCGGAGTCGCTGTAACAGGATTATCTCCCATGCCAAGTTGCTGCAAATGTCTGGGACGATATACTGCAGCGCATCAACCAACATACATATAGTAGGATCATATTTTAACCATAATAATCATAAAACAGGGTAAAACAGTGATGGGTTCCGTTACACACCTCCCCCGTGACCATAAGCCGGCATACACGGTCTGATCCCAACGGATCGGCCTGGGGATGTCCGGACAAAAGTATTTGTTGGTCAATTCTCTAGTTTGACAACCCATCAGCATTACTGCAATTCACATTTACTCACATTTCCCATATCACCAGATAGCTGGGATCTGAGCGCACAAAACTACCGAATAGCGCTCAGATCCTCTTTACACAGTTCAATTGCCATGTAGCTAAAGTCTTTCCCATAGTCTTTCATTATATGAATGGGCTTCATGGCACAGTTATCTGGGGTATCATGGTTCACACAGGGCAAGTACCGAATGACCCCCCTGTATGTAAAGGGCCAGAATGAGTGACATACACTCTGGTATGGCCGAACACTGGTTCCAAAGGGCAATATGTCCCAGGGCCATAGTCGCAAGGCAGGAGGCTGGCAAACAGTCCTCTCCAAGCCAAAGTGGCGAAGGGCACTTCGTCACACATCTCCCCTTTGGGGGGAAGTCTAAACAGGCACCTGGATATTTCGCTGGGGTGATGGTGCAACACGCTGAGGGGACTTGAGGGGCAGAGGCCAGCGTCACTCTGCCCTGATGCCAGCTCTTCTGCTGGTATAACCTGCAGGACATCCTGCTCTGTACAAGGGACAAAGGGAGGGCAGAGGCCGACTGCACTCTGCCCCACTGTCAGCTCTTCTGCTGGGGTACCTGGGACATATTCCGGCTCAGGAGCCAGGGAAACGTGGGGCCACATTAGAAGTTAGCTGGGGAGGGGAATTTGTACTTACCCCTTCCTCCGGTTGTCCCAGTGAGGGTAGTTGGGGATCTGGACAGGGTGTGGGCGCAGAGACCACGGTCCCATCTGCGCCGTCTGGGAGATTGGTGTCTTCCCTGGTTAGGGTAAACTGTCGCTGGGGGGGAAGGACGACACCTTCTGCCCCCTGTGTTTCACACTGCCGCTGGGGGGGGAAGGACGACACCTTTGGCCCCCTGGGGTACCCACTGCCGCTGTGGAGGAAGGTCGACACCTTCTGCTCCCTGGGGTACACACTGCCGCTGGGGCGGAAGGACGACACCTTCTGCCCCCTGGGGTTCACACTGCCGCTGGGGAGGAAGGACGACACCTTCTCTCCCCTGGGGTTCACATTGCCGCTGAGGGGGAAGGACGACACCTTCTGCCCCCTGGGGTTCACACTGCCGCTGGGGGGGAAAGGACGACACCTTCTGTCCCCTGGGGTTCACACTGCCGCTGGGGAGGAAGGACGACACCTTCAGCTCCCTGGTGTACACACTGCCGCTGGGGAGGAAGGACGACACCTTCGGCCCCCTGGGGTACACACTGCTGCTGGGGAGGAAGGACGACACCTTCAGCTCCCTGGGGTACACACTGCCGCGGGGAAGGAAGGTCGTCACCTTCAGTTCCCTGGGGTACACACTGCCGCTGGGGGGGAAGGACGACACCTTCAGCTCCCTGGGGAACACACTGCCGCTGGGGAGGAAGGACGACACCTTCGGCTCCCTGGGGAACACACTGCCGCTGGGGAGGAAGAACGACACCTTCGGCTCCCTGGGGTAAACACTGCCGCTGGGGGGGAAGGACGACACCTTCGGCCCCCTGGGGTACACACTGCTGCTGGGGAGGAAGGACGACACCTTCGGCTCCCTGGGGTACACACTGCCGCTGGGGAGGAAGGACGACACCTTCAGCTCCCTGGGGTACACACTGCCGCTGGGGAGGAAGGACGACACCTTCAGCTCCCTGGGGTACACACTGTCGCTGGGGAGGAAGGACGGCACCTTCTGCTCCATGGGGTACACACTGCCGCTGGGGAGGAAGGACGACACGATCAGCTCCCTGGGATACACACTGCTGCTGGGGGGGAGAATTAGTTGGAGTATTCCACGTGGAGCGGTTTCTGGCACAGTCTCTCTGCATGTGGCCCTGCTGGTTACACGTGTGGCACCTGATGTACCGTGGAGGGGTTTGGTAGTTCCCACCACCCGGACGCAGTGCTGGGGGGGGGGGTTAATGGTGGGAGGTGGGTTAGCAGCTCCCAAGATGGACCGCTCCCGTGCCCGCTGCTTTTCCATTATGAATTTGTGGACATCTGTCATTAACCATTGCAAGGTTTTTATGGGAAGCGTACCTGGGAAAAAGGCCAGTCTGCTTTGGAGTTCTCTTTGAAACTCAGTCTGTGGGGTAATAAGAGGTACTGTAACCATGAGTTCCTTTCTGTCTGCATCCCTGTAGTCCGCGGCCGCCTCCTCCTCCTCATGATGGAACGCTGTCTGAAAACTAGCCGGTTCCATCCTGCTGTAGCCAGGGGCGCTGTACGGATACTAGCTGTAGCGGAACCCATCACTGTTTTACCCTGTTTTATGATTATTCTTGGTTAAAATATGATCCTACAATATGTATGCTGGTTGATGCTCTGCAGAATATTAGCCAGACTTTTGCAGACCTAGGCTAATAGATAATCCTATTACAGAGATTCAAGAGATAAGAAAGTTGTAAAGGATCCTTGCATTTTCCAAAGTGTTTTAATTCTCTGATAAGAACAAAGAGGTGTAATTGAATCAGTGTCTGATTGTATCAAAGTTGCCAGGGAGGTGTGACCCCCCTATTGTTCTCTTTGTGTGTATTGTGTGTAGCCAAATATGGGCATGTGTATTGCCTGTGGCCAAAGAGATGTATATATAGTTCTGCAATAACAAAATAAAGTCAGTATTCATTTGACTCCCAAATTGTGTGTCGTCCAATATGGGAGGTCGGGGATGGTGAAACTGTAGTGCCTCGTGGGTATTTTATCGTATACCAGCGGAGATTTTGGACTGCGTGTCCCAGCTCCGTTACATTTGTTGGCAAGTGGTGGAATTGTTCCCACGGTCAGAAGGACAGCTACAGGAGACACCATTCCGTGGAGTACAGATTGAGGGCAACGCTAGTATCCGTACAGCGCCCCTGGCTACAGCAGGATGGAACCGGCTAGTTTTCGGACAGCGTTCCATGATGAGGATGAGAAGGAGGCCGCAGACTACAGGGAAACAGACAGAAAGGAACTCTGGTATGATGCCCTGCAAGATGCCCAATGGCGGCGAGGTGAGAGTCTCCCCAGTGATGAGCAGCGGCTACAGAAGCGTGTGGCGATGCGGATGTATCTATTGGGAGAGCAGCCCCTGGATGAGTGGGTGACAAGACTAGAGACCCTGGTATGGCGAGAGATCTGGCTAGACAACGCATACCAGGCCCTCTGGTGGTATACCGTTCGACTTACCCCCTGGACGGCTGAACACGACTTACCGGAGGGGGATGATTATGATGGCCCGGGTTTATTATGGGATGCCTTGGAGGACGATATTGATCTTGGCAGCACGGAGGGGTCTAGGTTTTGGGACATCTACGACTACGGGATGGGCATGTATGTCTGGGATGACGAAGGCGAGGTGAGCAAAGACATGACCCACCTGGTAACGAGAGAGTGGGAGCTGGAGCAGGACTACCAACACCTGCTCAGCCTTGTGCAGCCCCAACCTACTCGACAAGCAGAACCAGACTTCATTGACTGGTCCTGGGATGACCTCCAGATGGCAGGTAGAGATGGGACCGAGGTCTCTCTACCGGCCCTCCAGGGGGCAGAAGGTGTCGTCCTTCCCCCTCAGCGGCAGTGTGAACCCCAGGGGGCAGGAGGTGTCGTCCTTCCCCCCCAGCGGCAGTGTGTACCTCAGGGAGCAGAAGGTGTCGACCTTCCTCCACAGCGGCAGTGGGTACCCCAGGGAGCCGAAGATGTCGTCCTTCCTCCCCAGCGGCAGTGTGTACCCCAGGGGGCCGAAGGTGTCATCCTTTCCCCCCAGCAGCAGTGTGTACCCCAGGGAGCAGAAGGTGTCGTCCTTCCCCCTCAGCGGCAGTGTGAACCCCAGGGGGCAGAAGGTGTCGTCCTTTCCCCCCAGCGGCAGTGTGAACCCCAGGGGGCAGAAGGTGTCGTCCTTCCCCCTCAGCGGCAGTGTGTACCCCAGGGAGCTGAAGGTGTCGTCCTTCTTTCCCAGCGGCAGTGTGTACCCCAGGGGGCCGAAGGTGTCGTCCTTCCCCCCCAGCGGCAGTGTGTACCCCAGGGAGCAGAAGGGGCCGTCCTTCCTCCCCAGCGGCAGTGTGAACCCCAGGGGGCAGAAGGTGTCGTCCTTCCCCCTCAGCGGCAGTGTGTACCCCAGGGAGCTGAAGGTGTCGTCCTTCCTTCCCAGCGGCAGTGTGTACCCCAGGGAGCTGAAGGTGTCGGCCTTCCCCCCCAGCGTCAGTGTGTACCCCAGGGAGCAGAAGGGGCCGTCCTTCCTCCCCAGCGGCAGTGTGAACCCCAGGGGGCAGAAGGTGTCGTCCTTTCCCCCCAGCGGCAGTGTGAACCCCAGGGGGCAGAAGGTGTCGTCCTTCCCCCCCAGCGGCAGTGTGTACCCCAGGGAGCAGAAGGTGTCGACCTTCCTCCACAGCGGCAGTGGGTACCCCAGGGGGCCAAAGGTGTCGTCCTTCCCCCCCAGCGGCAGTGTGAAACACAGGGGGCAGAAGGTGTCATCCTTCCCCCCCAGCAACAGTTTACCCTAACCAGGGGAGACACCAATCTCCCAGACGGCGCAGATGGGACCGTGGTCTCTGCGCCCACAGCTTGTCCAGATCCCCAACTACCGTCACTGGGACAACCGGAGGAGGGGGTAAGTACAAATTCCCCTCCCCAGCTAACTTCTAATGTGGCCCCAGGGTTAACAGAGGAAATGTTAACCCCCACTGACCCCCACGTTTCCCTGGCTACTGAGCCGAAATATGTCCCAAGTACCCCAGCAGAAGAGCTGACAGCGGGGCAGAGTGCAGTCGGCCTCTGCCCTCCCTTTGTCCCTTGTACAGAGCAGGATGTCCTGCAGGTTATACCAGCAGAAGAGCTGGCATCAGGGCAGAGTGCCGCTGGCCTCTGCCCCTCAAGTCCCCTCAGCGTGTTGCCCCCTCACCACAGCAAAATATCCAGGTACCTGGTTAGACTTCCCCCCAAAGGAGAGATGTGTGACGAAGTGCCCTTCGCCACCTTGGCTTGGAGGGGACTGTTTGCCAGCCTCCTGCCCTGCGACTATGGCCCTGGTACATATTGCCCTTTGGAACCAGTGTTCGGCCATACCAGAGTATAAGTCACTCATTCTGGCCCTTTACATACAGGGGGGTCATTCTGTACTTGCCCTGTGTGAACCATGATACCCCAGATAACTGTGCCATGAAGCCCATTCATATAATGAAAGACTATGGGAAAGACTTTAGCTACATGGCAATTGAACTGTGTGAAGAGGATCTGAGCGCTATTCGGTGGTTTTGTGCGCTCAGATCCCAGCTATCTGGGGATATGGGAAATGTGAGTAAATGTGAATTGCAGTAATGCTGATGGGTTGTCAAACTAGAGAATTGACCAACAAATACTTTTGTCCGGACATCCCCAGGCCGATCCGTTGGGATCAGACCGTGTATGCCGGCTTATGGTCACGGGGGAGGTGTGTAGCGGAACCCATCACTGTTTTACCCTGTTTTATGATTATTCTTGGTTAAAATATGATCCTACAATATGTATGCTGGTTGATGCTCTGCAGAATATTAGCCAGACTTTTGCAGACCTAGGCTAATAGATAATCCTATTACAGAGATTCAAGAGATAAGAAAGTTGTAAAGGATCCTTGCATTTTCCAAAGTGTTTTAATTCTCTGATAAGAACAAAGAGGTGTAATTGAATCAGTGTCTGATTGTATCAAAGTTGCCAGGGAGGTGTGACCCCCCTATTGTTCTCTTTGTGTGTATTGTGTGTAGCCAAATATGGGCATGTGTATTGCCTGTGGCCAAAGAGATGTATATATAGTTCTGCAATAACAAAATAAAGTCAGTATTCATTTGACTCCCAAATTGTGTGTCGTCCAATATGGGAGGTCGGGGATGGTGAAACTGTAGTGCCTCGTGGGTATTTTATCGTATACCAGCGGAGATTTTGGACTGCGTGTCCCAGCTCCGTTACACTAGCGTTGCCCTCAATTTGTACTCCACGGAATGGTGTCTCCTGTAGCTGTCCTTCTGACCGTGGGAACAATTCCGACACTTGCCACCAACTGTAACGGAGCTGGAACACGCAGTCCAATATCTCTGCTGGTATACGGTAAAATATCCAAGAAGCACTACAGTCTCACCAATCCCGACCTCCCATATTGGACGACACACAATTTGGGAGTCAACTGAATACTGACTTTATTTTGTTATTGCAGAAATATTTATACCCATCTCTTCCCACAGGCAATACACATGCCCATATTTGGCCGCACAATACACATAAAGAGAACAATAGGTCTGGTCACACCTCCCCGAGGCTCCCTGGCAACTTTGATACAATCAGACATTGATTCAATTACACTTCTTTGTTCTTATCTGAGAATGAAAACACTGTATACAATAGACTTCCTTTATCTTATGCGGAGTCGCTGTAACAGGATTATCTCCCATGCCAAGTTGCTGCAAATGTCTGGGACAATATTCTGCAGAGCATCAACCAACATACATATAGTAGGATCATATTTTAACCATAATAATCATAAAACAGGGTAAAACAGTGATGGGTTCCGTTACAACATCCTATCTAGAAGATTGTACATTTAGTGTCTCCTTCTCTGACACCTCTTCTACACCTCTCCCTCGGTCTGTTGGTGTTCCCCAAGGTTCTGTCCTAGGCCCCCTCCTCTTCTCCATCTACACATCCTCTTTTGGTACCCTTATAAAATACTTTGGATTCCAGTATCATCTCTATGCAGATGACACTCAAAAATCTACCTCTCTGCATCAGATCTATCCCCCTCTCTTTTAGCTCAAGCTTCCAACTGCCTCTCTAGCATATCTTCCTGGATGTCTGCCAGTCAACTCAAACTCAACATGTCTAAAACTAAATTCCTTATTTTTTAACACTCTACTACAGCTTTCACTCCTCAAATATCTCTCACTGTTGAAAATGCCATTATGATCCCCGTCTCCCAGGCCTGTTGTCTTGGGGTTCTACTGGATCCCGCCCTCTCTTTTATTCCTCAAATTCAATCAATAACAACATTTTGTCAGTTTCACCTAAAAAAACATCTCCAAAATTCGGCATTATCTTACAGAAGACTAAGCTAAAATTCTAATACACTCTCTCATCATATCTCGACTCGACTACTGCAATTCACTCCTTGCTGGCCTACCCATCTCTCATCTGTCTCCCACCCAATCCATAATGAACGCCTCCGCTAGACTCATCTTCCATACCAAACGCTCAGTGTCTGCAGCTCCTCTCTGTCAACCACTCCACTGGCTTCCCATAGCTTCCAGAATCAAATTTAAAATCATGACCCTAACATATAAAGTCCTCAACAACAGTGCACCCCCTTATATCTCTGCTTGTTTCAAAATACTCTCCCAACCCCCCACTTCGTTCTGCTAATGACCATCTTCTTTCTTCCTCTCTTATCACCTCCTCTCACTCCCATCTTCAAGACTTTTCTCGTGCTGCCCCTAGTATCTGAATTATAGACCGGTAAGCCTCACATCTGTAGTTGGGAAGCTTTTAGAAGGGTTACTAAGGGAGAGTATAAAAGAATATGTCTTTTTGAACAAGATCATAAGTAGGAGTCAACAAGGATTTATGAAAGAAAGTGTAACGGAACCCATCACTGTTTTACCCTGTTTTATGGTTATTTAATTATTGGGTAAAATATGATCCTACTATTATAATGTATGTATGTTGGTTTATGCTCTGCAGAATATTAGCCCAGACTATTGCAGACCTTGGCATAATAGATAATCCTATTATAGAGACTCCTCAAAAGATAAGGAAGTCTATTGTATAAATTGTTTTCATTCTCAGACATAAGAACAAAGAAGGATGATCTAATCATTGTCTGATTGTATCAAAGTTGCCAGGTAGCCTCAGGGAGGTGTGACCCACCTATTGTCCCTCTATGTGTATTGTGTGGTCAACTATGGGGGATGTGTATTGCCTGTGGGAAGAGATGTGTATATATATTTCTGCACATAACAAAATAAAGTCAGTAGTCTTGAACTCCCTATTGAGTGTTGTCCAATATGGGAGGTTGGGAATGGTGAGACTGTAGTGCCTCTTGGGTATTTTACCGTATACCAGGGGAGATATTGGACTGCGTGTTCCAACTCCATTACAGATAGGTCATGTCAGACCAATCAAATTAGTTTCTATGAGGACGTAAGTAGGAACATGAATCAGGGCAACTCAGTGGATGTAGTCATTTTTGAGTTTGCAAAGGCTTTTGATACAGTGCCACATGGGAAACTATTGAGAAAACTTATGTGCCAAGTGAGGTTCCTCAAGGTTCAGTATTAGGTCCTCTCCTTTTTAACATCTTTATTAATGACGTAGAAGTAGGACTCGAAAGTAGTGTCTCCATTTTTGCTGATGACACTAAGTTGTGCAAGGTAGATAGAAATGGATGATAGAAATGGGCTCTTGAACCCTAGGTTAAATTGTTAGGTGCAGTAGTCCAACATTTGTTGTTGTTGTTTAGTTGTCCAGTCACATCTGACTCTACGTGATGCTATGTACGCCAGGTACATCTCACAGTCAATGCCCCTCTGAGCTCCACCAAGTTCATGTTCATCGCTTCAGTGACCTCATCTATCCATCTCTTCCTCTGTCGTCCCCTTCTTTTCCAGCATCACAGTCTTCTCTAGGGAATATTGCCATCTCATGATATGGCCAAAATATTTGAGCTTGTCTTGATTTCCTCAAGTACTGATTTATTGGATATTCTTGCAGTCCTCGGGACTCTAAGTAGTTTTCGCCTAATACCACAATTCAAAGAAGTCAATTCTACGACGCTCAGACTTCTTTAGTAGTATTATTGGCGTATCTGAGGTTGTTGATATTGATACATGATGTACTCTGTGCACATACAGATTCTTAAGTTGGAGGAGGAGATGATCTGGAATTCCCATCTCTTTAAGAACTTGCCACACTTTGTTGTGATCCACACAAAGGCTTTAGAATGGTCTATGAAGTAGAAGTAAATGTTTGTTTTTGGAACTTTCTTGCTTTCTCTATTATTCATTGGACATTGACAATTTGATCTCTTGTGCATCTTTCTTTGTGGAACCTGGCTTGCACATCTGGCAGTTCCTGGTCCATACATTGTTGGAGTCGAGATTGTAGAATCGTAAGCATTACCTTGCTGGCATGTGAAATGAACTCAAGTGTTCAATAACTGGAGTACTCTTTGGCACTGCCTTTTTTGGGGATTGGGATGTAGACTGACCTTTTCTGGTCTATTGGCCATTGTTGAGTTTTCCAAATGTGTTGGCATAAGGCAAGCAACACTTTCAAAGCATCATCTTGTAGCATTTTGAATAGTTTAATTTGGATTCCATTACATCCTTTAGCCTTATAATCAGCAAGACATCCTAGGGCCCATCTGACTTCACTCTGCAAAACAACTGATTCCAGCACATTGGACAAACTATTAAGGTCTTCGCTACTATTAAGATCCTTCCTGTATAGATCTTTAGTGTATTCCTGCTTCCACTTCTTTATTTGAACTTCTTCTGTTAATTCCCTAACATTTTTGTCATTTATCACAACCACATTGGCATTCAGATCCCCAATTTTCTTAAAGAAATCTCTTGATTTACTCATTCTGTTATCTTCTTCGATTGCTTTACGCTCATTGTAGAATGTCTCCTCGTCTCTTCTTGCTATGCTCTGGAATTATGCATTCTGTTTGACAAATCTTTTCCCATCTCCACTACCTTTCACTTTCATTCTTTCCTGGGCTACTTTAAAAGCCTCATCAGACATTCAGTTTGCATTCAACTTTTTTTTCTTTTAGGGATATTTTTTGTTGCCGTTACTTGGATAAATGATGCAAACTTCGGTCCAAAGTCCTTCAGGCATTCTTTCATGTCTAGTCCCTTAAATCTTTCCTCTCACCACATATTCACAAAGGATATTTTTTTTTGTATCTACTTGGTCTGATAATTTTCTCTTATTTCTTCAGTTTAATTCTGAACTTTGCAATAAGAAGCTCATGGTCTGAGCCACAGTCAGCTCCAGATCTTGTTTTTGCTGATTTTATACAGTTCCTCCATCTGTGTCTGCAATCTGGTTTCTATAATGTTCATCTGGTGATGTCCATGTGTAGAGTTGTCTCCGAGGCTATTGTTAGAGGGTGTTTGCTATGACCAGGGTATTTGCTTGGCAGAATTCTACTAATCTCTGACCTATTCACTTTGTACTCCAAGGCCAAACTTGCCCGTTCTTCCAGGTTTCTTTTGGTTCCCTACTTTAGCATTCCAATCTCCTAAGATAAAAGTAAAATCTTTTCTTTGTCTTATATCTATGACATGTTTAATATCTTCATATAACTGGACAACTTCAGCTTCTTCAGCATCCATGGTCGGAGCATAGACTTGGATCACTGTGATGTTAAATGGTTTGCCTTGAATTTGAATTCAAATAATGCTCCAATTTATTGAGATGTAACCAAGCACTGCGTTGGCCACCCTTTGATTGACTATGAGGGCTACTCCATTTCTCCAATTGCTCTGCAGGTTCATTGACCACAGTAGAAGATCTGGTGGTTGTATGATGTGAAATGTTTCCAGTCCAATTAAGTTCATTAACTCCCAGGATATTACTCTTTAACCTTGTCATCTCATTCTTGACCACATCTAGCTTGCCTTGGTTCATAGTTCTAACTTTTCAGGTTCCAATTCTGAATTGTTTTTTGCAGCAGCAGACTTTTCTATCCGCTTCAGATGCATCCGGAGCTGGGTGTCCTTTTGTATGTGGACAAACCACTTCAATAGGTCTGGTGCTACTTGTACTCGCCCTCTACTCTTCCTCATTAATGTGGTAGGCACCTTCTGACCTGAGGGGCTAATCTTCACCACAGCAAGGTAGCAATCTAGAAGGGGAGCCTAACATTACACATCCTCAAAACGAAACAAAAAAAAGTCTATTTTTTGGGGGGCACGTCCTTGGCCCATTGGAAAGCTTTTTGATGTTAGTAGCCACATGGGCTTGTAGCCACGGATATCCAATGGTCATTCTAAGAGTCCAGGGGATCATGACACTGCATATTAATAAAATCTTGCTTTCTCTATGTTATGACCACCATATTTGGCGACTATGCTCACCCCAATTCTCCTTGTAGTCGTGATTTTTTGTTCAGATCTCAGACAGAACGCCTTCTAAGGTGAACTCAGGACAGCATAAATTAATAACTCCCCCCAGAAGAAAGACACAGGCAGACATTCCTTTGGTCTTAGGATGTTCCGCTCAGACTGAGAAACCACCTTTATTTAGTTTGTCAAAAATCAGACTGGCACTTTATTTTATAAGACACTTTTTCAGATATCACAAAAAAAAAAAAAAAAAAAAACTTCCTCCAGTTCTAGCCAATCCTCCTGGGCAAATAGCTTGCTATACCCCCAACCAACATGATTTCCAGATTTATATAGAGGGGTCTGGCTTTCTTGTTACCATTACACAGTTTCTATCAATACTCTTAGTGCCTTTGGACAACTTCACACAGGGCAATAACTATGCAGGGTTATCTGTTTAGGTCACTAATAACCCAGGACTGTGTTTTGCTCTCCTCTTACAGAGAGCCATAAAACTAGCTTCACCCTTCAAAACCAGCTTCCTGGAAGTAAGAAAAGTAATCAAATGTGTATTAATTTATTACAAATACTTGTGGAAGTGCTAATTGGTATGATGATGATGATGATGTTATTTTACTGATTATTAATTACTCACCTGCATTGACATTTAATGCAATCTTCTCAGACAACAGGTGACCCCTCACATACGGCTCTTCTCCTTGCTCAATCATTGAGATGACTGTAGGTATCACATTGGCATGACCTGTATATAAACAATGAAAGTAATGAAATAATATGTTTATCTTACAATTAACATCACAAGAGTTTTGAATTAAATTATATTTTTAGAAATGTCCTTAATACATTGAGTATTTTCTCACCTATAAACATGAGGTTTTGGTAATTCTCCATCATCACCTCCTTATAAAGCTCCTTATCTTCCTCTGTTAAACAGTCCCACTCCTCCTTGGAAAAATAAACTGCAACTTCATCAAATTCAGATGGTAACTAAAAAAACAATAAATTCTTCAGATTGGTGAGATTTCCTGGGACAAAATCACCTTTAGTCATTGAGATGTTCCCACAACAACTGGAAGAGAACCAAGAAGTCGAAACAAGCAAAAGAGAACCAAGCAGCCGAGACAAGCAAAAGAGAACCAAGCAGCCGAGACAAGCAAAAGAGAACCAAGCAGCACAAAGCAAGCAAAAGAGAACCAAGCAGCCGAAACAAGCAAAAGAGAACCAAGCCGCACAAAAAAAGCAAAAGAGAACCAAGCAGCCGAAACAAGCAAAAGAGAACCAAGCAGCAGAAACAAGCAAAAGAGAACCAAGCAGCACAAAGCAAGCAAAAGAGAACCAAGCAGCACAAAGCAAGCAAAAGAGAACCAAGCAGCACAAAGCAAGCAAAAGAGAACCAAGCAGCAGAAAGAAAGCAAAAGAGAACCAAGCAGCAGAAACAAGCAAAAGAGAATTAAGCAGCAGAAAAAAAGCAAAAGAGAACCAAGCAGCAGAAAGAAAGCAAAAGAGAACCAAGCAGCCGAAACAAGTACAAGAGAACCAAGCAGCCGAAACAAGCAAAAGAAAACCAAGCAGCACAAAGCAAAAGAGAACCAAGCAGCCGAAACAAGTACAAGAGAACCAAGCAGCAGATACAAGCAAAAGAGAACCAAGCAGCCAAAACAAGCAAAAGAGAACCAAGAAGCAGAAAGAAAGCAAAAGAGAACCAAGCAGCAAAAACAAAGCAAAAGAGAACCAAGCAGCAAAAACAACCAAAAGAGAACCAAGCAGCACAAAACAAGCAAAAGAGAACCAAGCAGCACAAAACAAGCAAAAGAGAACCAAGCAGCCGAAACAAGCAAAAGAGAACCAAGCAGAAGATACCAGCAAAAGAGAACCAAGCAGCCAAAACAAGCAAAAGAGAACTAAGCAGCACAAAGCAAAAGAGAACCAAGCAGCCGAAACAAGTACAAGAGAACCAAGCAGCACAAAGAAAAAGAGAACCAAGCAGTCAAAACAAGCAAAAGAGAACCAAGCAGCACAAAACAAGCAAAAGAGAACCAAGCAGCACAAAGCAAAAGAGAACCAAGCAGCACAAAACAAGCAAAAGAGAACCAAGATGTCGAAACAAGCAAAAGAGAACCAAGCAGCACAAAACAAGCAAAAGGGAACCAAGCAGCACAAAACAAGCAAAAGAGAACCAAGCAGCACAAAACAAGCAAAAGAGAACCAAGATATCGAAACAAGCAAAAGAGAACCAAGCAGCACAAAGCAAAAGGGAACCAAGCAGCCGAAACAAGCAAAAGAGAACCAAGAAGCACAAACAAGCAAAAGGGAACCAAGCAGCACAAAACAAGCAAAGGAGAACCAAGCAGCCGAAACAAGCAAAAGAGAACCAAGCAGCCGAAACAAGTACAAGAGAACCAAGCAGCACAAAGCAAGCAAAAGAGAACTAAGCAGCCGAAACAAGCAAATGAGAACCAAGCTGCCGAAATAAGCAAAAGAGAATCAAGCAGCACAAAGCAAAAGGGAAACAAGCAGCCGAAACAAGCAAAAGAGAACCAAGCAGCACAAACAAGCAAAAGAGAACCAAGCAGCACAAACAAGCAAAAGAGAACCAAGCAGCACAAACAAGCAAAAAGGAACCAAGCAGCAGAAAGAAAGCAAAAGAGAACCAAGCAGCAGAAACAAGCAAAAGAGAACCAAGCAGCAGAAAGAAAGCAAAAGAGAACCAAGCAGCAGAAAAAGGTACAAGAGAACCAAGTAGCACAAAGCAAGCAAAAGAGAACCAAGCAGCTGAAACAAGCAAAAGAGAACCAAGCTGCTGAAACAAGCAAAAGAGAACCAAGCAGCACAAAGCAAGCAAAAGAGAACCCAGCAGCCGAAACAAGCAAAAGAGAACCAAGCAGCACAAAACAAGCAAAAGAGAACCAAGCAGCACAAAACAAGCAAAAGGGAACCAAGCAGCCCCCAGCAAAAGAGAACCAAGCAGCTGAAACAAGCAAAAGTGAACCAAGCAGCACAAAACAAGCAAAAGAGAACCCAGCAGCCGAAACAAGCAAAAGAGAACCAAGCAGCACAAAACAAGCAAAAGAGAACCAAGCAGCACAAAACAAGCAAAAGGGAACCAAGCAGCCCAAAGCAAAAGAGAACCAAGCAGCACAAAACAAGGAAAAGAGAACCAAGCTGCCGAAACAAGCAAAAGAGAACCAAGCAGCACAAAGCAAAAGGGAACCAAGCAGCCGAAACAAGCAAAAGAGAACCAAGCAGCACAAAACAAGCAAAAGGGAACCAAGCAGCCGAAACAAGCAAAAGAGAACCAAGCAGTCAAAACAAGCAAAAGAGAACCAAGCAGCACAAACAAGCAAAAGAGAACCAAGCAGCCGAAACAAGCAAAAGAGAACCAAGCAGCACAAAGCAAAAGAGAAACAAGCAGCACAAAACCAGCAAAAGAGAACCAAGCTGCCGAAATAAGCAAAAGAGAACCAAGCAGCACAAAGCAAAAGGGAACCAAACAGCCGAAACAAGCAAAAGAGAACCAAGCAGCACAAAACAAGCAAAAGAGAACCAAGCAGCACAAAGCAAAAGGGAACCAAACAGCCGAAACAAGCAAAAGAGAAACAAGCAGCACAAAACAAGCAAAAGAGAACCAAGCAGCCGAAACAAGCAAAAGAGTATAAAGCAGTCGAAACAAGCAAAAGAGTATAAAGCAGTCGAAACAAGCAAAAGAGAAACAAGCAGCACAAACAAGCAAAAGAGAACCAAGCAGCCGAAACAAGCAAAAGAGAACCAAGCAGTCAAAACAAGCAAAAGAGAACCAAGCAGCACAAACAAGCAAAAGAGAACCAAGCAGCCGAAACAAGCAAAAGGGAACCAAGCAGCACAAAGCAAAAGAGAAAAAAGCAGCACAAAACAAGCAAAAGAGAACCAAGCTGCCGAAATAAGCAAAAGAGAACCAAGCAGCACAAAGCAAAAGGGAACCAAACAGCCGAAACAAGCAAAAGAGAGAACCAAGCAGCACAAAACAAGCAAAAGGGAACCAAGCAGCACAAAACAAGCAAAAGAGAACCAAGCAGCACAAAACAAGCAAAAGAGAACCAAGCTGACGAAATAAGCAAAAGAGAACCAAGCAGCACAAAGCAAAAGGGAACCAAACAGCCGAAACAAGCAAAAGAGAACCAAGCAGCACAAAACAAGCAAAAGAGAACCAAGCAGCCGAAACAAGCAAAAGAGTATAAAGCAGTCGAAACAAGCAAAAGAGAAACAAGCAGCACAAACAAGCAAAAGAGAACAAAGCAGCACAAAACAAGCAAAAGGGAACCAAGCAGCACAAAGCAAGGAAAAGAGAACCAAGCAGCACAAATCAGACAAAAGAGAACCAAGCAGCACAAACAAGCAAAAGGGAACCAAGCAGCACAAAACAAGCAAAAGAGAACCAAGCAGCACAAAGCAAGGAAAAGAGAACCAAGCAGCACAAATCAGACAAAAGAGAACCAAGCAGCACAAATCAGACAAAAGAGAACCAAGCAGCACAAACAAGCAAAGGGAACCAAGCAGCACAAAACAAGCAAAAGAGAACCAAGCAGCAGAAACAAGCAAAAGAGAACCAAGCAGCCGAAACAAGCAAAAGAGAAATAAGCAGCACAAAGCAAAAGAGAACCAAGCAGCCGAAACAAGTACAAGAGAACCAAGCAGCACAAAATAAGCAAAAGAGAACCAAGCTGCCGAAACAAGCAAAAGAGAACCAAGCAGCACAAAGCAAAAGAGAACCAAGCAGCCAGAAACAAGCAAAAGAGAACCAAGCAGCACAAACAAGCAAAAGGGAACCAAGCAGCACAAACAAGCAAAAGGGAACCAAGCAGCCGAAACAAGCAAAAGAGAACCAAGCAGCAAAGCAAAAGAGAACCAAGCAGCCGAAACAAGTACAAGAGTACCAAGCAGCACAAAACAAGCAAATGAGAACCAAGCAGCACAAAGCAAAAGAGAACCAAGCAGCCGAAACAATTACAAGAGAACCAAGCAGCACAAAGCAAGCAAAAGAGAACCAAGCAGCCGAAACAAGTACAAGAGAACCAAGCAGCACAAAGCAAGCAAAAGAGAACCAAGCAGCCGAAACAAGAAAAATAGAACCAAGCTTCTGAAACAAGCAAAAGAGAACCAAGTGTGACGAAGTGCCATTCGCCACTTTGTCTTGAAAAGGACTGTTTGCCAGCCTCCTGCCCTGGGACATATTGCCCTATAAACACAGTATTCGGCCATACCAGAGTGTATGTCACTCATTCTGGCCCTTTACATACAGGGGGGTCATTCGGTACTTGCCCTGTGTGAACCATGATACCACAGATAGCTATGCCATGGAGCCCATTCATATAATGAAAGACTATGGGAAGGACTTTAGCTACATGGCCATTGAACTGTGTGAAGATGATCTGAGCGCTATTCGGTAGTTTTGTGCGCTCAGATCCCAGCTATCTGGGGATATGTGAAATGTGAGTAAATGTGAATTGCAGTAATGCTGATGGGTTGTCAAACTAGAGAATTGACCAACAAATACTTTTGTCCGGACATCCCCAGGCCGATCCATTGGGATCAGACCGTGTATGCCGGCTTATGGTCACGGGGGAGGTGTGTAACGAAACCCATCACTGTTTTACCCTGTTTTATGATTATTATGGTTAAAATATGGTCCTACTATTATACTGCATGTATGTTGGTTTATGCTCTGCAGAATATTGGCCCAGACTAGTGCAGACCTTGGCATGGGAGATAATCCTGTTAAGTCTATTGTATAAAGTGTTTTCATTCTCAGATAAGAACAAAGAAGGATGATCTAATCCATGTCTGATTGTATCCAAGTTGCCAGGCAGCCTCAGGGAGGTGTGACTCACCTATTGTCCCTATAGGTGTTGTAGCGGAACCCATCACTGTTTTACCCTGTTTTATGATTATTATGGTTAAAATATGATCCTACAATATGTATGCTGGTTTATGCTCTGCAGAATATTAGCCAGACTTTTGCAGACCTAGGCTAATAGATAATCCTATTACAGAGATTCAAGAGATAAGAAAGTTGTAAAGGATCCTTGCATTTTCCAAAGTGTTTTCATTCTCTGATAAGAACAAAGAAGTGTAATTGAATCAATGTCTGATTGTATCAAAGTTGCCAGGGAGGTGTGACCCCCCCCTATTGTTCTCTTTATGTGTATTGTGTGTAGCCAAATATGGGCATGTGTATTGCCTGTGGCCAAAGAGATGTATATATATTTCTGCAATAACAAAATAAAGTCAGTATTCATTTGACTCCCAAATTGTGTGTCGTCCAATATGGGAGGTCGGGGATGGTGAAACTGTAGTGCCTCTTGGGTATTTTATCGTATACCAGCAGAGATTTTGGACTGCGTGTTCCTGCTCCGTTACATTTGTTGGCAAGTGGCGGGATTGTTCCCACGGTCAGAAGGACAGCTACAGGAGACACCATTCCGTGGAGTACAAATTGAGGGCAACGCTAGTATCCGTACAGCGCCCGTGGCTACAGCAGGATGGAACCGGCTAGTTTTCAGACAGCGTTCCATCATGAGGAGGAGGAGGCGGCCGCTTACTACAGGGATGCAGACAGAAAGGAACTCATGGTTACAGTACCTCGTATTACCCCACAGAATGAGTTTGGAAGAGAACTCCAAAGCAGACTGGCCTTTTTCCCAGATACGCTTCCCATGAAAACCTTGGAATGGTTAATGACAGATGTCCACAAATCCATAATGGAAAAGCAGCGGGCACGGGAGCGGTCCATCTTGGGAGCTGCTAACCCACCTCCCACCATTAAACCCCCCCCAGCACTGCGTCCGGGTGGTGGGAACTACCAAACCCCTCCACGGTACATCAGGTGCCACACGTGTAACCAGCAGGGTCACATGCAGAGAGACTGTCTCAGAAACAGAAACCGCTCCACGTGGAATACTCCAACTAATTCCACCTCCCAGCAGCAGTGTGTACCCCAGGGGGCCGAAGGTGTCATCCTTCTCCCCCAGCGGCAGTGTGTACCCCAGGGGGCAGAAGGTGTCGTCCTTTCCCCCCAGCGGCAGTGTGTACCCCAGGGAGCTGAAGGTGTCGTCCTTCCTCCCCAGCAGCAGTGTGAACCCCAGGGGGCAGAAGGTGTCGTCCTTTCCCCCCAGCGGCAGTGTGAACCCCAGGGGGCAGAAGGTGTCGTCCTTCCCCCTCAGCGGCAGTGTGAACCCCAGGGGGCAGAAGGTGTCGTCCTTTCCCCCTCAGCGGCAGTGTGAACCCCAGGGAGCAGAAGGTGTCGTCCTTCCCCCTCAGCAGCAGTGTGTACCCCAGGGAGCTGAAGGTGTCGTCCTTCCTTCCCAGCGGCAGTGTGTACCCCAGGGAGCTGAAGGTGTCGGCCTTCCCCCCCAGCGGCAGTGTGAACCCCAGAGGGCAGAAGGTGTCGTCCTTCCCCCCCAGCGGCAGTGTGAACCCCAGGGGGCAGAAGGTGTCGTCCTTTCACCCCAGCGGCAGTGTGAACCCCAGGGGGCAGAAGGTGTCGTCCTTCCCCCTCAGCAGCAGTGTGAACCCCAGGGGGCAGAAGGTGTCGTCCTTCCCCCCCAGCGGCAGTGTGTACCTCAGGGAGCAGAAGGTGTCGACCTTCCTCCACAGCGGCAGTGGGTACCCCAGGGGGCCAAAGGTGTCGTCCTTCCCCCCCAGCGGCAGTGTGAAACACAGGGGGCAGAAGGTGTCGTCCTTCCCCCCCAGCGACAGTTTACCCTAACCAGGGGAGACACCAATCTCCCAGACGGCGCAGATGGGACCGTGGTCTCTGCCCCCACAGCTTGTCCAGATCCCCAACTACCGTCACTGGGACAACCGGAGGAGGGGGTAAGTACAAATTCCCCTCCCCAGCTAACTTCTAATGTGGCCCCAGGGTTAACAGAGGAAATGTTAACCCCCACTGACCCCCACGGTTCCCTGGCTACTGAGCCGAAATATGTCCCAAGTACCCCAGCAGAAGAGCTGACAGCGGGGCAGAGTGCAGTCGGCCTCTGCCCTCCCTTTGTCCCTTGTACAGAGCAGGATGTCCTGCAGGTTATACCAGCAGAAGAGCTGGCATCAGGGCAGAGTGCCGCTGGCCTCTGCCCCTCAAGTCCCCTCAGCGTGTTGCCCCATCACCACAGCAAAATATCCAGGTACCTGGTTAGACTTCCCCCCAAAGGAGAGATGTGTGACGAAGTGCCCTTCGCCACCTTGGCTTGGAGAGGACTGTTTGCCAGCCTCCTGCCCTGCTACTATGGCCCTGGTACATATTGCCCTTTGGAACCAGTGTTCGGCCATACCAGAGTGTAAGTCACTCATTCTGGCCCTTTACATACAGGGGGGTCATTCTGTACTTGCCCTGTGTGAACCATGATACCCCAGATAACTGTGCCATGAAGCCCATTCATATAATGAAAGACTATGGGAAAGACTTTAGCTACATGGCAATTGAACTGTGTGAAGAGGATCTGAGCGCTATTCTGTGGTTTTGTGCGCTCAGATCCCAGCTATCTGGGGATATGGGAAATGTGAGTAAATGTGAATTGCAGTAATGCTGATGGGTTGTCAAACTAGAGAATTGACCAACAAATACTTTTGTCCGGACATCCCCAGGCCGATCCGTTGGGATCAGACCGTGTATGCCGGCTTATGGTCACGGGGGAGGTGTGTAGCGGAACGCATCCCTGTTTTACCCTGTTTTATGATTATTTAATTCTTGGTTAAAATATGATCCTACAATATGTATGCTGGTTTATGCTCTGCAGAATATTAGCCAGACTTTTGCAGACCTAGGCTAATAGATAATCCTATTAAAGAGATTCAAGAGATAAGAAAGTTGTAAAGGATCCTTGCATTTTCCAAAGTGTTTTCATTCTCTGATAAGAACAAAGAAGTGTAATTGAATCAATGTCTGATTGTATCAAAGTTGCCAGGGAGGTGTGACCCCCCTATTGTTCTCTTTATGTGTATTGTGTGTAGCCAAATATGGGCATGTGTATTGCCTGTGGCCAAAGAGATGTATATATATTTCTGCAATAACAAAATAAAGTCAGTATTCATTTGACTCCCAAATTGTGTGTCGTCCAATATGGGAGGTCGGGGATGGTGAAACTGTAGTGCCTCGTGGGTATTATATCGTATGCAGCGGAGATTTTGGACTGCGTGTTCCTGCTCCGTTACATGGTTAATGACAGATGTCCACAAATCCATAATGGAAAAGCAGCGGGCACGGGAGCGGTCCATTTTGGGAGCTGCTAACCCACCTCCCACCATTAACCCCCCCCCAGCACTGCGTCCGGGTGGTGGGAACTACCAAACCCCTCCACGATACATCAGGTGCCACACGTGTAACCAGCAGGGTCACATGCAGAGAGACTGTCCCAGAAACAGAAACCGCTCCACGTGGAATACTCCAACTAATTCCACCTCCCAGCAGCAGTGTGTACCCCAGGGAGCAGAAGGTGTCGTCCTCCCCCCCCAGCGACAGTGTGTACCCCAGGGAGCTGAAGGTGTCGTCCTTCCTCCCCAGCGGCAGTGTGTACCCCAGGGAGCCGAAGGTGTCGTCCTTCCTCCCCAGCGGCAGTGTGTTCCCCAGGGAGCTGAAGGTGTCGTCCTTCCCCCCCCAGCGGCAGTGTGTACCCCAGGGAGCTGAAGGTGTCGTCCTTCCTCCCCAGCGGCAGTGTGTACCCCAGGGAGCAGAAGGTGCCGTCCTTTCTCCCCAGCGGCAGTGTGTACCCCAGGGGCCCGAAGGTGTCGTCCTTCCCCCCCAGCAGCAGTGTGTACCCCAGGGGGCCGAAGGTGTCGTCCTTCCCCCCCAGCGGCAGTGTGTACCCCAGGGAGCTGAAGGTGTCGTCCTTCCTCCCCAGCGGCAGTGTGTTCCCCAGGGAGCAGAAGGTGTCGACCTTCCTCCACAGCGACAGTGTGTACCCCAGGGGGCTGAAGGTGTCGTCCTTCCCCCCCCAGCGACAGTGTGTACCCCAGGGAGCTGAAGGTGTCGTCCTTCCTCCCCAGCAGCAGTGTGTACCCCAGGGGGCCGAAGGTGTCGTCCTTCCCCCCCAGCGGCAGTGTGTACCCCAGGGAGCAGAAGGTGTCGTCCTTTCCCCCCAGCGGCAGTGTGAACCCCAGGGGGCAGAAGGTGTCGTCCTTCCCCCTCAGCGGTAGTGTGAACCCCAGGGGGCAGAAGGTGTCGTCCTTTCCCCCCAGCGGCAGTGTGAACCCCAGGGGGCAGAAGGTGTCGTCCTTCCCCCTCAGCGGCAGTGTGTACCCCAGGGAGCTGAAGGTGTCGTCCTTCCTTCCCAGCGGCAGTGTGTACCCCAGGGAGCTGAAGGTGTCGGCCTTCCCCCCCAGCGTCAGTGTGTACCCCAGGGAGCAGAAGGGGCCGTCCTTCCTTCCCAGCGGCAGTGTGAACCCCAGGGAGCAGAAGGTGTCGTCCTTCCTCCCCAGCGGCAGTGTGAACCCCAGGGGGCAGAAGGTGTCGTCCTTTCCCCCCAGCGGCAGTGTGAACCCCAGGGGGCAGAAGGTGTCGTCCTTCCCCCTCAGCGGCAGTGTGAACCCCAGGGGGCAGAAGGTGTCGTCCTTCCCCCCCAGCGGCAGTGTGTACCTCAGGGAGCAGAAGGTGTCGACCTTCCTCCACAGCGGCAGTGGGTACCCCAGGGGGCCAAAGGTGTCGTCCTTCCCCTCCAGCGGCAGTGTGAAACACAGGGGGCAGAAGGTGTCGTCCTTCCCCCCCAGCGACAGTTTACCCTAACCAGGGGAGACACCAATCTCCCAGACGGCGCAGATGGGACCGTGGTCTCTGCGCCCACAGCTTGTCCAGATCCCCAACTACCGTCACGGGGACAACCGGAGGAGGGGGTAAGTAAAAATTCCCCTCCCCAGCTAACTTCTAATGTGGCCCCAGGGTTAACAGAGGAAATGTTAACCCCCACGTTTCCCTGGCTACTGAGCCGGAATATGTCCCAAGTACCCCAGCAGAAGAGCTGACAGCGGGGCAGAGTGCAGTCGGCCTCTGCCCTCCCTTTGTCCCTTGTACAGAGCAGGATGTCCTGCAGGTTATACCAGCAGAAGAGCTGGCATCAGGGCAGAGTGCCGCTGGCCTCTGCTCCTCAAGTCCCCTCAGCGTGTTGCCCCATCACCACAGCAAAATATCCAGGTACCTGGTTAGACTTCCCCCCAAAGGGGAGATGTGTAACGAAGTGCCCTTCGCCACTTTGGCTTGGAGAGGACTGTTTGCCAGCCTTCTGCCCTGCGACTATGGCCCTGGTACATATTGCCCTTTGGAACCAGTGTTCGGCCATACCAGAGTGTAAGTCACTCATTCTGGCCCTTTACATACAGGGGGGTCATTCTGTACTTGCCCTGTGTGAACCATGATACCCCAGATAACTGTGCCATGAAGCCCATTCATATAATGAAAGACTATGGGAAAGACTTTAGCTACATGGCAATTGAACTGTGTGAAGAGGATCTGAGCGCTATTCTGTGGTTTTGTGCGCTCAGATCCCAGCTATCTGGGGATATGGGAAATGTGAGTAAATGTGAATTGCAGTAATGCTGATGGGTTGTCAAACTAGAGAATTGACCAACAAATACTTTTGTCCGGACATCCCCAGGCCGATCCGTTGGGTTCAGACCGTGTATGCCGGCTTATGGTCACGGGGGAGGTGTGTAGCGGAACCCATCACTGTTTTACCCTGTTTTATGATTATTTAATTCTTGGTTAAAATATGATCACATTGCTGTACTGTAGATATGTTGTTTTATGTTCTACAGAATATATTGGCTCAGAATATTAGCCAGACTTTTGCAGACCTAGGCTAATAGATAATCCTGTTACAGAGATTCAAGAGATAAGAAAGTTGTAAAGGATCCTTGCATTTTCCAAAGTGTTTTCATTCTCAGATAAGAACAAAGAAGTGTAATTGAATCAATGTCTGATTGTATCAAAGTTGCCAGGGAGGTGTGACCCCCCTATTGTTCTCTTTATGTGTATTGTGTGTAGCCAAATATGGGCATGTGTATTGCCTGTGGCCAAAGAGATGTATATATATTTCTGCAATAACAAAATAAAGTCAGTATTCATTTGACTCCCAAATTGTGTGTCGTCCAATATGGGAGGTCGGGGATGGTGAAACTGTAGTGCCTCGTGGGTATTTTATCGTATACCAGCGGAGATTTTGGACAGCTCCGTTACACCTGGTATGGCAAGAGATCTGGCTAGACAATGCATACCAGGCCCTCTGGTGGCATACCGTTCGACTTACCCCCTGGACGGCTGAACACGACTTACCGGAGGGGGATGATTATGATGGCCCGGGTTTATTATGGGAGGCCTTGGAGGACGACATTGATCTTGGCAGCACGGAGGGGTCTAGGTTTTGGGACATCTACGACTACCGGATGGGCATGTATGTCTGGGATGACGAAGGCGAGGTGAGCAAAGACATGACCCACCTGGTAACAAGAGAGTGGGAGCTGGAGCAGGACTACCAACAGCTGCTCAGCTTCGTGCAGCCCCAACCTACTCGACAAGCAGAACCAGACTTCATTGACTGGTCCTGGGATGACCTCCAAATGGCAGGTAGAGATGGGACCGAGGTCTCTCTACCGGCCCTACAGGGGGCAGAAGGTGTTTTTCTTCCCCCCCAGCGGCATTGTGATCCCCAGGGGACAGAAGGTGTCGTCCTTCCCCCCCAGCGGCAGTGTGAACCCCAGGGGGCAGAAGGTGTCGTCCTTCCCCCCCAGCGGCAGTGTGAACCACAGGGGGAAGAAGGTGTCGTCCTTCCCCCCCAGCGGCAGTGTGAACCCCAGGGGGCAGAAGGTTTCGTCCTTCACCCCCAGCGGCAGTGTGAACCCCAGGGGACAGAAGGTTTCGTACTTCCCCCCAGCGGCAGTGTGAACCCCAGGGGACAGAAGGTGTCGTCCTTCCCCCCCAGCGGCAGTGTGAACCCCAGGGGGCAGAAGGTGTTGTCCTCCCCCCCCAGTGGCAGTGTGAACCCCAGGGAGCAGAAGGTGTCGTCCTTCCCCCCCAGCGGCAGTGTGAACCACAGGGGGCAGAAGGTGTTGTCCTTCCCCCCCAGCGGCAGTGTGAACCCCAGGGGGCAGAAGGTGTCGTCCTTCCCCCCCAGCAGCAGTGTGAACCCCAAGGGGGCAGAAGGTGTCGTCCTTTCCCCCCAGCGGCAGTGTGAACCACAGGGGGCATAAGGTGTCGTCCTTCCCCCCCAGCGGCAGTGTGAACCACAGGGCACAGAAGGTGTCGTCCTTCCTCCCCAGCAACAGTTTACCCTAACAAGGGGAGACACCAATCTCCCAGATGGCGCAGATGGGACCGTGGTCTCTGCACCCACAGCCTGTCCAGATCCCCAACTACCCTCGCTGGGACAACCGGAGAAGGGGGTAAGTACAAATTCCCTTCCCCAGCTAACTTCTAATGTGGCCCCAGGGTTAATAGAGGAAATGTTAACCCCCACTGACCCCCATGTTTCCCTGGAGTGTAACGGTACCCCCCAAACATAGAAGGGGGCGCCCAGGCCTTTTTAGCCGATCCGCCCGTCCAGTGCTATAGGGACAGCTACTGCAGGACTCCCATTCCCCCAAGCACGAGACACACGCTCTGTGGTTGAGGGTCAAGCAGTGAACTCTCTTCTTTATTAAAAACCAAGACATATATAAAACAAACCATTTCCACATACACCGTAGGGGCAGTGACTACCTTTGGTCAACCCCTAATTACCTATGGCCAATCAGACAGGGTAGGAACCATGAGACTCCTCCCATGGGCCACCCCCCAGGCATGGCTACCATGCTCATTCTCACCAAGACTGTCCTCATGGAAACTTCCTGTTTGCTCCTTGTCTATGCCCCTGGGAAACCCCATACACTGGCCCTTTGTTCAAGTCCTGGCGACACCCTGTGTTTACCTAATGGGGGATGGTCAGAATCTGTAACACATATCTACACATTTTTCATAACTTTAAAAGTATACATCACATTCACATAAAACATACATTTTCAGAATCAGCATACTCCAAATACAAACATGTGTCAAAATGATACAAATTGGTCCAGTGGTTCAAAAGTTAGATCACAGTCCTTTCTGACCAAATGGAACATGGCTTCTATGTCTTTGTAGGTGGAAAGTCAACATGGGCCGTAGTCAAAAGGTAGAATGTGGGCCTCCAAGCTTCTCCAATTCGCATTGACGAGACTGATCTCGTCACATCTCTCCCCCTTTCCAAAAAGACTAACCGGATATCTGACCTTCCGGTCAGATTCCGGGCTAGTCCAGAAGGCCACCCACAAAACACAATCAGCAGTACAGCCCACCCACAATAACTGGTTACTACACCTGGGTAGAGGAGAAACTTGTCCATGTCCAGGTGCCTCACCACGGCTGTGCTGGGCACTGGTAAGCTGCCTTGGTGGGTTGCTGAGTGGGCAGAGACCAGCGGTACTCTGCCCTGGTGCCAGCGCTACCACGGAAGTAGCCTGTTTGGGACCTGGTTGTAGGGGGGGGGAGACCGACGGTCTCCCCTTTGGCTAAAGAGCCCTGTTGCTGGGGGACAGGACCGACCGTCTCTGCCCCTGGTAGCTCAGCCTGTTGCTGGAGAATGGAGTCTGAGCTCTCAATTCCCTGCATATCACTCTGCCGCTGTGGAATGGAGACGGGGCTCCCAATTCCCTGCATATCACTCTGTCGCTGTGGAATGGAGACTAGGCTCCCAATTCCCTGCATATCACTCTGTCGCTGTGGAATGGAGACGGGGCTCCCAATTCCATGCATATCACTCTGTCGATGGGGAATGGAGTCTGAGCTCTCAATTCCCTGCAGCTCACCCTGACGCTGGGGAGGGAGGACGCTGCTCTCCTCTCCCTGCAAGGTACACTTCCGCTGGGGAGGGGAGACAATGCTCTCCACTCCCTGCACTTCACACTGGCGCTGGGGATCTGGGCTAGCCACCCAGCATCCCTGTAGGGCCGGTGGAGAGACCTCGGTCCCATCTCCACCTCCCGCCTGGGATTCCTCCCAATAAACCTCTACAATATCTTCCCAGCTGAAGGGGTCTGGATCTGGGTCTCTCACCTTGTTGTAATGCTGAGCCTTCCCAATGGAATGGAAGAGATCTCGGTAGTCCTTCTCCAGTTCCCACTCCAGGGTTGCTAGGTGAACAAGGTCTTGCTCTACCTCATGGGGGTCATCCCAGTCATGCCTAGCCTCCCTCTCATAGAAAATATCCTCAAGTCTGGTCTGCGCAGGGCTCCCGAAGTCAGGCTCTGCAAATGACTGCAATAACAAGCCAGGACCATCAAAGTCCTCTCCCTCTGGCTTGTCATGCTCGGCTGTCCAGGGTGTATACTGTGCCATATACCACCAGAGCGCCTGGTAGGCATCCTCCAGCCATAGCTCCTGCCATGCACGGAGCTTTAGTTCCTCCACCCACTCCTCAAGGGGCTGCTCTCCCAGGAAGGGCATGCGCAGGGCCACTTGCTTCTGCAACCGCTGCTCTTCACTGGGGAGACTCTCACCCCGCTGGTATTGTACATTATCCAGGGCCTGGTACCAGATGCCTTTCCTTAATGCATCCCGGCCATCCAGGTCCTCATCCTCGTATAGCACTGCTGGTTCCATTCTGCTGCTTTTAGGGTCGCTGTACTGGGACATGCGTTGCCCCCAACTTGTAAATCCACAAAATGGTGTCTCCTGTAGCTGTCCTTCTGGCTGTGGGAACAATTCCGCCGCTTGCCACCAGTGTAACGGTACCCCCAGACATAGAAGGGGGCGCCCAGGCCTTTTTAGCCGATCCGCCCGTCCAGTGCTATAGGGACAGCTACTGCAGGACTCCCATTCCCCCAAGCACGAGACACACGCTCTGTGGTTGAGGGTCAAGCAGAGAACTCTCTTCTTTATTAAAAACCAAGACATATATAAAACAAACCATTTCCACATACACCGTAGGGGCAGTGACTACCTTTGGTCAACCCCTAATTACCTATGGCCAATCAGACAGGGTAGGAACCATGAGACTCCTCCCATGGGCCACCCCCCAGGCATGGCTACCATGCTCATTCTCACCAAGACTGTCCTCATGGAAACTTCCTGTTTGCTCCTTGTCTATGCCCCTGGGAAACCCCATACACTGGCCCTTTGTTCAAGTCCTGGCGACACCCTGTGTTTACCTAATGGGGGATGGTCAGAATCTGTAACACATATCTACACATTTTTCATAACTTTAAAAGTATACATCACATTCACATAAAACATACATTTTCAGAATCAGCATACTCCAAATACAAACATGTGTCAAAATGATACAAATTGGTCCAGTGGTTCAAAAGTTAGATCACAGTCCTTTCTGACCAAATGGAACATGGCTTCTATGTCTTTGTAGGTGGAAAGTCAACATGGGCCGTAGTCAAAAGGTAGAATGTGGGCCTCCAAGCTTCTCCAATTCGCATTGACGAGACTGATCTCGTCACACCTGGCTACTGAGCCGGAATATGTCCCAAGTACCCCAGCAGAAGAGCTGACAGCGGGGCAGAGTGCAGTCGGCCTCTGCCCTCCCTTTGTCCCTTGTACAGAGCAGGATGTCCTGCAGGTTATAAGAGCAGAAGAGCTGGCATCAGGGCAGAGTGCCGCTGGCCTCTGCCCCTCAAGTCCCCTCAGCGTGTTGCCCCATCACCACAGCGAAATATCCAGGTGCAGTAACTGTTTATTATGGGTTGGTGGATCGTCTAACGGAGGCACTGACCGGCAGAAGGTCAGGTGCCTGGTTAGACTTCCCCGCAAAGGGGAGATGTGTGACGAAGTGCCCTTCGCCACTTTGTCTTGAAGAGGACTGTTTGCCAGCCTCCTGCCCTGTGACTATGGCCCTGGGACATATTGCCCTTTAAACACAGTATTCGGCCATACCAGAGTGTATGTCACTCATTCTGGCCCTTTACATACAGGGGGGTCATTCGGAACTTGCCCTGTGGGAGCGGAGATACCACAGATAGCTATGCCATGGAGCCCATTCATATAATGAAAGACTATGGGAAAGACTTTAGCTACATGGCAATTGAACTGTGTGAAGAGGATCTGAGCGCTATTCGGTAGTTTTGTGCGCTCAGATCCCAGCTATCTGGGGATATGTGAAATGTTAGTAAATGTGAATTGCAGTAATGCTGATGGGTTGTCAAACTAGAGAATTGACCAACAAATACTTTTGTCCGGACATCCCCAGGCCGATCCGTTGGGATCAGACCGTGTATGCCGGCTTATGGTCACGGGGGAGGTGTGTAACGGAACCCATCACTGTTTTACCCTGTTTTATGATTATTATGGTTAAAATATGATCCTACTATTATACTGCATGTATGTTGGTTAATGCTCTGCAGAATATTGGCCCAGACTAGTGCAGACCTTGGCATGGGAGATAATCCTGTTAAGTCTATTGTATAAAGTGTTTTCATTCTCAGATAAGAACAAAGAAGGATGATCTAATTAATGTCTGATTGTATCCAAGTTGCCAGGTAGCCTCAGGGAGGTGTGACTCACCTATTGTCCTTCTATGTGTATTGTGTGGCCAACTATGGGGGATTTGTGAAATGTCTGTGTGTTATGTGTAAAAGATACTTTTACTAACTTTTGAACCCCTGGTCTGATTCATGCCATTTTTTAATATGTTGTTCCCCTGGGTGAGAGCTATTGAACGGTGCTGGACTTAAAGGTGTACCCCCTGTTTTTGGGGTACATCCAGAATGTGGTTCAAATTGTGTCTGTTTTAATTGTGTTACCTGTTATCTGAGAGGAGGAGACGTGGGGGTTGAACCATGTATATAATTGGCTGTTGTGATAATTATGTGGGTGTAGCCCTTCAGAGGGCACCATTGCATAAAAGGAGATCCCCTGTCATTAAAGTTGACTACTTGAACCTTCAAAACGTAGCCTCGTCTCGTTCTTGGAGGGGATTGCTATATCATACTGGGGATTGCTATGCGCTGCATACTCCCTGGGAGCTTTAAGCTACGGCGGTTGTGGAGTCTGTGGTAGTGTGGTGTCCGGTGCGGTGCTTGTAGGCCTCGAAGCAAACTTGGACGCGTCCATCAACGGAGGTACCCGGTCGGGGTGCCAGTAGATCCGTTACACCAAGCAGCACAAAGCAAAAGAGAACCAAGCAGCACAAACAAGCAAAAGAGAACCGAGCAGCACAAACAAGCAAAAGAGAACCGAGCAGCACAAAACAAGCAAAAGAGAACCAAGCAGCCGAAACAAGTACAAGAGAACCAAGCAGCACAAAACAAGCAAAAGAGAACCAAGCTGCCGAAACAAGCAAAAGAGAACCAAGCAGCTCAAAACAAGCAAAAGAGGACCAAGCAGCACAAAACAAGCAAAAGAGAACCAAGCAGCTGAAACAAGCAAAAGAGAACCAAGCAGCACAAAACAAGCAAAAGGGAACCAAGCTGGACAAACCCAGCAAAAGAGAACCAAGCAGCACAAAACAACCAAAAGAGAACCAAGCAGCACAAAACAAGCAAAACAGAACCAAGCAGCCGAAACAAGCAAAAGAGAACCAAGCAGCAGAAAACAAGCAAAAGGGAACCAAGCAGCACAAAACAAGCAAAAGAGAACCAAGCAGCACAAAGCAAGCAAAAGAGAACCAAGCAGCCGAAACAAGCAAGAGAGAGAACCAAGCAGCCGAAACACGGAAAAGGGAACCAAGCAGCCGAAACAAGTACAAGAGAACCAAGCAGCACAAAACAAGCAAAAGGGAACCAAGCAGCACAAAGCAAAAGAGAACCAAGCAGCACAAAACAAGCAAAAGAGAACCAAGCAGCCGAAACAAGCAAAAGAGAAACAAGCAGCACAAAGCAAAAGGGAACCAAGCAGCCGAAACAAGCAAAAGAGAACCAAGCAGCACAAACAAGCAAAAGGGAACCAAGCAGCACAAAACAAGCAAAAGAGAACCAAGCAGCCGAAACAAGCAAAAGAGAACCAAGCAGCACAAAGCAAAAGAGAACCAAGCAGCCGAAACAAGTACAAGAGAACCAAGCAGCACAAAACAAGCAAAAGAGAACCAAGCAGCCGAAACAAGCAAAAGAGAACCAAGCAGCACAAAGCAAAAGAGAACCAAGCAGCCGAAACAAGTACAAGAGAACCAAGCAGCACAAAACAAGCAAAAGAGAACCAAGTAGCACAAAACAAGCAAAAGAGAACCAAGCAGCCAAAACAAAGCAAAAGAGAACCAAGCAGCACAAACAAGCAAAAGGGAACCAAGCAGCACAAAACAAGCAAAGGAGAACCAAGGAGCCGAAACAAGCAAAAGAGAACCAAGCAGCCGAAACAAGTACAAAAGAACCAAGCAGCACAAAGCAAGCAAAAGAGAACCAAGCAGCCGAAACAGGCAAATGAGAACCAAGCTGCCGAAATAAGCAAAAGAGAACCAGGCAGCACAAAGCAAAAGGGAACCAAGCAGCACAAAACAAGCAAAAGAGAACCAAGCAGCCGAAACAAGTACAAGAGAACCAAGCAGCACAAAGCAAGCAGAAGAGAACCAAGCAGCCGAAACAAGTACAAGAGAACCAAGCAGCACAAAGCAAGCAAAAGAGAACCAAGCAAAAGAGAACCAAGCAGCACAAACAAGCAAAAGGGAACCAAGCAGCACAAAACAAGCAAAAGAGAACCAAGCAGCCGAAACAAGTACAAGAGAATCAAGCAGCACAAAGAAAGCAAAAGAGAACCAAGCAGCCGAAACAAGCAAAAGAAAACCAAGCAGCACAAAGCAAGCAGAAGAGAACCAAGCAGCACAAAACAAGCAAAAGAGAACTAAGCAGCACAAAGCAAGCAGAAGAGAACCAAGCAGCCGAAACAAGTACAAGAGAACCAAGCAGCACAAAGCAAGCAAAAGAGAACCAAGCAAAAGAGAACCAAGCAGCACAAACAAGCAAAAGAGAACAAAGCAGCACAAAACAAGCAAAAGGGAACCAAGCAGCACAAAACAAGCAAAAGAGAACCAAGCAGCACAAAACAAGCAAAAGGGAACCAAGCAGCACAAAACAAGCAAAAGAGAACCAAGCAGCACAAAGCAAAAGAGAACCAAGCAGCCGAAACAAGCAAAAGAGAACCAAGCAGCACAAAACAAGCAAAAGGGAACCAAGCAGCACAAAACAAGCAAAAGAGAACCAAGCAGCACAAAGCAAAAGAGAACCAAGCAGCAGAAAACAAGCAAGAGAGAACCAAGCAGCCGAAACACGGAAAAGGGAACCAAGCAGCCGAAACAAGCAAAAGAGAACCAAGCAGCCGAAAAAAGGAAAACAGATCCAAGCAGCACAAAGCAAGCAAAAGAGAACCAAGAAGCAAAGTAAGGAAAAGAGAACCAAGCAGCACAAATCAGACAAAAGGGAACCAAGCAGCACAAAACAAGCAAAAGGGAACCAAGCAGCACAAAACAAGCAAAAGAGAACCAAGCAGCAGAAACAAGCAAAAGAGAACCAAGCAGCCAAAACAAGCAAAAGAGAACCAAGCAGCACAAAGCAAAAGAGAACCAAGCAGCCGAAACAAGTACAAGAGAACCAAGCAGCACAAAACAAGCAAAAGAGAACCAAACAGCACAAAACAAGCAAAAGGGAACCAAGCAGCACTGTAACGGATCTACTGGCACCCCGACCGGGTACCTCCGTTGATGGACGCGTCCTAGTTTGCGTCAAGGCCTACAAGCACTGCACCGGACACCAAAACCACCACAGACTCCAGGAACAAGCGTTCAGTAGTTACAGCTCAAGGGAGTATGCAAAAGCATAGCAATCCCCAGTATGATAGCGATCCCCTCCAATAACGAGACGAGGCTATGTTTTGAAGGGTCAAGTAGAACTAGAACTTTAATGACAGGGGATCTCCTTTTATGCAATGGTGCCCTCTGAAGGGCTACACCCACATAATTATCACAACAGCCAATTATATACATGGTTCAACCCCCCCGTCTCCTCCCCTCAGATAACAGGTAACACAATTAAAACAGACACAATTTGAACCACATTCTGGATGTACCCCAAAAACAGGGGGTACACCTTTAAGTCCAGCACCGTTCAATATCTCTCACCCAGGGGAACACCATATTAAAAAAATGGCATGAATCAGACCAGGGGTTCAAAAGTTAGTAAAAGTATGTTTTTCACATAACACACAGATATTTCACATATCCCCCACACAATACACATATAGGACAATAGGTGTGGTCACCCCTCCCTGAGGGAACTTGATATAATCAGACAATGATTAAATCAGCCTTCTTTGTTCTTATCTGAAAATGAAAACAATTTATAAAATCGACTCCCTTATCTCTTGAGTCTCTGTAATAGGATTATCTATTAGCCTAGGTCTGCAAAAGTCTGGCTAATATTCTGCAGAGCATAAACCAACATACATATAGTAGGATCATATTTTAACCATAATAATCATAAAACAGGGTAAAACAGTGATGGGTTCCGTTACACACCTCCCCCGTGACCATAAGCCGGCATACACGGTCTGATCCCAACGGATCGGCTTGGGGATGTCCGGACAAAAGTATTTGTTGGTCAGTTCTCTAGTTTGACAACCCATCAGCATTACTGCAATTCACATTGACTCACATTTCACATATCCCCAGATAGCTGGGATCTGAGCGCAGAAAACTACCGAATAGCGCTCAGATTCTCTTCACACAGTTCAATTGCCATGTAGCTAAAGTCTTTCCCATAGTCTTGCATTATATGAATGGGCTCCATGGCATAGTTATCTGGGGTATCACCGCTCCCACAGGGCAAGTACCGAATGACCCCCCTGTATGTAAAGGGCCAGAATGAGTGACATACACCCTGGTATGGCCGAATACTGTGTTTGAAGGGCAATATGTCCCAGGGCCATAGTCGCAGGGCAGGAGGCTGGCAAACAGTCCTCTCCAAGACAAAGTGGCGAAGGGCACTTCGTCACAAGCACAAAACAAGCAAAAGAGAACCAATCAGCACAAAGCAAAAGAGAACCAAGCAGCCGAAACAAGCAAAAGAGAACCAAGCAGCAGAAAGAAAGCAAAAGAGAACCAAGCAGCACAAAACAAGCGAAAGAGAACCAAGCAGCCAAAACAAGTACAAGAGAACCAAGCAGCACAAAGCAAGCAAAAGAAAACCAAGCAGCACAAAACAAGCAAAAGGGAACCAATCAGCCGAAACAAGCAAAAGAGAACCAAGCAGCCGAAACAAGCAAAACAGAATCAAGCAGCACAAAGCAAGGAAAAGCTAACCAAGCAGCACAAATCAGACAAAAGAAAACCAAGCAGCACAAACAAGCAAAACAGAACCAAGCAGCAGAAAGCAAGGAAAAGCTAACCAAGCAGCACAAATCAGACAAAAGAGAACCAAGCAGCACAAACAAGCAAAACAGAACCAAGCAGCAGAAAGAAAGCAAAAGAGAACCAAGCAGCACAAAACAAGCGAAAGAGAACCAAGCAGCCAAAACAAGTACAAGAGAACCAAGCAGCACAAAGCAAGCAAAAGAAAACCAAGCAGCCGAAACGAGCAAAAGAGAACCAAGCAGCCGAAACAAGCAAAAGAGAACAAAGCAGCACAAAACAAGCAAAAGGGAACCAAGCAGCACAAAACAAGCAAAAGGGAACCAATCAGCCGAAACAAGCAAAAGAGAACCAAGCAGCCGAAACAAGCAAAACAGAATCAAGCAGCACAAAGCAAGGAAAAGCTAACCAAGCAGCACAAATCAGACAAAAGAAAACCAAGCAGCACAAACAAGCAAAAGAGAACAAAGCAGCAGAAACAAGCAAAAGAGAACCAAGCAGCACAAAACAAGCAAAAGGGAACCAAGCAGCACAAAACAAGCAAAAGGGAACCAAGCAGCACAAAACAAGCAAAAGAGAACCAAGCAGCACAAAGCAAAAGTGAACCAAGCAGCCGAAACAAGCAAAACAGAACCAAGCAGCACAAAGCAAGGAAAAGAGAACCAAGCAGCACAAATCAGACAAAAGAAAACCAAGCAGCACAAACAAGCAAAAGAGAACAAAGCAGCAGAAACAAGCAAAAGAGAACCAAGCAGCACAAACAAGCAAAAGAGAACAAAGCAGCACAAAGCAAAAGAGAACCAAGCAGCCGAAACAAGTACAAGAGAACAAAGCAGCCGAAACAAGCCAAAGAGAACCAAGCAGCCGAAACAAGCAAAAGAGAACCAAGCAGCACAAAGCAAGCAGAAGAGAACCAAGCAACACAAAACAAGCAAAAGAGAACTAAGCAGCACAAAGCAAGCAGAAGAGAACCAAGCAGCCGAAACAAGCCAAAGAGAACCAAGCAGCCGAAACAAGCAAAAGAGAACCAAGCAGCACAAAGCAAGCAAAAGAGAACCAAGCAGCACAAAGCAAGCAGAAGAGAACCAAGCAGCACAAAACAAGCAAAAGAGAACCAAGCAGCCGAAACAAGCAATATAAGTATTTTACAGAAAATACTAAAACCTAACTCACAAAAAATAAAAAAGACCTACATTACAACCTCCCACCACTACAGAAAAAAATTTTTACACACCTGAAAAGGAATACATACAGAATTTATACAGTACATTACAATACAAATAAAATACAATACCCCACTATCTAAAATACACCCCCCTATTTAACATACGATAAATCCTATCTCCATATACAAACCCTAATTCTAACCTAAAATAAAATAATTAAGACCACTTACCTTTGCAGATTAGTACAACACATTTACATACAATAAATAAACATTCTTAATATTCTACTCACCTTTCCAGCATGTCCTCCCCATCCTTCTAATTTTCTTCTATGGCGCGGTCCATGTTAAAAAATAAACATTACATTACTACAACATATACACACACAAAATAAACATAATATACATTGAACGTACCTCCCCGCGATGTCCCCGTGCTCCTCCTCTTCTGCCCAGGCTGGACCCTGGAGAATCTGTGCTCTAAAAAAAGAAAAAAACTAACGGAGGTCTACACTCGCGGTCCTCCCCGACGATAATGAGCCTTTTAGAGAGTTTTCCGGAAGAAAATTGCCAATGGCGCCTTCTGATTGGCTGAAACCACTGTCAATCAAATGTCAGCCAAGCAGAAGGCGCCGAGGTGTAAGCCAATCGGAATGGGATACACCCCCACAGGTTGATTAGCTGGAGGCATCGGTGCATTCTGATTGGCTGCAGTCTAATTGACAGTGACAACAGCCAATCAATCTTTCAATCTTTTTTTAAATCATTTGCTCAATATAGAATTGGGAAATTGTATAACAAATCTTTATTATAAATATATCACAGCGGCGAAGTTAAAAACTGGTTAAAAAATCCAGGATTGAACACACAAATTAAAAGAGGACAAGATAATATGGGACAAATGAGAACCTTTCACTTCTCAGTGAAAATAATTTTATTATCATGTAATGACCCTTTAATAAGGGGGTACTCTTTATCCCACTTAGCAGTGTTGTGCCTTTTTTGTATGTGGGTACAATTACTCCACTGCACGTGTGCCCCAAACCTTATTTAAGTCCTAAACTGAGTCTCAATTCCAAAAAGAAAAACAGATACTTATATATCATAATAAGCCCCCCTCTCAGGTATATAGAGAGTCACAATGGAATTCCAAATAGAGGTTAAGTGAAACTCATTAGTATTCACTGCCAGCTATCACAAGCTGGTAAGCTAATAGAGCTGGTGGACTATAAAGTATAGCAGACTGTGAACTGAAGTATCAATGACAGAATGTGTCTAAGGTTACAAATCCTGCAGATCAACAATCGCCAGTCACATGCATAAATATTGGGTTAGGACAGGTAAGGGCACACAGACACTCTCATACACTGCTAGTACGCGATCACTGCGCGCTCCAACAAACGGACGCACGCAGCGTCGCACGCCTGACGCGTTTCGACGTCACTGGACGTCTTCCTCAAAGGCAAACACGGGTTGCTAAGGCGCCCGTCTATTTAACTGGTTAGCGTAACCATGGAGACCTAGTGTAATACCACGTGGGGTCAGAGAAAGGAAAACGGAGCTGCTTGTACTGAGAAGCTTATGTAAAGGGGGAAACAGCCCACTAGTCCTGTACAAAATGGCTCAAAATAAATCCAAAAGTGGGGAGAGAGTAAAATATAACAGCATATGGTATGATACAGGCAAGCTATATAGACAAATTGCAGATGGATGATATATATATTGAGAAGTAAATCAATAACCATTAAAAGGAGGTAATATATAAGAGAAGAGGCAAAGCAGGATAATATTGTAAATCATCATAATAGATGTACTATATGCTACCAAACAGTAACAAGTAGTGAGAGAAAAAAGGGTATGCTACTAAGAGAAAAGAGAGAGATACTCATGAAATAATAAAATGAACATCCTACTAAAGTGATGCGGGGAGTGAATCAAAATCAAATACTATATATGTATATATATGTCAAAATAAAGATGTGATAAACGGAGTAAGTCTAAAATGAAATACTATATATATGTATGTGTAAAAAAGCAGGATAGTCCTGCAAATAAGTGATCAGTGGCAATAATGAAGATACTATAAAAAGTAGGGATACTGAACAAGATCATAAAATCTATGACCCAAAAAGCTCCGGCTAGGGGAGACTTCTCTATCAAAAAAGTGGAAAGGCAATGTGAAAATACTACAAAGGGAATGAAATTGCTATCCTAATAAAAGTGTGTGAGAAATATAAAAATCAAAGAGTGCATTGATATAAGTGAGATGGATGATCTCTAAATAGTAATCTACTCCAGGTTGCGGCCTACTAAAAAGAAAAGTAGGCTACAGAGTAAATAATTTTCTCTAGATAATAAACTGGACTTATAGTTAAAATGAAGGAACCCCTCTAAATGAAGGGAGTGAAAGTAAAACCTTCATTCAGTCCTTGTGGTGATAATGCTTTAAGTTTATAGATCCAGCGTGCTTCACACTGGAGCAATTTTCTATCCAAGTCTCCTTTTCTAGGGCCCATATGTACCCTTTCAAGTATGGTAAATGTAAGGACATCACTATTGCCTCTGTGATAACACCTCACGTGGCGTGCCAAAGGTGTGTCAAGATTATTTTTGATCGAATAGACGTGTTCCCCTATTCTTCTGCGTACTTGGCGCCTCGTTTTGCCTACATAGATCTTAGAACAAAGGCAGGTCGCCACATAAATAACGCTTGTGGAACAACAATTGGTAAATTCTTTAAGTTTGAATTCCTCGCCACTTACTGGATGTTGAAAAGACTTAGAGGGTTTAATATATTTGCAAAAATTGCATTTGCCACACCTGAAGCAGCCAGATAATGGTCTCAGCCATGTGGTTTTAGGTCCTTGCTTTTTAAAGTAACCGTGGACCAACATGTCAGAAGGCGCTATTCCCTTCAGCCAATCACAAAGGGATAGACCCCCACGGGGTGATTGGCTAAAGACATATGTGACTTCAGATTGGCTGTTACTGTCAGATTACAGCCAATCAGAAGGCTCAGATGCCTTCAGCCAATCACTCTGTGGGGGTGTATCCCATTGTGATTGGCAGAAGGGAATAGCGTCTTCTGATTGGTTTAAAAAAAGATTGACAGTTGCATTAGCCAATCAGAAATGGATATGGGGGTGTATCCCATTATGATTGGCTCACACCTTGGCATCTTCTGATTGGCTGAAAATGCTGTCAATCAAATTTCAGCCAATCAGAAGGCGCCACTGACAATTTTCTTCCTGAAAAGGCTCTCATTAGCGTCGGGGAGCTCTGCGAGTGCGGAGCTTTGTTAGTTTTTGGGTTTTTTTTTGGTTTAGAGCGCGGATTCATCCAGGGCCCAGCCAGGGCAGAAGAGGAGGAGGCCGGGGTCATCACGCAAAAAGTAAGTTGAATGTATATTATGTTTATTTTATGTTGTATGTATATGTTGTAGTAATGTAATGTTTAATTTTAAACAGGGGCCGCGCTGGAGAGAAAAATAAGAAGGACGGGGACATGCTGGAAAGGTGAGTAGAATATTTACAATATTTAGAATGTTTCTTTATTGTATGTAAATGTGTTGTACTAATTTGTTTTTTTCCCCTAGGTTGGTGATCTGAAGGGACATCTGCAAATGTAAGTGGTCTTAATTATTTTATTTTAGGTTAGAATTAGGGTTTGTATATGGAGGTAGGATTTATTGTATGTTAAATAGTGGGATGTATTTTAGATAGTATTTAATATATTTTAGATAGGGTGGTAATGTATTGTATTTGTATTTGCATTGTATTGTAATGTACTGTATATATTCTGTATGTATTTCCTTTTCTGGTGTGTAATTTTTTTTTCTGTAGTGTGGGGGGGTTGTAATGTAGTTTTTTTTCTGTAATGTAGATTTTTTTATTTTCTGTAAAGTAGCTTTTTTATTTTTGGTGAATTAGGCTTTTTTATTTTTGGTGAATTAGGCTTTTATTATTTTATGCGACTTAGAATTTATTATTTTCTGTAATTAGTGGGGTGGGGGGGTTATTAGCGGGTAGGTAGTGTTGGTGTTAATAGGTTCTTGTAGAGGGAGGTTAGTTTAGCAATGTTTATGTTAGTAATGAGCGCCGAAGGTACTCAGAGGACTAAAAGTCTTACATTGGGTCACAAACCGCATTCCCAGCCTAACAATTTTATTGACCGTCCTTTTTTGACGGGCAAGTCACTAGTTTGTAATAATTAACATATTTAATCATAGTAAGCATATTGTGCACGTCTTATATATGATTATGTGGACAAGGTGATAATAACTGATACCTAATAATTGCTGTACCTTGATATATATCTGTTACAATTGTTTATACCAACTTGTTACATTAAAAAAAATACTGAATTATAATTTTTATTAATTTATAATAAAGATATTCTCACATAATACAGCTCTACTTATTTCATAAGGCCAGTGCTCTTATCAACTATAATAGCTGTAAATCTGCGAGTTGTCGTCACGCATAGCGAGGCCCGTAGGACTTAGAAGCTCATTACGTGCCCCGTAAAGTAGAGGTGGGGAGAGGCTCGCAATGAGCGCCTCCCATCAAGTAGAGGGGGAGAGAGGTAGAGGGGGGAAAGGCTTACAATGAGCGCCGAATGCGCACATAGTGAGGCCAGTAGAGGGGGGGAGAGGTAGAGGGGGGAAAGGCTCACAATGAGCGCCGAATGCGCACATAGTGAGGCCAGTAGAGGGGGAGAGAGGTAGAGGGGGGAAAGGCTCACAATGAGCGCCGAATGCGCACATAGTGAGGCCAGTAGAGGGGTGGAGAGGCTAGCAATGTGTGGCAAAGACCAGTGCCAGGCTTCAAATTGTATTGCCGTCATTTTTGATGGGTAAGTCGCTAGTGTGTGTATGTATATGAATATATATATATATATATATATATATATATATATATATATATATATATAGCTAGTGCTATCTAATCTAAGTCTTTTAAAGCTAAAAATAAATAAATTTGTATGCCGGTTGTGCCGGATAATGCCGATTACGTGAGAGTTTTTATCAAATTGGGGAATAGGGCCGGTGCCGGTTGCTTGAGAGTCACGGTTAGTTGAGTGACGGATAATAGGGAGTTTACTGCATTGTGTAGTAAGAACTTTAAATTAGTCAAAATTGGCAAATATATAAAATATGTATTTTTTTTATTAAAATGAATAAAGGTTATTAATATTAACAATATCCCCATATTAATATATATAATTCCAGTGGTCCAGATGTTTGTCCATTACCTGCCCATTGTGACTCCGTGTGGTCTCCGGGGCTTCAGACAAGATCTTCTCAGCCATCGGCATCCTCTCCAATATCTGGAAGTCCGATTCTCCAAGACTTGGCTCTATAAGGAGTGAGGAATGTGACACATGACAAGAGAAATGCAAGTACTTATATTATCTCTATTTATCTATGTATCTATAATCCATCCTGGACTTTGCTTAAGGCTGTGTAATACAGCAGGCATATGCTTAAAGGAAGCCATCTTTAAAATGGTGTTTGAATTAAAGAGTGAAGCCTTTGTGGACACATTTCACTCCCTCGCCAGGTTCCCAGAATGCACTGCAATTACAGAATTCTGAGCTGGAAACAGGTTTTTATTATTTGTTTTAGGAATTCAAACGTGACACAAATGTCCAATGTCTCCGTCTTATCTATCTGTAAATACATATAGCAGAGATGTAGCCATTTATATATAGATTATATAGCTATACTAGTGACTTCCTGTCAAATATGAAGGACAATAAAATGTGAAGCCGTGGGAACGCTGTTTGAGGCATAATTGAACTGTGAGGACCTTTGGCGCTCATTGCGAGCCTCAGGACCTTTGGCGCTCATTGCGAGCCTCAGGACCTTTGGCACTCATTGCGAGTTTCAGGACCTTTGGCACTCATTGCGAGCCTCAGGACCTTTGGCACTCATTGCGAACCTCAGGACCTTTAGAACTCATTGCGAGCCTCAGGACCTTTGGCGCTCATTGCGACCCTTTCATGTCCTGTACTTTCGGTCCTCTAAGAGAGATATATATTTCTATGTATATGTAAATAAGTAATAATTAACCATTTCTGCAATACATTAATATACTTATTATAATTGATATACGCAGTGCGCAATAGGCTGAAGAGCTAACAATCTGTTTGAATATAATATACATTGTGAGTGTCGGTGCCCGGCGTATAAAGTGTAATGAATGTTCCAAGTGCGCAGTATAAATACGCTGCGTGCGCGAGGTAACGCCGCATTATATATTCGTAATGTTATTAATGTGTTGCGCGTCTCGCCTTTTCCGACTTTTGTAATGTCGCAGTGTGATACATAAAAGTGCTCCGCGTTTGCAGTGCTTTGCGCGGTCTGGGTCGCGTAGCCTCTTTTTTCATTTTTTTCGGCAGACATTTTTTCTTTGCTTAGGCAATTTTCGTGTGGTGAAAATCGTCTAAATCAAGTTATATTCGCGTTCGAACTCACTCCTGGCTCCTGCCCCGCGCTGTCTGCGATGTGTTGGGAATTTTTGGGTTGTATTTACTGTGTTTTTGGTTTAGTTTTTTTAGTTAGATAATTATAATATGTTATATATATATAGAGATAGATAATAATAGATCTATACACACCCCCCTCTGTCACACACAGTCTGATCACATGACTAACACGATTATTATAGTCAGGATTACCACACCGGCCGGAATTATCTCTGGATCATTAATTTGAATATGAATAACTTTATTTACCTGCTGAGAACTTGGTAACACACAGCGACCCACTGCAGGCAGCAACCTCCAACAAAGAACAGGAAGTGACTGAACAGGAAGTCAAACATGAAACTACAAGTCCCAGAAAGCACGAAGGCACAATCAGCAGCCAATCGGCACTGTAGGGGGGCGGATCTCTGACGCATTCTTGTTTCCATTGTAACGCCATGTAGATAAATGTGTAACAGAAGGACTGAGAGGTTCATAGATACAGGACACACTGACACACTGACCTGATACAGGACACACTGACACACTGACCTGCTACAGGATACACTGACACACTGACCCGATACAGGACACACTGACACACTGACCTGATACAGGACACACTGACACACTGACCTGATACAGGATACACTGACACACTGACCTGATACAGGACACACTGACACACTGACCTGATACAGGACACACTGACACACTGACCTGATACAGGACACACTGACACACTGACCTGATACAGGATACACTGACACACTGACCCGATACAGGATACACTGACACACTGACCCGATACAGGATACACTGACACACTGACCCGATACAGGATACACTGACACACTGACCAGATACAGGATACACTGACACACTGACCTGATACAGGACACACTGACACACTGACCTGATACAGGATACACTGACACACTGACCCGATACAGGACACACTGACACACTGACCTGATACAGGACACACTGACACACTGACCTGATACAGGACACACTGACACACTGACCCGATACAGGACACACTGACACACTGACCTGATACAGGATACACTGACACACTGACCTGATACAGGACACACTGACACACTGACCTGATACAGGACACACTGACCCGATACAGGATACACTGACACACTGACCCGATACAGGACACACTGACACACTGACCTGATACAGGATACACTGACACACTGACCTGATACAGGATACACTGACACACTGACCCGATACAGGACACACTGACACACTGACCTGATACAGGATACACTGACACACTGACCCGATACAGGACACACTGACCTGATACAGGACACACTGACACACTGACCTGATACAGGACACACTGACCTGATACAGGACACACTGACACACTGACCTGATACAGGATACACTGACACACTGACCTGATACAGGACACACTGACCTGATACAGGACACACTGACACACTGACCTGATACAGGATACACTGACACACTGACCTGATACAGGACACACTGACCTGATACAGGACACACTGACACACTGACCTGATACAGGACACACTGACCTGATACAGGATACACTGACACACTGACCTGATACAGGACACACTGACCTGATACAGGACACACTGACACACTGACCCGATACAGGATACACTGACACACTGACCCGATACAGGATACACTGACACACTGACCCGATACAGGATACACTGACACACTGACACACTGACCTGATACAGGACACACTGACACACTGACCCGATACAGGACACACTGACACACTGACCCGATACAGGATACACTGACCTGATACAGGACACACTGACCTGATACAGGACACACTGACACACTGACCCGATACAGGACACACTGACACACTGACCTGATACAGGATACACTGACCTGATACAGGACACACTGACACACTGACCTGATACAGGACACACTGACCTGATACAGGACACACTGACACACTGACCCGATACAGGACACACTGACACACTGACCTGATACAGGATACACTGACCCGATACAGGATACACTGACCTGATACAGGACACACTGACCTGATACAGGACACACTGACACACTGACCCGATACAGGACACACTGACACACTGACCCGATACAGGATACACTGACCTGATACAGGACACACTGACCTGATACAGGATACACTGACACACTGACCCGATACAGGACACACTGACACACTGACCTGATACAGGACACACTGACACACTGACCTGATACAGGATACACTGACACACTGACCCGATACAGGACACACTGACACACTGACCTGATACAGGACACACTGACACACTGACCCGATACAGGACACACTGACACACTGACCTGATACAGGATACACTGACACACTGACCCGATACAGGACACACTGACACACTGACCCGATACAGGACACACTGACACACTGACCCGATACAGGACACACTGACACACTGACCCGATACAGGACACACTGACACACTGACCTGATACAGGATACACTGACACACTGACCCGATACAGGACACACTGACACACTGACCCGATACAGGACACACTGACACACTGACCTGATACAGGATACACTGACACACTGACCTGATACAGGACACACTGACACACTGACCTGATACAGGACACACTGACACACTGACCCGATACAGGACACACTGACACACTGACCTGATACAGGATACACTGACACACTGACCCGATACAGGACACACTGACACACTGACCCGATACAGGACACACTGACACACTGACCCGATACAGGACACACTGACACACTGACCTGATACAGGATACACTGACACACTGACCCGATACAGGACACACTGACACACTGACCTGATACAGGACACACTGACCTGATACAGGACACACTGACACACTGACCTGATACAGGACACACTGACACACTGACCTGATACAGGATACACTGACACACTGACCCGATACAGGACACACTGACACACTGACCTGATACAGGACACACTGACACACTGACCTGATACAGGATACACTGACACACTGACCTGATACAGGATACACTGACACACTGACCCGATACAGGATACACTGACACACTGACCCGATACAGGACACACTGACACACTGACCCGATACAGGACACACTGACACACTGACCCGATACAGGACACACTGACACACTGACCCGATACAGGACACACTGACACACTGACCCGATACAGGACACACTGACACACTGACCCGATACAGGATACACTGACACACTGACCCGATACAGGACACACTGACACACTGACCCGATACAGGATACACTGACACACTGACCCGATACAGGACACACTGACACACTGACCTGATACACTGACACACTGACACACTGACCCGATACAGGATACACTGACACACTGACCTGATACAGGACACACTGACACACTGACCTGATACACTGACACACTGACCCGATACAGGACACACTGACACACTGACCTGATACAGGATACACTGACACACTGACCTGATACAGGATACACTGACACACTGACCTGATACAGGATACACTGACACACTGACCTGATACAGGATACACTGACACACTGACCTGATACAGGACACACTGACACACTGACCCGATACAGGACACACTGACACACTGACCTGATACAGGATACACTGACACACTGACCTGATACAGGACACACTGACACACTGACCCGATACAGGACACACTGACACACTGACCTGATACAGGATACACTGACACACTGACCCGATACAGGACATACTGACACACTGACCCGATACAGGATACACTGACACACTGACCTGATACAGGACACACTGACACACTGACCCGATACAGGACACACTGACACACTGACCTGATACAGGATACACTGACACACTGACCTGATACAGGACACACTGACACACTGACCTGATACAGGACACACTGACACACTGACCCGATACAGGACACACTGACACACTGACCTGATACAGGACACACTGACACACTGACCCGATACAGGATACACTGACACACTGACCCGATACAGGATACACTGACACACTGACCCGATACAGGACACACTGACACACTGACCCGATACAGGATACACTGACACACTGACCCGATACAGGACACACTGACACACTGACCCGATACAGGACACACTGACACACTGACCTGATACAGGACACACTGACACACTGACCTGATACAGGATACACTGACACACTGACCTGATACAGGACACACTGACACACTGACCTGATACAGGATACACTGACACACTGACCCGATACAGGACACACTGACACACTGACCTGATACAGGATACACTGACACACTGACCCGATACAGGACACACTGACACACTGACCCGATACAGGATACACTGACACACTGACCTGATACACTGACACACTGACCTGATACAGGACACACTGACACACTGACCCGATACAGGACACACTGACACACTGACCCGATACAGGACACACTGACACACTGACCTGATACAGGACACACTGACACACTGACCTGATACAGGACACACTGACACACTGACCTGATACAGGATACACTGACACACTGACCTGATACAGGACACACTGACACACTGACCTGATACAGGACACACTGACACACTGACCCGATACAGGATACACTGACACACTGACCTGATACAGGACACACTGACACACTGACCCGATACAGGATACACTGACACACTGACCTGATACAGGATACACTGACACACTGACCCGATACAGGATACACTGACACACTGACCTGATACAGGATACACTGACACACTGACCCGATACAGGATACACTGACACACTGACCCGATACAGGATACACTGACACACTGACCTGATACAGGATACACTGACACACTGACCTGATACAGGATACACTGACACACTGACCCGATACAGGATACACTGACACACTGACCCGATACAGGACACACTGACACACTGACCCGATACAGGACACACTGACACACTGACCAGATACAGGACACACTGACACACTGACCTGATACAGGATACACTGACACACTGACCCGATACAGGACACACTGACACACAGACCCGATACAGGACACACTGACACACTGACCCGCTACAGGACACACTGACACACTGACCTGATACAGGACACACTGACACACTGACCTGATACAGGACACACTGACACACTGACCTGATACAGGACACACTGACACACTGACCTGATACAGGATACACTGACACACTGACCTGATACAGGACACACTGACACACTGACCTGATACAGGACACACTGACACACTGACCCGATACAGGATACACTGACACACTGACCCGATACAGGACACACTGACACACTGACCCGATACAGGATACACTGACACACTGACCCGATACAGGACACACTGACACACTGACCCGATACAGGACACACTGACACACTGACCCGATACAGGATACACTGACACACTGACCTGATACAGGACACACTGACACACTGACCCGATACAGGACACACTGACACACTGACCCGATACAGGACACACTGACACACTGACCTGATACAGGATACACTGACACACTGACCCGATACAGGACACACTGACCTGATACAGGACACACTGACACACTGACCCGATACAGGACACACTGACACACTGACCTGATACAGGACACACTGACCCGATACAGGACACACTGACACACTGACCCGATACAGGATACACTGACACACTGACCTGATACAGGATACACTGACACACTGACCCGATACAGGACACACTGACACACTGACCTGATACAGGACACACTGACACACTGACCCGATACAGGATACACTGACACACTGACCCGATACAGGACACACTGACCCGATACAGGACACACTGACACACTGACCTGATACAGGACACACTGACACACTGACCTGATACAGGACACACTGACACACTGACCTGATACAGGACACACTGACACACTGACCTGATACAGGACACACTGACACACTGACCTGATACAGGACACACTGACACACTGACCTGATACAGGATACACTGACACACTGACCCGATACAGGACACACTGACACACTGACCTGATACAGGATACACTGACACACTGACCCGATACAGGACACACTGACACACTGACCTGATACAGGACACACTGACACACTGACCCGATACAGGATACACTGACACACTGACCCGATACAGGACACACTGACCCGATACAGGACACACTGACACACTGACCTGATACAGGACACACTGACACACTGACCTGATACAGGACACACTGACACACTGACCTGATACAGGACACACTGACACACTGACCTGATACAGGACACACTGACACACTGACCTGATACAGGACACACTGACACACTGACCTGATACAGGACACACTGACACACTGACCCGATACAGGACACACTGACACACTGACCTGATACAGGACACACTGACACACTGACCCGATACAGGATACACTGACACACTGACCCGATACAGGACACACTGACCCGATACAGGACACACTGACACACTGACCTGATACAGGACACACTGACACACTGACCTGATACAGGACACACTGACCTGATACAGGACACACTGACACACTGACCCGATACAGGATACACTGACACACTGACCCGATACAGGACACACTGACCTGATACAGGACACACTGACACACTGACCTGATACAGGATACACTGACACACTGACCCGATACAGGACACACTGACACACTGACCCGATACAGGACACACTGACACACTGACCCGATACAGGACACACTGACACACTGACCTGATACAGGACACACTGACACACTGACCTGATACAGGATACACTGACACACTGACCTGATACAGGACACACTGACACACTGACCTGATACAGGATACACTGACACACTGACCCGATACAGGACACACTGACACACTGACCCGATACAGGACACACTGACACACTGACCCGATACAGGACACACTGACACACTGACCTGATACAGGACACACTGACACACTGACCTGATACAGGACACACTGACACACTGACACACTGACCCTATACAGGACACACTGACACACTGACCCGATACAGGACACACTGACACACTGACCTGATACAGGATACACTGACACACTGACCCGATACAGGACACACTGACACACTGACCCGATACAGGACACACTGACACACTGACCTGATACAGGATACACTGACACACTGACCCGATACAGGACACACTGACACACTGACCTGATACAGGACACACTGACACACTGACCCGATACAGGATACACTGACACACTGACCTGATACAGGATACACTGACACACTGACCTGATACAGGATACACTGACACACTGACCTGATACAGGACACACTGACACACTGACCCGATACAGGATACACTGACACACTGACCTGATACAGGACACACTGACACACTGACCCGATACAGGATACACTGACACACTGACCCGATACAGGATACACTGACACACTGACCTGATACAGGATACACTGACCCGATACAGGATACACTGACACACTGACCCGATACAGGACACACTGACACACTGACCTGATACAGGATACACTGACACACTGACCCGATACAGGACACACTGACACACTGACCTGATACAGGACACACTGACACACTGACCCGATACAGGATACACTGACACACTGACCCGATACAGGACACACTGACACACTGACCCGATACAGGACACACTGTCACACTGACCTGATACAGGATACACTGACACACTGACCCGATACAGGATACACTGACACACTGACCTGATACAGGATACACTGACACACTGACCCGATACAGGACACACTGACACACTGACCCGATACAGGACACACTGACACACTGACCCGATACAGGATACACTGACACACTGACCTGATACAGGACACACTGACACACTGACCCGATACAGGACACACTGACACACTGACCCGATACAGGACACACTGACACACTGACCTGATACAGGATACACTGACACACTGACCCGATACAGGACACACTGACACACTGACCCGATACAGGACACACTGACACACTGACCCGATACAGGACACACTGACACACTGACCCGATACAGGACACACTGACACACTGACCCGATACAGGACACACTGACACACTGACCTGATACAGGACACACTGACACACTGACCTGATACAGGACACACTGACACACTGACCCGATACAGGATACACTGACACACTGACCTGATACAGGATACACTGACACACTGACCTGATACAGGACACACTGACACACTGACCTGATACAGGATACACTGTCACACTGACCTGATACAGGACACACTGACACACTGACCTGATACAGGATACACTGACACACTGACCCGATACAGGATACACTGACACACTGACCCGATACAGGATACACTGACACACTGACCCGATACAGGACACACTGACCCGATACAGGACACACTGACACACTGACCTGATACAGGATACACTGACACACTGACCTGATACAGGATACACTGACACACTGACCCGATACAGGACACACTGACACACTGACCCGATACAGGACACACTGACCCGATACAGGACACACTGACACACTGACCTGATACAGGACACACTGACACACTGACCCGATACAGGAGACACTGACACACTGACCCGATACAGGACACACTGACACACTGACCTGATACAGGACACACTGACACACTGACCCGATACAGGACACACTGACACACTGACCCGATACAGGATACACTGACACACTGACCTGATACAGGACACACTGACACACTGACCTGATACAGGACACACTGACACACTGACCCGATACAGGATACACTGACACACTGACCCGATACAGGATACACTGACACACTGACCTGATACAGGATACACTGACACACTGACCTGATACAGGACACACTGACACACTGACCCGATACAGGACACACTGACACACTGACCTGATACAGGACACACTGACACACTGACCCGATACAGGACACACTGACACACTGACCTGATACAGGACACACTGACACACTGACCCGATACAGGACACACTGACACACTGACCCGATACAGGATACACTGACACACTGACCTGATACAGGACACACTGACACACTGACCTGATACAGGACACACTGATACACTGACCCGATACAGGACACACTGACACACTGACCTGATACAGGACACACTGATACACTGACCCGATACAGGATACACTGACACACTGACCTGATACAGGATACACTGACACACTGACCCGATACAGGACACACTGACACACTGACCTGATACAGGACACACTGACACACTGACCCGATACAGGATACACTGACACACTGACCCGATACAGGACACACTGACACACTGACCCGATACAGGACACACTGACACACTGACCTGATACAGGATACACTGACACACTGACCCGATACAGGACACACTGACACACTGACCCGATACAGGACACACTGACACACTGACCTGATACAGGATACACTGACACACTGACCTGATACAGGATACACTGACACACTGACCCGATACAGGACACACTGACACACTGACCCGATACAGGACACACTGACACACTGACCCGATACAGGACACACTGACACACTGACCTGATACAGGATACACTGACACACTGACCTGATACAGGATACACTGACACACTGACCCGATACAGGACACACTGACACACTGACCTGATACAGGACACACTGACACACTGACCTGATACAGGATACACTGACACACTGACCCGATACAGGACACACTGACACACTGACCCGATACAGGACACACTGACACACTGACCTGATACAGGACACACTGACACACTGACCTGATACAGGACACACTGACACACTGACCTGATACAGGACACACTGACACACTGACCTGATACAGGACACACTGACACACTGACCTGATACACTGACACACTGACCCGATACAGGACACACTGACACACTGACCTGATACACTGACACACTGACCCGATACAGGACACACTGACACACTGACCTGATACAGGACACACTGACACACTGACCTGATACAGGATACACTGACACACTGACCCGATACAGGACACACTGACACACTGACCTGATACAGGATACACTGACACACTGACCTGATACAGGACACACTGACACACTGACCCGATACAGGATACACTGACACACTGACCCGATACAGGATACACTGACACACTGACCTGATACAGGACACACTGACACACTGACCTGATACAGGATACACTGACACACTGACCCGATACAGGATACACTGACACACTGACCTGATACAGGATACACTGACACACTGACCTGATACAGGATACACTGACACACTGACCTGATACAGGATACACTGACACACTGACCCGATACAGGACACACTGACACACTGACCTGATACAGGACACACTGACACACTGACCCGATACAGGACACACTGACACACTGACCTGATACAGGACACACTGACACACTGACCCGATACAGGACACACTGACACACTGACCCGATACAGGATACACTGACACACTGACCCGATACAGGACACACTGACACACTGACCTGATACAGGACACACTGACACACTGACCCGATACAGGATACACTGACACACTGACCCGATACAGGACACACTGACACACTGACCCGATACAGGACACACTGACACACTGACCTGATACAGGACACACTGACACACTGACCTGATACAGGACACACTGACACACTGACCTGATACAGGACACACTGACACACTGACCCGATACAGGACACACTGACACACTGACCTGATACAGGATACACTGACACACTGACCTGATACAGGACACACTGACACACTGACCCGATACAGGATACACTGACCTGATACAGGATACACTGACACACTGACCTGATACAGGACACACTGACACACTGACCTGATACAGGACACACTGACACACTGACCCGATACAGGACACACTGACACACTGACCTGATACAGGACACACTGACACACTGACCTGATACAGGATACACTGACACACTGACCCGATACAGGACACACTGACACACTGACCCGATACAGGACACACTGACACACTGACCCGATACAGGACACACTGACACACTGACCTGATACAGGACACACTGACACACTGACCCGATACAGGACACACTGACACACTGACCTGATACAGGACACACTGACACACTGACCCGATACAGGACACACTGACACACTGACCCGATACAGGATACACTGACACACTGACCTGATACAGGACACACTGACACACTGACCCGATACAGGACACACTGACACACTGACCTGATACAGGACACACTGACACACTGACCCGATACAGGATACACTGACACACTGACCCGATACAGGATACACTGACACACTGACCCGATACAGGACACACTGACACACTGACCTGATACAGGACACACTGACACACTGACCTGATACAGGACACACTGACACACTGACCTGATACAGGATACACTGACACACTGACCTGATACAGGACACACTGACACACTGACCCGATACAGGACACACTGACACACTGACCCGATACAGGACACACTGACACACTGACCTGATACAGGACACACTGACCCGATACAGGATACACTGACCTGATACAGGACACACTGACACACTGACCTGATACAGGACACACTGACACACTGACCCGATACAGGATACACTGACACACTGACCCGATACAGGACACACTGACACACTGACCTGATACAGGATACACTGACCCGATACAGGACACACTGACACACTGACCTGATACAGGACACACTGACACACTGACCCGATACAGGACACACTGACACACTGACCCGATACAGGATACACTGACACACTGACCTGATACAGGATACACTGACACACTGACCCGATACAGGACACACTGACACACTGACCTGATACAGGACACACTGACACACTGACCCGATACAGGACACACTGACACACTGACCCGATACAGGACACACTGACACACTGACCCGATACAGGACACACTGACACACTGACCTGATACAGGATACACTGACACACTGACCTGATACAGGACACACTGACACACTGACCCGATACAGGATACACTGACACACTGACCTGATACAGGACACACTGACACACTGACCTGATACAGGACACACTGACACACTGACCCGATACAGGACACACTGACACACTGACCCGATACAGGACACACTGACACACTGACCTGATACAGGACACACTGACACACTGACCCGATACAGGATACACTGACACACTGACCTGATACAGGACACACTGACACACTGACCTGATACAGGACACACTGACACACTGACCTGATACACTGACACACTGACCCGATACAGGACACACTGACACACTGACCTGATACAGGACACACTGACACACTGACCCGATACAGGATACACTGACACACTGACCTGATACAGGACACACTGACACACTGACCTGATACAGGACACACTGACACACTGACCTGATACACTGACACACTGACCCGATACAGGACACACTGACACACTGACCTGATACAGGACACACTGACACACTGACCCGATACAGGACACACTGACACACTGACCCGATACAGGACACACTGACACACTGACCCGATACAGGACACACTGACACACTGACCCGATACAGGACACACTGACACACTGACCCGATACAGGATACACTGACACACTGACCCGATACAGGACACACTGACACACTGACCCGATACAGGACACACTGACACACTGACCCGATACAGGACACACTGACACACTGACCCGATACAGGACACACTGACACACTGACCCGATACAGGACACACTGACACACTGACCCGATACAGGACACACTGACACACTGACCCGATACAGGATACACTGACACACTGACCTGATACAGGATACACTGACACACTGACCTGATACAGGATACACTGACACACTGACCTGATACAGGACACACTGACACACTGACCCGATACAGGACACACTGACACACTGACCCGATACAGGATACACTGACCTGATACAGGACACACTGACACACTGACCCGATACAGGACACACTGACACACTGACCCGATACAGGACACACTGACACACTGACCCGATACAGGATACACTGACACACTGACCTGATACAGGATACACTGACACACTGACCTGATACAGGATACACTGACACACTGACCTGATACAGGACACACTGACACACTGACCCGATACAGGACACACTGACACACTGACCTGATACAGGACACACTGACACACTGACCCGATACAGGACACACTGACACACTGACCCGATACAGGATACACTGACACACTGACCTGATACAGGACACACTGACACACTGACCCGATACAGGACACACTGACACACTGACCTGATACAGGATACACTGACACACTGACCCGATACAGGACACACTGACACACTGACCCGATACAGGATACACTGACCCGATACAGGACACACTGACACACTGACCAGATACAGGACACACTGACACACTGACCCGATACAGGATACACTGACACACTGACCCGATACAGGATACACTGACACACTGACCCGATACAGGATACACTGACACACTGACCTGATACAGGACACACTGACACACTGACCTGATACAGGATACACTGACACACTGACCGGATACAGGACACACTGACACACTGACCTGATACAGGACACACTGACACACTGACCCGATACAGGACACACTGACACACTGACCTGATACAGGATACACTGACCTGATACAGGATACACTGACACACTGACCGGATACAGGACACACTGACACACTGACCTGATACAGGATACACTGACACACTGACCGGATACAGGACACACTGACACACTGACCAGATACAGGACACACTGACACACTGACCTGATACAGGATACACTGACACACTGACCCGATACAGGACACACTGACACACTGACCTGATACAGGACACACTGACACACTGACCTGATACAGGATACACTGACACACTGACCCGATACAGGATACACTGACACACTGACCCGATACAGGACACACTGACACACTGACCCGATACAGGATACACTGACACACTGACCCGATACAGGATACACTGACACACTGACCTGATACAGGATACACTGACACACTGACCTGATACAGGACACACTGACACACTGACCCGATACAGGACACACTGACACACTGACCCGATACAGGATACACTGACACACTGACCTGATACAGGACACACTGACACACTGACCTGATACAGGATACACTGACCCGATACAGGACACACTGACACACTGACCAGATACAGGACACACTGACACACTGACCTGATACAGGATACACTGACACACTGACCTGATACAGGACACACTGACCCGATACAGGACACACTGACACACTGACCAGATACAGGACACACTGACACACTGACCTGATACAGGATACACTGACACACTGACCTGATACAGGATACACTGACACACTGACCCGATACAGGACACACTGACACACTGACCCGATACAGGATACACTGACACACTGACCCGATACAGGACACACTGACACACTGACCTGATACAGGACACACTGACACACTGACCCGATACAGGACACACTGACACACTGACCCGATACAGGATACACTGACACACTGACCCGATACAGGACACACTGACACACTGACCCGATACAGGATACACTGACACACTGACCTGATACAGGATACACTGACACACTGACCCGATACAGGACACACTGACACACTGACCTGATACAGGATACACTGACACACTGACCCGATACAGGATACACTGACACACTGACCTGATACAGGACACACTGACACACTGACCCGATACAGGACACACTGACACACTGACCTGATACAGGACACACTGACACACTGACCCGATACAGGATACACTGACACACTGACCTGATACAGGACACACTGACACACTGACCCGATACAGGATACACTGACACACTGACCTGATACAGGATACACTGACACACTGACCCGATACAGGACACACTGACACACTGACCCGATACAGGACACACTGACACACTGACCCGATACAGGACACACTGACACACTGACCTGATACAGGACACACTGACACACTGACCCGATACAGGACACACTGACACACTGACCCGATACAGGACACACTGACACACTGACCTGATACAGGACACACTGACACACTGACCTGATACAGGATACACTGACACACTGACCCGATACAGGACACACTGACCCGATACAGGACACACTGACACACTGACCTGATACAGGACACACTGACACACTGACCTGATACAGGATACACTGACACACTGACCTGATACAGGACACACTGACACACTGACCTGATACAGGACACACTGACCTGATACAGGATACACTGACACACTGACCCGATACAGGACACACTGACCCGATACAGGACACACTGACACACTGACCTGATACAGGACACACTGACACACTGACCTGATACAGGATACACTGACCCGATACAGGACACACTGACACACTGACCTGATACAGGATACACTGACACACTGACCTGATACAGGATACACTGACACACTGACCGGATACAGGATACACTGACACACTGACCGGATACAGGATACACTGACACACTGACCTGATACACTGACACACTGACACACTGACACACTGACCTGATACAGGATACACTGACACACTGACCCGATACAGGATACACTGACACACTGACCGGATACAGGATACACTGACACACTGACCGGATACAGGATACACTGACACACTGACCTGATACAGGACACACTGACACACTGACCTGATACAGGATACACTGACACACTGACCCGATACAGGATACACTGACACACTGACCTGATACAGGATACACTGATACACTGACCTGATACAGGACACACTGACACACTGACCCGATACAGGACACACTGACACACTGACCTGATACAGGACACACTGACCTGATACAGGACACACTGACCTGATACAGGACACACTGACACACTGACCTGATACAGGACACACTGACCTGATACAGGACACACTGACCTGATACAGGACACACTGACCTGATACAGGACACACTGACACACTGACCTGATACAGGATACACTGACACACTGACCCGATACAGGACACACTGACACACTGACCCGATACAGGACACACTGACACACTGACCCGATACAGGACACACTGACACACTGACCCGATACAGGACACACTGACACACTGACCCGATACAGGACACACTGACACACTGACCTGATACAGGACACACTGACACACTGGCCTGATACAGGACACACTGACACACTGACCCGATACAGGACACACTGACACACTGACCCGATACAGGACACACTGACCCGATACAGGACACACTGACACACTGACCTGATACAGGATACACTGACACACTGACCTGATACAGGATACACTGACACACTGACCTGATACAGGATACACTGACACACTGACCTGATACAGGATACACTGACACACTGACCTGATACAGGACACACTGACACACAGACCCGATACAGGACACACTGACACACTGACCCGATACAGGACACACTGACACACTGACCCGATACAGGACACACTGACACACTGACCCGATACAGGACACACTGACACACTGACCTGATACAGGACACACTGACACACTGACACACTGACCCGATACAGGACACACTGACACACTGACCCGATACAGGACACACTGACACACTGACCTGATACAGGACACACTGACACACTGACCTGATACAGGATACACTGACACACTGACCTGATACAGGACACACTGACACACTGACCTGATACAGGATACACTGACACACTGACCCGATACAGGACACACTGACACACTGACCTGATACAGGACACACTGATACACTGACCCGATACAGGATACACTGACACACTGACCTGATACAGGATACACTGACACACTGACCTGATACAGGACACACTGACACACTGACCTGATACAGGACACACTGACACACTGACCTGATACAGGATACACTGACACACTGACCTGATACAGGACACACTGACACACTGACCCGATACAGGATACACTGACACACTGACCTGATACAGGATACACTGACACACTGACCCGATACAGGACACACTGACACACTGACCTGATACAGGATACACTGACACACTGACCCGATACAGGACACACTGACACACTGACCTGATACAGGATACACTGACACACTGACCCGATACAGGACACACTGACACACTGACCCGATACAGGACACACTGACACACTGACCCGATACAGGACTGTAGCGGAACCCATCACTGTTTTACCCTGTTTTATGATTATTCTTGGTTAAAATATGATCCTAATATATGTATGTTGGTTGATGCTCTGCAGAATATTGTCCCAAACATTTACAGCTACTTGGCATGGGAGATAATCTCGTTACAGCGACTCCGCATAAGATAATGAAAACACTATACAATAGACTTCCTTTCTCAGATAAGAACAAAGAAGTGTAATTGAATCAATGTCTGATTGTATCAAAGTTGCCAGGGAGGTGTGACCCACCTATTGTTCTCTTTATGGGTATTGTGCAGCCAAATATGGGGGATGTGGATTGCCTGTGGGAAGAGATGTATAAATATTTCTGCAATAACAAAATAAAGTCAGTATTCATTTGACTCCCAAATTGTGTGTCGTCCAATATGGGAGGTCGGGGATGGTGAACCTGTAGTGCCTCGTGGGTATTTTATCGTATACCAGCGGAGATTTTGGACTGCGTGTTCCTGCTCCGTTACATTTGGTGGCAGTGGTGGGATTGTTCCCACGGTCAGAAGGACAGCTACAGGAGACACCATTCCGTGGAGTACAAATTGAGGGCAACGCTAGTATCCGTACAGCGCCCCTGGCTACAGCAGGATGGAACCGGCTAGTTTTTGGACAGCGTTCCATGATGAGGATGAGAAGGAGGCCGCAGACTACAGGGAGACAGACAGAATGGAACTCTGGTATGATGCCCTGCAAGATGCCCAATGGCGGCGAGGTGAGAGTCTCCCCAGTGATGAGCAGCGGCTACAGAAGCGTGTGGCGATGCGGATGTATCTATTGGGAGAGCAGCCCCTGGATGAGTGGGTGACAAGACTAGAGACCCTGGTACGGCGAGAGATCTGGCTAGACAACGCATACCAGGCCCTCTGGTGGTATACCGTTCGACTTACCCCCTGGACGGCTGAACACGACTTACCGGAGGGGGATGATTATGATGGCCCGGGATTATTATGGGATGCCTTGGAGGATGATATTGATCTTGGCAGCACGGAGGGGTCTAGGTTTTGGGACATCTACGACTACCGGATGGGCATGTATGTCTGGGATGACGAAGGTGAGGTGAGCAAAGACATGACCCACTTGGTAACGAGAGAGTGGGAGCTGGAGCAGGACTACCAACACCTGCTCAGCCTTGTGCAGCCCCAACCTACTCGACAAGCAGAACCAGACTTCATTGACTGGTCCTGGGATGACCTCCAGATGGCAGGTAGAGATGGGACCGAGGTCTCTCTACCGGACCTCCAGGGAGCAGAAGGTGTCGTCCTTCCCCCCCAGCGGCAGTGTGAACCCCAGGGGGCAGAAGGTGTCGTCCTTTCCCCCCAGCGGCAGTGTGAACCCCAGGGGGCAGAAGGTGTCGTCCTTTCCCCCCAGCGGCAGTGTGAACCCCAGGGGGCAGAAGGTGTCGTCCTTCCCCCTCAGCGGCAGTGTGAACCCCAGGGGGCAGAAGGTGTCGTCCTTTCCCCCCAGCGGCAGTGTGAACCCCAGGGGGCAGAACGTGTCATCCTTCCCCCCCAGCGACAGTTTACCCTAACCAGGGGAGACACCAATCTCCCAGACGGCGCAGATGGGACCGTGGTCTCTGTGCCCACAGCTTGTCCAGATCCCCAACTACCGTCACTGGGACAACCGGAGGAGGGGGCAAGTAAAAACTCCCCTCCCCAGCTAACTTCTAATGTGGCCCCAGGGTTAACAGAGGAAATGTTAACCCCCACTGACCCCCAGGTTTCCCTGGCTACTGAGCCGGAATATGTTCCAAGTACCCCAGCAGAAGAGCTGACAGCGGGGCAGAGTGCAGTCGGCCTCTGCCCTCCCTTTGTCCCTGGTACAGAGCAGGAGGTCCTGCAGGTTATACCAGCAGAAGAGCTGGCATCAGGGCAGAGTGCCGCTGGCCTCTGCCCCTCAAGTCCCCTCAGCGTGTTGCCCCATCACCACAGCAAAATATCCAGGTACCTGGTTAGACTTCCCCCCAAAGGAGAGATGTGTGACGAAGTGCCCTTCGCCACTTTGGCTTGGAGAGGACTGTTTGCCAGCCTCCTGCCCTGTGACTATGGCCCTGGTACATATTGCCCTTTGGAACCAGTGTTCGGCCATACCAGAGGCCATACCACTCATTCTGGCCCTTTACATACAGGGGGGGCATTCTGTACTTGCCCTGTGTGAACCATGATACCCCAGATAGCTATGCCATGGAGCCCATTCATATGATGAAAGACTATGGGAAAGACTTTAGCTACTTGGCAATTGAACTGTGTGAAGAGGATCTGAGCGCTATTCGGTGGTTTTGTGCGCGCAGATCCCAGCTATCTGGGGATATGGGAAATGTGAATTGCAGTTATGCTGATGGGTTGTCAAACTAGAGAATTGACCAACAAATACTTTTGTCCGGACATCCCCAGGCCGATCCGTTGGGATCAGACCGTGTATGCCGGCTTATGGTCACGGGGGAGGTGTGTAGCGGAACCCATCACTGTTTTACCCTGTTTTATGATTATTCTTGGTTAAAATATGATCCTAATATATGTATGTTGGTTGATGCTCTGCAGAATATTGTCCCAAACATTTACAGCTACTTGGCATGGGAGATAATCTCGTTACAGCGACTCCGCATAAGATAATGAAAACACTATACAATAGACTTCCTTTCTCAGATAAGAACAAAGAAGTGTAATTGAATCAATGTCTGATTGTATCAAAGTTGCCAGGGAGGTGTGACCCACCTATTGTTCTCTTTATGGGTATTGTGCAGCCAAATATGGGGGATGTGGATTGCCTGTGGGAAGAGATGTATAAATATTTCTGCAATAACAAAATAAAGTCAGTATTCATTTGACTCCCAAATTGTGTGTCGTCCAATATGGGAGGTCGGGGATGGTGAACCTGTAGTGCCTCGTGGGTATTTTATCGTATACCAGCGGAGATTTTGGACTGCGTGTTCCTGCTCCGTTACAAGGACACACTGACACACTGACCTGATACAGGACACACTGACCTGATACAGGACACACTGACACACTGACCTGATACAGGACACACTGACACACTGACCTGATACAGGACACACTGACACACTGACCTGATACAGGATACACTGACACACTGACCCGATACAGGACACACTGACACACTGACCTGATACAGGACACACTGACACACTGACCCGATACAGGACACACTGACACACTGACCCGATACAGGACACACTGACACACTGACCTGATACAGGACACACTGACACACTGACCTGATACAGGACACACTGACACACTGACCCGATACAGGATACACTGACACACTGACCCGATACAGGACACACTGACACACTGACCTGATACAGGATACACTGACACACTGACCTGATACAGGATACACTGACACACTGACCCGATACAGGACACACTGACACACTGACCCGATACAGGACACACTGACACACTGACCCGATACAGGACACACTGACACACTGACCTGATACAGGACACACTGACACACTGACCTGATACAGGACACACTGACACACTGACCTGATACAGGACACACTGACCTGATACAGGACACACTGACACACTGACCCGATACAGGACACACTGACACACTGACCTGATACAGGATACACTGACACACTGACCTGATACAGGACACACTGACACACTGACCTGATACAGGATACACTGACACACTGACCCGGATACAGGACACACTGACACACTGACCTGATACAGGATACACTGACACACTGACCTGATACAGGACACACTGACACACTGACCTGATACAGGACACACTGACACACTGACCTGATACAGGACACACTGACACACTGACCTGATACAGGATACACTGACACACTGACCCGATACAGGATACACTGACACACTGACCCGATACAGGACACACTGACACACTGACCTGATACAGGATACACTGACACACTGACCTGATACAGGACACACTGACACACTGACCTGATACAGGACACACTGACACACTGACACACTGACCTGATACAGGACACACTGACCCGATACAGGATACACTGACACACTGACCTGATACAGGATACACTGACACACTGACCTGATACAGGATACACTGACACACTGACCTGATACAGGACACACTGACACACTGACCCGATACAGGACACACTGACACACTGACCCGATACAGGACACACTGATACACTGACCTGATACAGGACACACTGACACACTGACCTGATACAGGACACACTGACACACTGACCCGATACAGGATACACTGACACACTGACCCGATACAGGATACACTGACACACTGACCTGATACAGGATACACTGACACACTGACCCGATACAGGATACACTGACACACTGACCTGATACAGGACACACTGACACACTGACCCGATACAGGACACACTGACACACTGACCCGATACAGGACACACTGACACACTGACCTGATACAGGACACACTGACACACTGACCCGATACAGGATACACTGACACACTGACCCGATACAGGACACACTGACACACTGACCCGATACAGGACACACTGACACACTGACCCGATACAGGATACACTGACACACTGACCCGATACAGGACACACTGACACACTGACCTGATACAGGACACACTGACACACTGACCCGATACAGGACACACTGACACACTGACCCGATACAGGACACACTGACACACTGACCCGATACAGGATACACTGACACACTGACCTGATACAGGACACACTGACACACTGACCTGATACAGGACACACTGACACACTGACCCGATACAGGATACACTGACACACTGACCTGATACAGGACACACTGACCCGATACAGGATACACTGACACACTGACCTGATACAGGATACACTGACCCGATACAGGACACACTGACACACTGACCTGATACAGGACACACTGACACACTGACCCGATACAGGACACACTGACACACTGACCTGATACAGGACACACTGACACACTGACCTGATACAGGACACACTGACACACTGACCTGATACAGGATACACTGACACACTGACCCGATACAGGACACACTGACACACTGACCTGATACAGGATACACTGACACACTGACCCGATACAGGATACACTGACACACTGACCTGATACAGGATACACTGACCCGATACAGGACACACTGACACACTGACCTGATACAGGACACACTGACACACTGACCCGATACAGGACACACTGACACACTGACCTGATACAGGACACACTGACACACTGACCTGATACAGGACACACTGACACACTGACCTGATACAGGATACACTGACACACTGACCCGATACAGGACACACTGACACACTGACCTGATACAGGACACACTGACACACTGACCTGATACAGGACACACTGACACACTGACCTGATACAGGACACACTGACACACTGACCTGATACAGGACACACTGACACACTGACCCGATACAGGACACACTGACACACTGACCCGATACAGGACACACTGATACACTGACCTGATACAGGATACACTGACACACTGACCCGATACAGGATACACTGACACACTGACCTGATACAGGATACACTGACACACTGACCTGATACAGGATACACTGACACACTGACCCGATACAGGATACACTGACACACTGACCTGATACAGGACACACTGACACACTGACCCGATACAGGACACACTGACACACTGACCCGATACAGGACACACTGACACACTGACCTGATACAGGACACACTGACACACTGACCCGATACAGGATACACTGACACACTGACCCGATACAGGACACACTGACACACTGACCCGATACAGGACACACTGACACACTGACCTGATACAGGATACACTGACACACTGACCCGATACAGGACACACTGACACACTGACCTGATACAGGACACACTGACACACTGACCCGATACAGGACACACTGACACACTGACCCGATACAGGATACACTGACCCGATACAGGATACACTGACACATTGACCTGATACAGGACACACTGACACACTGACCTGATACAGGACACACTGACACACTGACCCGATACAGGATACACTGACACACTGACCTGATACAGGACACACTGACCCGATACAGGATACACTGACACACTGACCTGATACAGGATACACTGACCCGATACAGGACACACTGACACACTGACCTGATACAGGACACACTGACACACTGACCCGATACAGGACACACTGACACACTGACCTGATACAGGACACACTGACACACTGACCCGATACAGGATACACTGACCCGATACAGGATACACTGACACACTGACCTGATACAGGACACACTGACACACTGACCTGATACAGGATACACTGACACACTGACCCGATACAGGATACACTGACACACTGACCTGATACACTGACACACTGACCCGATACAGGATACACTGACACACTGACCTGATACAGGACACACTGACACACTGACCTGATACAGGACACACTGACACACTGACCCGATACAGGATACACTGACACACTGACCTGATACAGGACACACTGACACACTGACCCGATACAGGATACACTGACACACTGACCTGATACAGGACACACTGACACACTGACCCGATACAGGATACACTGACACACTGACCCGATACAGGACACACTGACACACTGACCCGATACAGGACACACTGACACACTGACCCGATACAGGATACACTGACACACTGACCCGATACAGGACACACTGACACACTGACCCGATACAGGACACACTGACACACTGACCCGATACAGGATACACTGACACACTGACCCGATACAGGACACACTGACACACTGACCTGATACAGGACACACTGACACACTGACCTGATACAGGACACACTGACACACTGACCTGATACAGGACACACTGACACACTGACCTGATACAGGATACACTGACACACTGACCTGATACAGGACACACTGACACACTGACCTGATACAGGACACACTGACCCGATACAGGATACACTGACACACTGACCTGATACAGGACACACTGACACACTGACCTGATACAGGACACACTGACACACTGACCCGATACAGGATACACTGACCCGATACAGGACACACTGACACACTGACCTGATACAGGACACACTGACACACTGACCCGATACAGGATACACTGACCCGATACAGGACACACTGACACACTGACCTGATACAGGACACACTGACACACTGACCCGATACAGGATACACTGACCCGATACAGGATACACTGACACACTGACCTGATACAGGACACACTGACACACTGACCTGATACAGGACACACTGACACACTGACCCGATACAGGATACACTGACCCGATACAGGACACACTGACACACTGACCTGATACAGGACACACTGACACACTGACCCGATACAGGATACACTGACCCGATACAGGATACACTGACACACTGACCTGATACAGGACACACTGACACACTGACCTGATACAGGACACACTGACACACTGACCCGATACAGGATACACTGACCCGATACAGGATACACTGACACACTGACCTGATACAGGACACACTGACACACTGACCTGATACAGGACACACTGACACACTGACCCGATACAGGATACACTGACACACTGACCTGATACAGGACACACTGACACACTGACCCGATACAGGACACACTGACACACTGACCCGATACAGGACACACTGACACACTGACCCGATACAGGATACACTGACCCGATACAGGACACACTGACACACTGACCTGATACAGGACACACTGACACACTGACCTGATACAGGACACACTGACACACTGACCCGATACAGGATACACTGACCCGATACAGGACACACTGACACACTGACCTGATACAGGACACACTGACACACTGACCCGATACAGGATACACTGACCCGATACAGGATACACTGACACACTGACCTGATACAGGACACACTGACACACTGACCTGATACAGGACACACTGACACACTGACCCGATACAGGACACACTGACACACTGACCTGATACAGGACACACTGACACACTGACCTGATACAGGACACACTGACACACTGACCCGATACAGGACACACTGACACACTGACCCGATACAGGATACACTGACCCGATACAGGATACACTGACACACTGACCCGATACAGGACACACTGACACACTGACCCGATACAGGATACACTGACACACTGACCCGATACAGGACACACTGACACACTGACCTGATACAGGATACACTGACACACTGACCTGATACAGGACACACTGACACACTGACCTGATACAGGATACACTGACACACTGACCTGATACAGGACACACTGACACACTGACCTGATACAGGACACACTGACACACTGACCTGATACAGGACACACTGACACACTGACCTGATACAGGATACACTGACACACTGACCTGATACAGGACACACTGACACACTGACCTGATACAGGACACACTGACCCGATACAGGATACACTGACACACTGACCTGATACAGGACACACTGACACACTGACCTGATACAGGACACACTGACACACTGACCCGATACAGGATACACTGACCCGATACAGGACACACTGACACACTGACCTGATACAGGACACACTGACACACTGACCCGATACAGGATACACTGACCCGATACAGGACACACTGACACACTGACCTGATACAGGACACACTGACACACTGACCCGATACAGGATACACTGACCCGATACAGGATACACTGACACACTGACCTGATACAGGACACACTGACACACTGACCTGATACAGGACACACTGACACACTGACCCGATACAGGATACACTGACCCGATACAGGACACACTGACACACTGACCCGATACAGGACACACTGACACACTGACCCGATACAGGATACACTGACCCGATACAGGATACACTGACACACTGACCTGATACAGGACACACTGACACACTGACCTGATACAGGACACACTGACACACTGACCCGATACAGGATACACTGACACACTGACCTGATACAGGACACACTGACACACTGACCCGATACAGGACACACTGACACACTGACCCGATACAGGACACACTGACACGATACAGGACACACTGACACACTGACCTGATACAGGACACACTGACACACTGACCCGATACAGGATACACTGACCCGATACAGGATACACTGACACACTGACCTGATACAGGACACACTGACACACTGACCTGATACAGGACACACTGACACACTGACCCGATACAGGATACACTGACACACTGACCTGATACAGGACACACTGACACACTGACCTGATACAGGACACACTGACACACTGACCCGATACAGGACACACTGACACACTGACCCGATACAGGATACACTGACCCGATACAGGACACACTGACACACTGACCTGATACAGGACACACTGACACACTGACCTGATACAGGACACACTGACACACTGACCCGATACAGGATACACTGACCCGATACAGGACACACTGACACACTGACCTGATACAGGACACACTGACACACTGACCCGATACAGGATACACTGACCCGATACAGGATACACTGACACACTGACCTGATACAGGACACACTGACACACTGACCTGATACAGGACACACTGACACACTGACCCGATACAGGACACACTGACACACTGACCTGATACAGGACACACTGACACACTGACCTGATACAGGACACACTGACACACTGACCCGATACAGGACACACTGACACACTGACCCGATACAGGATACACTGACCCGATACAGGATACACTGACACACTGACCTGATACAGGACACACTGACACACTGACCTTGTAGCGGATGGCACTGGGCTGTCCTGCAATTTACTGTGAATAAGCTGCATTCGCATAACTGTATGTTGTACTTGTGTTAAAAGAAATGTATGTTGGGTGTATGCTTTGTAGAATATTAGCCAGACTTTTGCAGACCTAGGCTAATAGATAATCCTATTACAGAGACTCAAGAGATAAGAAAGTTGTAAAGGATCCTTGCATTTTCCAAAGTGTTTTCATTCTTTGATAAGAACAAAGAAGGATGATCTAATTAATGTCTGATTGTATCCAAGTTGCCAGGGAGGTGTGACTCACCTATTGTCCTATATGTGTATTGTATGGGGGATATGTGCAATGTCTGTGTGTTATGTGTAAAAACATACTTTTACTAACTTTTGAACCCCTGGTCTGATTCATGCCATTTTTGTATATGTTGTTCCCCTGGGTGAGAGCTATTGAATGGTGTGGGACTTAAAGGTGTACCCCCTGTATTTGGGGTACATCCAGAATGTGGTTAAAATTGGGTCTGTTTTAATTGTGTTACCTGTTATCTGAGGGGAGGAGACGTGGGGGTTGAACCATGTAGATAATTGGCTGTGATAATTATGTGGGTGTAGCCCTTCAGAGGGCACGATGGCATAAAAGGAGATCCCCTGTCATTAAAGATGTAGTTCTGCTCCTGAAACTGTGTGTTGTCCAGTTATTGGGATTGCGGTTGGGATATTACTATTATTTTACCTGTTGGAAACCTTGCCTGTGGATTTTCTATTTACTTGTTCCTGAGCCTCACTGGGATTATAAGCGGAGATACCATGGGGAATATTGCCTCTCCGCTACATTGGTTGGCAGCGCTGGGATCCAGACTCACAGAGGAACAAGCATAAATGGAGTACGGATGGAGATTGATTTTGCCACACTAAAAACGCTCCACGCTAAAAGACCTCCTGGAGGCAAGGGGTATACAAGCCAGCAATAAGAAGAAAGCGGTACTCATTACTAAGCTGATGGAGGAGTACCGAATGGACAGAGATTCGGTTCCCGAACAAGGGGATTCAGGAGAAAATTCGGAACAAGTGGAGTTCCGGAGGCAGGTACAATTTCGGCTGTCTTTTTATGGGGAACAACCTTCAACAGAAATTATTTCAAGGACCATGACAGAAGTCCAGGAATTTATGTTGAGGAAACAAACAGCCCCAGAACGCAGCTCTGCAATAAATATGCCACATGAAGGTAAGCCTATGATACCATACCAGGCTTTTAAAACGTATGTGGAGGCAGAGGAAGATATAGACGCTTTCCTGCAGGATTTTGAAAGACTGTGTGCCCTGCATAGAATCAGCACAGAGGACTGGGTACCGATTTTGGCAGGAAGGCTAACTGGGAGGGCAGCCGAGGCATATCGTACTGTACCTAATGAGGAAATAAGGAACTACAAGAAAGTAAAGGAAATTATTCTGGCCAGGTATGCTATAACACCAGAAGCATACCGGCGGAGATTCAGGGACTTAAAGAAGGTGGAAAAAGACTCACACGCAGAGTGGGCATGCAGGCTACAAAGGGCAGCACTTGGATGGGTACAAGCGAGCAAGGCACGGTCCATGGAGGATGTGATACAGATGATGCTGCTGGAGCAGTTTTATGAGGGAGTAACTGGCGAGGTACAAGAGTGGGTAAGAGACCGAAACCCTACCTCCGTCACCGAAGCTGCCAGGAAGGCAGATGAGTACCTAGATGCACGCAGGCAGCAAAAACCTGTAACACCAGAGACTCCTTTTAAAACCTTTGGGGGAACCAGCTACACCCCAGCCCCACCGAGAACACTGCCACCACCACCACCGCCCGCTGCACAGCCACGTTTCCGCCAGCCCGCTTCTGGCCCCTGTCACCACTGCCAGACATGGGGACACTATAAAAGGGAATGTCCCCAGCTGCGAGACCGGTCCACCTGGATACGTCCAGGGCCACCACCACCACCGCCCGCTGCACAGCCACGTTTCCGCCAGCCCGCTTCTGGCCCCTGTCACCACTGCCAGACATGGGGACACTATAAAAGGGAATGTCCCCAGCTGCGAGACCGGTCCACCTGGATACGTCCAGGGCCACCACCACCACCGCCCGCTGCACAGCCACGTTTCCGCCAGCCCGCTTCTGGCCCCTGTCACCACTGCCAGAAATGGGGACACTATAAAAGGGAATGTCCCCAGCTGCGAGACCGGTCCACCTGGATACTTCCAGGCCCACCACAACCACCGAGAGCAGCCGCAGCCCACCACTACCAGGACATAGTAGCCACGCCATATGGTTCAGCTGTTCCCATTACAACCGTGGAACAATGGGAGGTGCTGCACGAGGCCAATCCAGTCCAGGCCAATGCTGATAATCGGCAGCATCACAGGCAGACTGTATACCTGGAGGGTAAAGCGGTCCAAGGTCTGCGAGACTCAGGGGCTACCATCACCTTGGTAAAAAGTCACCTGGTTTCAGACCAGGCTAAACTTAACAAGACTGTGGTCGTCAGGGTAGCCGGGGGAGCAGTATACCGGCTACCCACTGCAAGGGTTCATTTGCATTGGGGAGCGGGGGCAGGGCATGTGGAGGTGGGGTTGATGCCGCAGTTACCAGCGGAGGTTTTATTGGGGAACGATCTGGGGAGGCTCACGTCTGCTTTTGAGCCCCAGACCACCACCACAGGAGAAGCTTACCCTGTGGTCACCCGACAACAGGCCCGCACCCAGGACTACAACACACTCCCGGAGGTTCAGACGCTTCTGTGTTCGGATTGGGAGCAGTACTGAGCCAAGTCGGGGCCGATGGCGGAGAACATCCCGTGGCTTACATCAGTCGCAAGCTGTTACCTCGAGAAGTATGCTACGCCGCCATCGAGAAGGAATGCCTGGCTGTGGTGTGGGCCTTAAAAAAAACTGCAGCCGTATTTATATGGACAGCCCTTTTCATTACTCACGGATCACAACCCGCTGGTATGGCTAAACCGGGTGGCTGGGGACAATGCCAGGCTGCTGCGCTGGAGTTTGGCGCTGCAGCCTTTTGACTTTAATATCCAGTACCGCCCGGGTAAACAGAATGGGAATGCCGACGGGTTGTCAAGACAAACTGACCTGGAAAAATTATCCGTGAGTCCCCGGACATCCCCAAGCCGATCCGTGGTGGATCAGACTGTGTATGCCGGCTTGTGGGCAAGGGGGAGCAGTGTAGCGGATGGCACTGGGCTGTCCTGCAATTTACTGTGAATAAGCTGCATTCGCATAACTGTATGTTGTACTTGTGTTAAAAGAAATGTATGTTGGGTGTATGCTTTGTAGAATATTAGCCAGACTTTTGCAGACCTAGGCTAATAGATAATCCTATTACAGAGACTCAAGAGATAAGAAAGTTGTAAAGGATCCTTGCATTTTCCAAAGTGTTTTCATTCTTTGATAAGAACAAAGAAGGATGATCTAATTAATGTCTGATTGTATCCAAGTTGCCAGGGAGGTGTGACTCACCTATTGTCCTATATGTGTATTGTATGGGGGATATGTGCAATGTCTGTGTGTTATGTGTAAAAACATACTTTTACTAACTTTTGAACCCCTGGTCTGATTCATGCCATTTTTGTATATGTTGTTCCCCTGGGTGAGAGCTATTGAATGGTGTGGGACTTAAAGGTGTACCCCCTGTATTTGGGGTACATCCAGAATGTGGTTAAAATTGGGTCTGTTTTAATTGTGTTACCTGTTATCTGAGGGGAGGAGACGTGGGGGTTGAACCATGTAGATAATTGGCTGTGATAATTATGTGGGTGTAGCCCTTCAGAGGGCACGATGGCATAAAAGGAGATCCCCTGTCATTAAAGATGTAGTTCTGCTCCTGAAACTGTGTGTTGTCCAGTTATTGGGATTGCGGTTGGGATATTACTATTATTTTACCTGTTGGAAACCTTGCCTGTGGATTTACTATTTACTTGTTCCTGAGCCTCACTGGGATTATAAGCGGAGATACCATGGGGAATATTGCCTCTCCGCTACAGACCTGATACAGGACACACTGACACACTGACCCGATACAGGATACACTGACACACTGACCTGATACACTGACACACTGACCCGATACAGGATACACTGACACACTGACCCGATACAGGACACACTGACACACTGACCCGATACAGGATACACTGACACACTGACCCGATACAGGACACACTGACACACTGACCCGATACAGGATACACTGACACACTGACCCGATACAGGACACACTGACACACTGACCCGATACAGGACACACTGACACACTGACCCGATACAGGACACACTGACACACTGACCCGATACAGGACACACTGACACACTGACCCGATACAGGATACACTGACACACTGACCCGATACAGGACACACTGACACACTGACCCGATACAGGACACACTGACACACTGACCTGATACAGGATACACTGACACACTGACCTGATACAGGACACACTGACACACTGACCCGATACAGGACACACTGACACACTGACCTGATACAGGACACACTGACACACTGACCCGATACAGGATACACTGACACACTGACCTGATACAGGACACACTGACACACTGACCTGATACAGGACACACTGACACACTGACCCGATACAGGATACACTGACACACTGACCTGATACAGGATACACTGACACACTGACCTGATACAGGACACACTGACACACTGACCTGATACAGGACACACTGACACACTGACCAGATACAGGACACACTGACACACTGACCCGATACAGGACACACTGACACACTGACCTGATACAGGATACACTGATACACTGACCTGATACAGGATACACTGACCCGATACAGGACACACTGACACACTGACCCGATACAGGACACACTGACACACTGACCTGATACAGGACACACTGACACACTGACCCGATACAGGATACACTGACACACTGACCTGATACAGGACACACTGACACACTGACCCAATACAGGACACACTGACACACTGACCTGATACAGGACACACTGACACACTGACCCGATACAGGATACACTGACACACTGACCCGATACAGGACACACTGAACCGATACAGGATACACTGACCTGATACAGGACACACTGACACACTGACCGGATACAGGACACACTGACACACTGACCTGATACAGGACACACTGACACACTGACCTGATACAGGACACACTGACACACTGACCTGATACAGGACACACTGACACACTGACCCGATACAGGATACACTGACACACTGACCTGATACAGGACACACTGACACACTGACCCGATACAGGACACACTGACACACTGACCTGATACAGGACACACTGACACACTGACCCGATACAGGATACACTGACACACTGACCCGATACAGGACACACTGACCCGATACAGGATACACTGACCTGATACAGGACACACTGACACACTGACCCGATACAGGACACACTGACACACTGACCTGATACAGGACACACTGACACACTGACCCGATACAGGATACACTGACACACTGACCCGATACAGGACACACTGAACCGATACAGGATACACTGACCGGATACAGGACACACTGACACACTGACCTGATACAGGACACACTGACACACTGACCTGATACAGGACACACTGACACACTGACCCGATACAGGATACACTGACACACTTACCCGATACAGGATACACTGACACACTGACCTGATACAGGACACACTGACACACTGACCCGATACAGGACACACTGACACACTGACCTGATACAGGACACACTGACACACTGACCCGATACAGGATACATTGACACACTGACCCGATACAGGATACACTGACCCGATACAGGATACACTGACCTGATACAGGACACACTGACACACTGACCTGATACAGGACACACTGACACACTGACCTGATACAGGACACACTGACACACTGACCCGATACAGGATACACTGACACACTGACCCGATACAGGATACACTGACACACTGACCCGATACAGGATACACTGACACACTGACCCGATACAGGATACACTGACACACTGACCCGATACAGGATACACTGACACACTGACCCGATACAGGATACACTGACACACTGACCCGATACAGGATACACTGACACACTGACCCGATACAGGATACACTGACACACTGACCCGATACAGGATACACTGACACACTGACCTGATACAGGACACACTGACACACTGACCTGATACAGGACACACTGACACACTGACCCGATACAGGACACACTGACACACTGACCCGATACAGGACACACTGACACACTGACCCGATACAGGATACACTGACACACTGACCCGATACAGGATACACTGACACACTGACCTGATACAGGATACACTGACCTGATACAGGATACACTGACACACTGACCTGATACAGGATACACTGACACACTGACCCGATACAGGACACACTGACACACTGACCCGATACAGGATACACTGACACACTGACCCGATACAGGATACACTGACACACTGACCTGATACAGGACACACTGACACACTGACCTGATACAGGATACACTGACACACTGACACACTGACCTGATACAGGACACACTGACCTGATACAGGACACACTGACACACTGACCTGATACAGGACACACTGACCTGATACAGGACACACTGACACACTGACCTGATACAGGACACACTGACACACTGACCCGATACAGGATACACTGACACGATACAGGATACACTGACACACTGACCCGATACAGGATACACTGACACACTGACCTGATACACTGACACACTGACACACTGACCTGATACAGGACACACTGACACACTGACCCGATACAGGATACACTGACACACTGACCCGATACAGGATACACTGACCTGATACAGGACACACTGACACACTGACCCGATACAGGACACACTGACACACTGACCTGATACAGGACACACTGACACACTGACCTGATACAGGATACACTGACACACTGACCTGATACAGGACACACTGACACACTGACCCGATACAGGATACACTGACCTGATACAGGACACACTGACACACTGACCCGATACAGGACACACTGACACACTGACCTGATACAGGACACACTGACACACTGACCTGATACAGGACACACTGACACACTGACCCGATACAGGATACACTGACACACTGACCCGATACAGGATACACTGACACACTGACCCGATACAGGATACACTGACCTGATACAGGACACACTGACACACTGACCCGATACAGGACACACTGACACACTGACCCGATACAGGACACACTGACACACTGACCCGATACAGGATACACTGACACACTGACCCGATACAGGACACACTGACCCGATACAGGACACACTGACACACTGACCCGATACAGGACACACTGTAGCGGAACCCATCACTGTTTTACCCTGTTTTATGATTATTTAATTCTTGGTTAAAATATGATCCTACAATATGTATGCTGGTTTATGCTCTGCAGAATATTAGCCAGACTTTTGCAGACCTAGGCTAATAGATAATCCTGTTAGAGATTCAAGAGATAAGAAAGTTGTAAAGGATCCTTGCATTTTCCAAAGTGTTTTAATTCTCTGATAAGAACAAAGAGGTGTAATTGAATCAATGTCTGATTGTATCAAAGTTGCCAGGGAGGTGTGACCCCCCCTATTGTTCTCTTTGTGTGTATTGTGTGTAGCCAAATATGGGCATGTGTATTGCCTGTGGCCAAAGAGATGTATATATAGTTCTGCAATAACAAAATAAAGTCAGTATTCATTTGACTCCCAAATTGTGTGTCGTCCAATATGGGAGGTCGGGGATGGTGAAACTGTAGTGCCTCGTGGGTATTTTATCGTATACCAGCGGAGATTTTGGACTGCGTGTTCCAGCTCCGTTACATTTGTTGGCAAGTGGTGGAATTGTTCCCACGGTCAGAAGGACAGCTACAGGAGACACCATTCCGTGGAGTACAAATTGAGGGCAACGCTAGTATCCGTACAGCGCCCCTGGCTACAGCAGGATGGAACCGGCTAGTTTTCGGACAGCGTTCCATGATGAGGATGAGAAGGAGGCCGCAGACTACAGGGAAACAGACAGAAAGGAACTCTGGTATGATGCCCTGGAAGATGCCCAATGGCGGCGAGGTGAGAGTCTCCCCAGTGATGAGCAGCGGCTACAGAAGCGTGTGGCGATGCGGATGTATCTATTGGGAGAGCAGCCCCTGGATGAGTGGGTGACAAGACTAGAGACCCTGGTGTAGCGGAACCCATCACTGTTTTAAACTGTTTTATGATTATTATGGTTAAAATATGATCCTACTATATATATGTTGGTTGATGTTCTACAGAATATATTGGCTCAGAATATTAGCCAGACTTTTGCAGACCTAGGTTAATAGATAATACTGTTACAGAGATTCAAGAGATAAGAAAGTTGTAAAGGATCCTTGCATTTTCCAAAGTGTTTTCATTCTCTGATAAGAACAAAGAACAATGATCTAATTAATGTCTGATTGTATTCAAGTTGCCAGGGAGGTGTGACTCACCTATTGTCCTATATGTGTATTGTATGGGGGATATGTGCAATGTCTGTGTGTTATGTGTAAAAACATACTTTTACTAACTTTTGAACCCCTGGTCTTATTCATGCCATTTTTGTATATGTTGTTCCCCTGGGTGAGAGATATTGAATAGTGCGGGACTTAAAGGTGTACCCCCTGTATTTGGGGTACATCCAGAATGTGGTTAAAATTGTGTCTGTTTTAATTGTGTTACCTGTTATCTGAGGGGAGGAGACGTGGGGGTTGAACCATGTATATAATTGGCTGTTGTGATAATTATGTGGGTGTAGCCCTTCAGAGGGCACATTGCATAAAAGGAGATTCCCTGTCATTAAAAGTTAGTTCTTCTTGACCCTTCAAAACGTAGTCTCGTCTCGTTATTTGAGGGGATCGCTATCATACTGGGGATTGCTATGCTTCTGCATACTCCCTTGAGCTGTAACTACTGAACGCTTGTTCCTGATGTACTATCCTTGGAGTCTGTGGTGGTTTTGGTGTCCGGTGCGGTGCTTGTAGGCCTCGACGCAAGCTAGGACGCGTCCATCAACGGAGGTACCCGGTCGGGGTGCCAGTAGATCCGTTACATTGGTGGCAGTGGTGGGATGGCGTCCTAGTAAGAGGAAAAGCAGCACGGAGACACCGGTAACGTTTGGAGTTACAAATTGAGGGCAACGCTAGTATCCGTACAGCGCCCCTGGCTACAGCAGGATGGAACCGGATAGTTTTCAGACAGCGTTTCATGATGAGGAGGAGGAGGCGGCCGCGGACTACAGGGATGCAGACAGAAAGGAACTCTGGTATGATGCCCTGGAAGATGCCCAATGGCGGCGAGGTGAGAGTCTCCCCAGTGATGAGCAGCGGCTACAGAAGCGTGTGGCGATGCGGATGTATCTGTTGGGAGAGCAGCCCCTGGATGAGTGGGTGACAAGACTAGAAACCCTGGTATGGCGAGAGATCTGGCTAGACAACGCATACCAGGCCCTCTGGTGGCATACCGTTCGACTTACCCCCTGGACGGCTGAACACGATTTACCGGAGGGGGATGATTATGATGGCCCGGGTTTATTATGGGATGCCTTGGAGGACGATATTGATCTTGGCAGCACGGAGGGGTCTAGGTTTTGGGACATCTACAACTACCGGATGGGCATGTATGTCTGGGATGACGAAGGCGAGGTGAGCAAAGACATGACCCACCTGGTAACGAGAGAGTGGGAGCTGGAGCAGGACTACCAACACCTGCTCAGCCTTGTGCAGCCCCAACCTACTCGACAAGCAGAACCAGACTTCATTGACTGGTCCTGGGATGACCTCCAGATGGCAGGTAGAGATGGGACCGAGGTCTCTCTACCGGCCCTACAGGAGGCAGAAGGTGTCGTCCTTCCCCCCCAGCGGCAGTGTGAACCCCAGGGGGCAGAAGGTGTCGTCCTTTCCCCCCAGCGGCAGTGTGAACCCCAGGGGGCAGAAGGTGTCGTCCTTTCCCCCCAGCGGCAGTGTGAACCCCAGGGGGCAGAAGGTGTCGTCCTTTCCCCCCAGCGGCAGTGTGAACCCCAGGGGGCAGAAGGTGTCGTCCTTCCCCCTCAGCGGCAGTGTGAACCCCAGGGGGCAGAAGGTGTCGTCCTTTCCCCCCAGCGGCAGTGTGAACCCCAGGGGGCAGAAGGTGTCGTCCTTCCCCCTCAGCGGCAGTGTGAACCCCAGGGGGCAGAAGGTGTCGTCCTTTCCCCCCAGCGGCAGTGTGACCCTAGGGGGCAGAAGGTGTCGTCCTTCCCCCCCAGCGGCAGTGTGAACCCCAGGGGGCAGAAGGTGTCGTCCTTTCCCCCCAGCGGCAGTGTGAACCCCAGGGGGCAGAAGGTGTCGTCCTTCCCCCTCAGCGGCAGTGTGAACCCCAGGGGGCAGAAGGTGTCGTCCTTTCCCCCCAGCGGCAGTGTGAACCCCAGAGGGCAGAAGGTGTCGTCCTTTCCCCCCAGCGGCAGTGTGAACCCCAGGGGGCAAAAGGTGTCGTCCTTCCCCCCCAGCGGCAGTGTGAAACACAGGGGGCAGAAGGTGTCATCCTTCCCCCCCAGCGACAGTTTACCCTAACCAGGGGAGACACCAATCTCCCAGACGGCGCAGATGGGACCGTGGTCTCTGCGCCCACAGCTTGTCCAGATCCCCAACTACCGTCACTGGGACAACCGGAGGAGGGGGTAAGTACAAACTCCCCTCCCCAGCTAACTTCTAATGTGGCCCCAGGGTTAACAGAGAAAATGTTAACCCCCACTGACCCCCACGTTTCCCTGGCTACTGAGCCGGAATATGTCCCAAGTACCCCAGCAGAAGAGCTGACAGCGGGGCAGAGTGCAGTCGGCCTCTGCCCCTCAAGTCCCCTCAGCGTGTTGCACCATCACCCCAGCAAAATATCCAGGTGCCTGGTTATACTTCCCCCCAAAGGGGAGATGTGTGACGAAGTGCCCTTCGCCACTTTGGCTTGGAGAGGACTGTTTGCCAGCCTCCTGCCCTGCGACTATGGCCCTGGTACATATTGCCCTTTGGAACCAGTGTTCGGCCATACCAGAGTGTAAGTCACTCATTCTGGCCCTTTACATACAGAGGGGTCATTCGGTACTTGCCCTGTGTGAGCGGTGATACCCCAGATAACTGTGCCATGAAGCCCATTCATATAATGAAAGACTTTAGCTCCATGGCAATTGAACTGTGTGAAGAGGATCTGAGCGCTATTCGGTGGTTTTGTGCGCTCAGATCCCAGCTATCTGGGGATATGGGAAATGTGAGTAAAGGTGAATTGCAGTAATGCTGATGGGTTGTCAAACTAGAGAATTGACCAACAAATACTTTTGTCCGGACATCCCCAGGCCGATCCGTTGGGATCAGACCGTGTATGCCGGCTTATGGTCACGGGGGAGGTGTGTAGCGGAACCCATCACTGTTTTACCCTGTTTTATGATTATTTAATTCTTGGTTAAAATATGATCCTACAATATGTATGCTGGTTGATGCTCTGCAGAATATTAGCCAGACTTTTGCAGACCTAGGCTAATAGATAATCCTATTACAGAGATTCAAGAGATAAGAAAGTTGTAAAGGATCCTTGCATTTTCCAAAGTGTTTTTATTCTCTGATAAGAACAAAGAAGTGTAATTGAATCAATGTCTGATTGTATCAAAGTTGCCAGGGAGGTGTGACCCCCCTATTGTTCTCTTTATGTGTATTGTGTGTAGCCAAATATGGGCATGTGTATTGCCTGTGGCCAAAGAGATGTATATATAGTTCTGCAATAACAAAATAAAGTCAGTATTCATTTGACTCCCAAATTGTGTGTCGTCCAATATGGGAGGTCGGGGTTGGTGAAACTGTAGTGCCTCGTGGGTATTTTATCGTATACCAGCGGAGATTTTGGACTGCGTGTCCCAGCTCCGTTACACACACTGACACACTGACCCGATACAGGATACACTGACACACTGACCTGATACACTGACACACTGACCTGATACACTGACACACTGACCTGATACACTGACACACTGACCCGATACAGGACACACTGACACACTGACCCGATACAGGATACACTGACACACTGACCTGATACAGGACACACTGACACACTGACCCGATACAGGATACACTGACACACTGACCCGATACAGGACACACTGACACACTGACCCGATACAGGATCCACTGACACACTGACCCGATACAGGATCCACTGACACACTGACCTGATACACTGACACACTGACACACTGACCTGATACAGGATACACTGACACACTGACCTGATACACTGACACACTGACCTGATACACTGACACACTGACACACTGACCTGATACAGGATACACTGACACACTGACCTGATACACTGACACACTGACCCGATACAGGATACACTGACTGTAGCGGAACCCATCACTGTTTTACCCTGTTTTATGATTATTCTTGGTTAAAATATGATCCTACAATATGTATGCTGGTTGATGCTCTGCAGAATATTAGCCAGACTTTTGCAGACCTAGGCTAATAGATAATCCTATTACAGAGATTCAAGAGATAAGAAAGTTGTAAAGGATCCTTGCATTTTCCAAAGTGTTTTAATTCTCTGATAAGAACAAAGAGGTGTAATTGAATCAGTGTCTGATTGTATCAAAGTTGCCAGGGAGGTGTGACCCCCCTATTGTTCTCTTTGTGTGTATTGTGTGTAGCCAAATATGGGCATGTGTATTGCCTGTGGCCAAAGAGATGTATATATAGTTCTGCAATAACAAAATAAAGTCAGTATTCATTTGACTCCCAAATTGTGTGTCGTCCAATATGGGAGGTCGGGGATGGTGAAACTGTAGTGCCTCGTGGGTATTTTATCGTATACCAGCGGAGATTTTGGACTGCGTGTTCCAGCTCCGTTACATTTGTTGGCAAGTGGTGGAATTGTTCCCACGGTCAGAAGGACAGCTACAGGAGACACCATTCCGTGGAGTACAAATTGAGGGCAACGCTAGTATCCGTACAGCGCCCCTGGCTACAGCAGGATGGAACCGGCTAGTTTTCAGACAGCGTTCCATCATGAGGAGGAGGAGGCGGCCGCGGACTACAGGGATGCAGACAGAAAGGAACTCATGGTTACAGTACCTCGTATTACCCCACAGAATGAGTTTGGAAGAGAACTCCAAAGCAGACTGGCCTTTTTCCCAGATACGCTTCCCATGAAAACCTTGGAATGGTTAATGACAGATGTCCACAAATCCATAATGGAAAAGCAGCGGGCACGGGAGCGGTCCATCTGGGGAGCTGCTAACCCACCTCCCACCATTAAACCCCCCCCAGCACTGCGTCCGGGTGGTGGGAACTACCAAACCCCTCCACGGTACATCAGGTGCCACACGTGTAACCAGCAGGGTCACATGCAGAGAGACTGTCCCAGAAACAGAAACCGCTCCACGTGGAATACTCCAACTAATTCCACCTCCCAGCAGCAGTGTGTACCCCAGGGGGCCGAAGGTGTCGTCCTTCCCCCTCAGCGGCAGTGTGTACCCCAGGGAGCTGAAGGTGTCATCCTTCCTCCCCAGCAGCAGTGTGTACCCCAGGGAGCTGAAGGTGTCGTCCTTCCTTCCCAGCGGCAGTGTGTACCCCAGGGGGCCGAAGGTGTCGTCCTTCCCCCCCAGCGGCAGTGTGAACCCCAGGGGGCAGAAGGTGTCGTCCTTACCCCTCAGCGACAGTGTGTACCCCAGGGAGCTGAAGGTGTCGGCCTTCCTCCCCAGCGGCAGTGTGAACCCCAGGGGGCAGAAGGTGTCGTCCTTTCCCCCCAGCGGCAGTGTGAACCCCAGGGGGCAGAAGGTGTCATCCTTCCCCCTCAGCGGCAGTGTGAACCCCAGGGGGCAGAAGGTGTCGTCCTTTCCCCCCAGCGGCAGTGTGAACCCCAGGGGGCAGAAGGTGTCGTCCTTCCCCCTCAGCGGCAGTGTGAACCCCAGGGGGCAGAAGGTGTCGTCCTTCCCCCCCAGCGGCAGTGTGTACCTCAGGGAGCAGAAGGTGTCGACCTTCCTCCACAGCGGCAGTGTGTACCCCAGGGAGCTGAAGGTGTCGTCCTTCCTCCCCAGCGGCAGTGTGTACCCCAGGGAGCTGAAGGTGTCGTCCTTCCTCCCCAGCGGCAGTGTGTACCCCAGGGAGCTGAAGGTATCGGCCTTCCCCCACAGCGGCAGTGTGTACCCCAGGGAGCAGAAGGGGCCGTCCTTCCTCCCCAGCAGCAGTGTGAACCCCAGGGGGCAGAAGGTGTCGTCCTTTCCCCCCAGCGGCAGTGTGAACCCCAGGGGGCAGAAGGTGTCGTCCTTCCCCCTCAGCGGCAGTGTGAACCCCAGGGGGCAGAAGGTGTCGTCCTTCCCCCCCAGCGGCAGTGTGTACCCCAGGGAGCAGAAGGTGTCGACCTTCCTCCACAGCGGCAGTGGGTACCCCAGGGGGCCAAAGGTGTCGTCCTTCCCCCCCAGCGGCAGTGTGAAACACAGGGGGCAGAAGGTGTCGTCCTTCCCCCCCAGCGACAGTTTACCCTAACCAGGGGAGACACCAATCTCCCAGACGGCGCAGATGGGACCATGGTCTCTGCGCCCACAGCCTGTCCAGATCCCCAACTACCCTCACTGGGACAACCGGAGGAGGGGGTAAGTACAAATTCCCCTCCCCAGCTAACTTCTAATGTGGCCCCAGGGTTAACAGAGGAAATGTTAACCCCCACTGACCCCCACGTTTCCCTGGCTACTGAGCCAGAATATGTCCCAAGTACCCCAGCAGAAGAGCTGACAGCGGGGCAGAGTGCAGTCGGCCTCTGCCCTCCCTTTGTCCCTTGTACAGAGCAGGATGTCCTGCAGGTTATACCAGCAGAAGAGCTGGCATCAGGGCAGAGTGCCGCTGGCCTCTGCCCCTCAAGTCCCCTCAGCGTGTTGCACCATCACCCCAGCAAAACATCCAGGTACCTGGTTAGACTTCCCCCCAAAGGAGAGATGTGTGACGAAGTGCCCTTCGCCACTTTGACTTGGAGAGGACTGTTTGCCAGCCTCCTGCCCTGCGACTATGGCCCTGGTACATATTGCCCTTTGGAACCAGTGTTCGGCCATACCAGAGTGTAAGTCACTCATTCTGGCCCTTTACATACAGGGGGGGTCATTCTGTACTTGCCCTGTGTGAACCATGATACCCCAGATAACTGTGCCATGAAGCCCATTCATATAATGAAAGACTATGGGAAAGACTTTAGCTACATGGCAATTGAACTGTGTGAAGAGGATCTGAGCGCTATTCGGTGGTTTTGTGCGCTCAGATCCCAGCTATCTGGGGATATGGGAAATGTGAGTAAATGTGAATTGCAGTAATGCTGATGGGTTGTCAAACTAGAGAATTGACCAACAAATACTTTTGTCCGGACATCCCAAGGCCGATCCGTTGGGATCAGACCGTGTATGCCGGCTTATGGTCACGGGGGAGGTGTGTAGCGGAACCCATCACTGTTTTACCCTGTTTTATGATTATTCTTGGTTAAAATATGATCCTACAATATGTATGCTGGTTGATGCTCTGCAGAATATTAGCCAGACTTTTGCAGACCTAGGCTAATAGATAATCCTATTACAGAGATTCAAGAGATAAGAAAGTTGTAAAGGATCCTTGCATTTTCCAAAGTGTTTTAATTCTCTGATAAGAACAAAGAGGTGTAATTGAATCAGTGTCTGATTGTATCAAAGTTGCCAGGGAGGTGTGACCCCCCTATTGTTCTCTTTGTGTGTATTGTGTGTAGCCAAATATGGGCATGTGTATTGCCTGTGGCCAAAGAGATGTATATATAGTTCTGCAATAACAAAATAAAGTCAGTATTCATTTGACTCCCAAATTGTGTGTCGTCCAATATGGGAGGTCGGGGATGGTGAAACTGTAGTGCCTCGTGGGTATTTTATCGTATACCAGCGGAGATTTTGGACTGCGTGTTCCAGCTCCGTTACACTGACACACTGACCCGATACAGGACACACTGACACACTGACCTGATACAGGACACACTGACACACTGACCTGATACAGGATACACTGACACACTGACCCGATACAGGATACACTGACACACTGACCCGATACAGGACACACTGACACACTGACCTGATACAGGACACACTGACACACTGACCTGATACAGGACACACTGACACACTGACCTGATACAGGACACACTGACCTGATACAGGACACACTGACACACTGACCCGATACAGGATACACTGACACACTGACCTGATACAGGATACACTGACACACTGACCCGATACAGGACACACTGACACACTGACCCGATACAGGACACACTGACACACTGACCCGATACAGGACACACTGACACACTGACCTGATACAGGACACACTGACACACTGACCCGATACAGGACACACTGACACACTGACCTGATACAGGACACACTGACCTGATACAGGATACACTGACACACTGACCCGATACAGGACACACTGACACACTGACCTGATACAGGACACACTGACACACTGACCTGATACAGGACACACTGACACACTGACCTGATACAGGACACACTGACACACTGACCCGATACAGGATACACTGACACACTGACCCGATACAGGATACACTGACACACTGACCTGATACAGGACACACTGACACACTGACCAGATACAGGATACACTGACACACTGACCCGATACAGGATACACTGACACACTGACCTGATACAGGACACACTGACACACTGACCTGATACAGGATACACTGACACACTGACCCGATACAGGATACACTGACACACTGACCCGATACAGGACACACTGACACACTGACCCGATACAGGACACACTGACACACTGACCCGATACAGGATACACTGACACACTGACCCGATACAGGACACACTGACACACTGACCTGATACAGGACACACTGACACACTGACCCGATACAGGACACACTGACACACTGACCCGATACAGGACACACTGACACACTGACCCGATACAGGACACACTGACACACTGACCCGATACAGGACACACTGACACACTGACCTGATACAGGACACACTGACACACTGACCCGATACAGGACACACTGACACACTGACCTGATACAGGACACACTGACACACTGACCTGATACAGGACACACTGACACACTGACCCGATACAGGACACACTGACACACTGACCCGATACAGGATACACTGACACACTGACCCGATACAGGACACACTGACACACTGACCCGATACAGGACACACTGACACACTGACCCGATACAGGACACACTGACACACTGACCCGATACAGGACACACTGACACACTGACCCGATACAGGACACACTGACACACTGACCCGATACAGGACACACTGACACACTGACCTGATACAGGATACACTGACACACTGACCCGATACAGGACACACTGACACACTGACCTGATACAGGATACACTGACACACTGACCCGATACAGGACACACTGACACACTGACCCGATACAGGACACACTGACACACTGACCCGATACAGGACACACTGACACACTGACCTGATACAGGACACACTGACCTGATACAGGATACACTGACACACTGACCTGATACAGGATACACTGACACACTGACCCGATACAGGATACACTGACACACTGACCTGATACAGGATACACTTGTAAAGGATCCTTGCGTTTTCCTCCAAACTCCAGCTGAAACAAAGTGATTAAAGCTCCAATCCCCCAAACATGAGTCAAAACTTCATGAAGGGGTAAACATGAACTCTTTCCTGTGGGCTACACGCCTGGTATTATCAGGTCTTCCTCCTGGTGGACAAAGGTAAAACAGTAGCCAATCACAGTGGCTATAGCATAAGCACTCCCCTTACACATAAGTCACTCCCTCTTTTCTATCCTGGAGGTAATTAAATTAAGGTAGCACAGAGAGCCTATATTATCTCCAGGAAGAAAAAACATGGCTTCTTTGTTTTAATAAAACAGAATAAAAATGTATAACTTTGTTTTTACACAATGTAAACTTGAAGTTCCACATATCCCCAGATAGCTGAGATCTGAGTGCATATTCTAGGCGAATAGTGCTCAAATCCCACGAACGCAGTTCTCAGAATCATCGACTGAAGTTTGTCTTATTAGTTATTTCCACGAAAGCCCATTGTAAATCCTCAAATAACCGAACAGGTGGGTTCGTGAAGTCTGTAGAATAGGGGATTTCGTTACAGTAATCCTGTATTCTGTTTCATTTTTGTGGTAGCAGCCTTTCAACATAACTAAATAGAGATCTTACTTAAACCCAAGTTCCCTCATAAGTGAGTAATCTTGTCATGCCCGGGGAATGTAACCCCAACACTGCCCTGGCTCAGTAATTTATGCACAGGGAATGTTACCCAACACTGCCCTGGCACAGTCACTCATGCCCGTGGAATGTAACCCCAACACTGTCCTGGCACAGTCACTCATGCCCGTGGAATGTAACCCCAACACTGTCCTGGCACAGTCACTCATGCCCGTGGAATGTAACCCCAACACTGTCCTGGCACAGTCACTCATGCCCGTGGAATGTAACCCCAACACTGCCCTGGCTCAGTAATTTATGCACAGGGAATGTAACGCCAACACTTCCCTGGCTCAGTCACTTATGCCCGGGGGAATGTAACGCCAACACTGCCCTGGCTAAGTCACTCATGCCCGTGGAATGTAACCCCATAACTGCCATAGCTCAGTCACTCATGCCTGGGGAATGTAACCCCATAACTGCCATAGCTCAGTCACTCATGCCTGGGGAATGTAACCCCAACACTGCACTGGCTCAGTCACTCATGCCTTGGGAATGTAACCCCAAAACTGACCTGGCTCAGTCACTCATTCCCGGAGGATGAATTGCCAACACTGCTCTGGCACAGTCACTGATGATTGGGGAATGTTAGTCAACATTGCACTGGCTCATTCACTCGTGCCCAAGGAAGGTAACGCCAACACTGCACTGTTTTAGTCACTCATGCCTGGGGGATGTAATGACAACATTACACTTGATCAATCACTCGTGCCCGGGGAAGGTAACGCCAACACGGCACTGACTCAGTCACTCATGCCCGGGGATTGTATTCCCAACACTGCCCTGGCACAGTCACTTATGCCCGGGGAATGTAACCCCAACACTGCTGTAGCTCAGTCACTCATGCCCAGGGAATGTTACCCAACACTGCCCTGGCTCAGTCACTCATGTCAGGGGAATGTAACCCCATAACTGCCATAGCTCAGTCACTCATGCTCAAGGAATGTTACACCAACACTGCCCTGGTTCAGTCACTAATGCCCGGGGAATGTCTCTGTCTCTTCTCCTGTCTCTGGGCACTCTCCTGTGTCTGTCCCCTCTCCTGTCTCTGTCCCCTCTCCTGTCTCTGTCCCCTCTCCTGTCTCTTTCCCCTTTCAAGTCTCTGTCCCCTCTCTTGTCTGTCTCCTCTCCTGTCTCTGTCCCCTCTCCTGTCTCTGTCCACTCTCCTGTGTCTGTCCCCTCTCCTGTCTGTCCCCTCTCCTGTCTGTCCCCTCTCTGGTCTCTGTGCAATCTCCTGTGTCTGTCCCCTGACCTGTCTCTGTGCCCTCTCCTGTGTCTGTCCCCTCTCCTGTCTGTCCCCTCTCCGGTCTCTGTGCCATCTCCTGTGTCTGTCCCCTGTCCTGTCTGTCCCCTCTCCTTTCTCTGTCCCCTCTCCTGTCTTTGTCCCCTCTCCTGTCTGTCCCCTCTCCTGTGTCTGTATCCTCTCCTGTCTTTGTCCCCTCTCTTGTCTGTCTCCTCTCCTGTCTCTGTCCCTTCTCCTGTCTCTGTCCCCTCTCCTGTGACTGTCCCCTCTCCAGTTTGTCCCCTCTCCGGTCTCTGTGCCATCTCCTGTGTCTGTCCCCTCTCCTGTCTGTCCCCTCTCCTTTCTCTGTCCCCTCTCCTGTCTTTGTCCCCTCTCCTTTCTGTCCCCTCTCCTGTGTCTGTCTCCTCTCCTGTCTTTGTCCCCTCTCTTGTCTGTCCCCTCTCTTGTCTGTCCCCTCTCCTGTCTCTGTCCCCTCTCCTGTCTCTGTCCCCTCTCATGTGTCTCTGTCCCCTTTCCTGTCTGTCCCCTCTCCTGTCTCTGTCCCCTCTCCTGTCTCTGTCCCCTCTCATGTGTTTGTCCCCTCTCCTGTCTGTCCCCTCTCCGGTCTCTGTGCCATCTCCTGTCTTTGTCCCCTCTCCTGTCTTTGTCCCCTCTCCTGTCTTTGTCCCCTCTCCTGTCTCTGTCCCCTCTCCTGTTTCTGTCCCCTCTCCGGTCTCTGAGCTCAGTCAAGCATGCCCGGGGGATGTAACGCCGATACTGCACTGACTTAGTCACTCATGCTCAAGGAATGTAACACCAACACTGCCCTGGTTCAGTTACTCGTGCCCGGGGAATGTCTCTGTCTCTGTCCCTCTAATGTTTCTGTCCCCCCTCCTGTCTCTGTCCCGTCTCCTGTCTGCCCCCTCTCCTATCTCTGTCCCCTCTCCTGTTTCTGTCCCCTCTCCTGTGTCTGAAACTTTCTTGTCTGTCCCCTTTCCTGTCTCTGTCCCCTCTGCTATCTCTGCACCATCTCATGTCTTTCCCCTCTCCTGTCTCTGCACCATCTCATGTCTGTCCCCTCTCCTGTCTCTGACCCCTCTCCTGTGTCTGTCCCATCTCCTGTGTCTGTCCCCTGTCCTGTCTTAGTCCCCTCTCCTATCTCTGCACCATCTCATGTCTGTCCCCTCTCCTGTCTGTCCCCTCTCCTGTCTGTCCACTCTCCTGGCTGTCCCCTCTCCTGTCTCTGTCCCCTCTCCTTTGTCTGTTCCCTCTCCTGTCTCTGTCCCCACTCCTGTCTCTGTCCCCACTCCTGTGTCTGACCCTCTCCGGTCTCTGTCCCCTCTCCTGTGTCTGTCGCCTCTCCTGCCTGTCGCCTCTCCTGTCATTGCTTAATCTCATGTCTGTCCCCTCTCCTCTCTGTCCCCACTCCTGTGTCTGTCCCCTCTCCTGTCTCTGTCCCCTCTCCTGTCTCTGTCCCCTCTCCTGTCTGTTCCCTCTACTGTGTCTTTCCCCTCTCCTGTCTGTCCACTCTTCTGTCTGTCCCCTCTCCTGTCTCTGTCCCCTTTCCTGTGTCTCTCTCCTCTCCTGTCTCTGTCCCTGTGAGTAATTGACTCTGCTGGGTTTTGAACCCTGGTCCCCAGGCTGCTGGGCCTCTTCCCTACCACTGCACAAGCCTGCTTTTTTGAAATTCCTGGAGATCTGATAACCTTGACTCTGCTCGCAACTGCTCGCAATAGCATCAGTGACTAGTCTCTTCAGCCGTGTCTGGTCAGGTGTCTGGTCCTTGGCCTATATAAGGCACTTCCTGTTTATGTACCTTGCCAGATTATTGTGTGGTTCCTGATCACTTCAATACAGCTTGTTCCTGGTTCACCTACAAGTTGCTGAACTGGATTATTGCTGACCTTGGCTGCTGGTCTCCACAACCTTGTGATTCCTATATCATTACAGTCCCCTCTATTGCCTGTCCCCTCTCATGAATCTGTCCCCTCTCCTGTCTGTGTCCCGACTCCTGTGTCTGACCCTCTCCTGTCTGTCCCCTCTCCTGTCTCTGTCCCCTCTCCTGTCTCTGCCCCATCTCATGTCTGTCCCCTCTCCTGTCTGTCCCCTCTCCTGTCTCTGTCCCCTCTCCTGTCTGTCCCCTCTCCTGTCTCTGTCCCCTCTCATGTGTCTGTCTCCTCTCATATCTCTGTACCATCTCATGTCTGTCCCTTCTCCTGTCTGTCCCCTCTCCTGTCTCTGTCCCCTCTCCTGTGTGTGTCCCCTCTCCTGTCTGTCCCTTCTCCTGGCTCTGTCCCCACTCCTGTGTCTGACCCTCTCTTGTCTGTCCCCTCTCCTGTCTCTGTCCCCTCTCCTGTCGCTGCCCCATCTCATGTCTGTCCCCTCTCCTGTCTGTCCCCTCTCCTGTCTGTCACCTCTCCTGTCTGTCTCCTCTCCTGTCTGTCTCCTCTCCTGTCTGTACCCTCTCCTGTCTGTTCCCTCTACTTTCTCTGTCCCCTCTCCTGTGTCTTTCCCCTCTCCTGTCTGTCCCCTCTCCTGTCTCTATCCCCTGTCCTTTGTCTGTACCCTCACCTGTCTGTCCCCTCTCATGTCTCTGTTCCCTCTCCTATGTCTGTCCCCTCTCCTGACTCTGTCCCCTCTCCTGTCTGTCCCTCTCCTGTCTGTCCCCTCTCCTGTATCTGTCCCTTCTCCTGTCTGTCCCCTCTCCTGTCTCTGTCCCCTCTCCTGTGTCTGTCCCCTTTCCTGTCTGTCCCTTTTCCTGTCTGTCCCCTCTCCTGCCTCTGTCCCCTCTCCTGTCTCTGCTCTCTCTCCTGTCTTTCCCTCTCCTGTGTCTTTCCCCTCTCCTGTGTCTTTCCCCTCTCCTGTCTCTGTCCCCTCTTCTGTCTGTCCCCTCTTCTGTCTGTCCACTCTCCTGTCTCTGTCCCCTCTCCTGTCTGTCCCCTCTACTGTGTCTGTCCCCTCTACTGTGTCTGTCCCCCCTCCTGTGTCTGTCCCCTCTCCTTTCTCTGTCCCCTCTCCAGCCTGTCCCCTCTCATGTATCTGTCCCCTCTCATGTATCTGTCCCCTCTCCTGTCTGCCCCCTCTCCTGTCTCTGTCCCCTCTCATGTGTCTGTCCCCTCTCCTGTCTGTCCCTCTCCTGTCTGTCCCCTCTCCTGTATCTGTCCCTTCTCCTGTCTGTCCCCTCTCCTGTCTCTGTCCCCTCTCCTGTGTCTGTCCCCTTTCCTGTCTGTCCCTTTTCCTGTCTGTCCCCTCTCCTGCCTCTGTCCCCTCTCCTGTCTGTCCCCTCTCCTGTCTGTCACTTTTCCTGTCTGTCCCCTCTCCTGCCTCTGTCCCCTCTCCAGCCTGTCCCCTCTCATGTATCTGTCCCCTCTCATGTATCTGTCCCCTCTCCTGTCTGCCCCCTCTCCTGTCTCTGTCCCCTCTCATGTGTCTGTCCCCTCTCCTGTCTGTCCCTCTCCTGTCTGTCCCCTCTCCTGTATCTGTCCCTTCTCCTGTCTGTCCCCTCTCCTGTCTCTGTCCCCTCTCCTGTGTCTGTCCCCTTTCCTGTCTGTCCCCTCTCCTGTCTGTCCCCTCTCCTGCCTCTGTCCCCTCTCCTGTCTGTCCCCTCTCCTGTCTCTGCTCTCTCTCCTGTCTTTCCCTCTCCTGTGTCTTTCCCCTTTCCTGTCTCTGTCCCCTCTTCTGTCTGTCCCCTCTCCTGTCTCTGTCCCCTCTCCTGTCTGTCCCCTCTCCTGTCTGTCCCCTCTACTGTGTCTTTCCCCTCTCATGTGTCTGTCCCCTCTCATGTGTCTGTCCACTCTCCTGTCTGTCCCCTCTCCTGTCTGTCCCCTCTCCTGTCTGTCCCCTCTACTGTGTCTGTCCCCTCTACTGTGTCTGTCCCCTCTCCTTTCTCTGTCCCCTCTCCTTTCTCTGTCCCCTCTCCTGTCTGTCCCTTCTCATGTATCTGTCCCCTCTCCTGTCTGTCCCCTCTCCTGTCTCTGTCCCCTCTTTTGTGTCTGTCCCCTCTCCTGTCTGTCCCCTCTCCTGTCTGTCCCCTCTCTGGTCTCTGTGCAATCTCCTTTGTCTTTCCTCTGACCTGTCTGTCCCCTCTCCTGTCTCTGTGCCCTTTCCTGTCTGTCCCCTTTCAAGTCTCTGTCCCCTCTCTTGTCTGTCTAGACTCCTGTATCTGTCCTTTCTCCTGTCTGTCCCCTCTCCTGTCTCTGTTCCCTCTCCTGTGTCTGTCCCCTTTCCTGTCTGTCCCCTCTCCTGTCTGTCCCCTCTCCTGCCTCTGTCCCCTCTCCTGTCTGTCCCCTCTTCTGTCTCTGCTCTCTCTCCTGTCTTTCCCTCTCCTGTGTCTTTCCCCTCTCCTGTGTCTTTCCCCTCTCCTGTCTCTGTCCCCTCTTCTGTCTGTCCCCTCTTCTGTCTGTCCACTCTCCTGTCTCTGTCCCCTCTCCTGTCTGTCCCCTCTCCTGTCTGTCCCCTCTCCTGTCTGTCCCCTCTACTGTGTCTGTCCCCTCTACTGTCTCTGTCCCCTCTCCTGTCTCTGTCCCCTCTCCTGTCTCTGTCCACTCTCCTGTCTCTGTCCACTCTACTGTCTCTGTCCACTCTCCTGTGTCTGTCCACTCTCCTGTGTTTGTCCCCTCTCCTGTGTCTGTCCCCTCTCATGTCTCTGTCCCCTTTCCTGTCTCTGTCCCCTCTCCTGTCTGTCCCCTCTCCTGTCTGTCCCCTCTCCCGTCTCTGTCCCCTCTCCCGTCTCTGTCCCCTCTCCTGTGTCTGACCCTCTCCTGTCTGTCCCCTCTCCTGTCTCTGTCACATCTCCTGTCTCTGTCCCCTCTCCTGTCTGTCCCCTCTCCTGTCTGCCCCCTCTCCCGTCTCTGTCCCCTCTCCTGCCTGTCCCCTCTCCTGTCTGTCCCCTCTCCCGTCTCTGTCCCCTCTCCTGTCTGTCCCCTCTCCTGTCTCTGTACCCTCTCCTATCTCTGCACCATCTCATGTCTGACCCCTCTCCTGCCTGTCCCCTCTCCTGTCTGTCCCCTCTCCTGTCTGTCCCCTCTCCTGTCTCTGTCCCCTCTCCTGTCTCTGTCCCCTCTCCTGTCTCTGTTCCCTCTCCTGTGTCTGTCCCCTTTCCTGTCTGTCCCCTCTCCTGTCTGTCCCCTCTCCTGTGTCTCTCCCCTCTCCTGTCTGTCCCCTCTCCTGTCTCTGTCCCCTCTCATGTGTCTGTCCCCTCTCCTGTCTGTCCCTCTCCGGTCTGTCCCCTCTCCTGTCTCTGTCCCCTCTTCTGTCTGTCCCCTCTTCTGTCTGTCCACTCTCCTGTCTTTGTCCCATCTCCTGTCTGTCCCCTCTCCTGTCTGTCCCCTCTACTGTGTCTGTCCCCTCTCCTGTGTCTGTCCCCTCTCCTTTCTCTGTCCCCTCTCCAGCCTTTCCCCTCTCATGTATCTGTCCCCTCTCCTGTCTGCCCCCTCTCCCTTCTCTGTCCCCTCTCATGTGTCTGTCCCCTCTCCTGTCTGTCCCTCTCCTGTCTGTCCCCTCTCCTGTGTCTGTCCTTTCTCCTGTCTGTCCCCTCTCCTGTCTCTGTCCCCTCTCCTGTGTCTGTCCCCTTTCCTGTCTGTCCGTTTTTCTGTCTGTCCCCTCTCCTGCATCTGTCCCCTCTCCTGTCTGTCGCCTCTTCTGTCTCTGCTCTCTCTCCTGTCTTTCCCTCTCCTGTGTCTTTCCCCTCTCCTGTGTCTTTCCCCTCTCCTGTCTCTGTCCCCTCTTCTGTCTGTCCCCTCTTCTGTCTGTCCACTCTCCTGTCTCTGTCCCCTCTCCTGTCTGTCCCCTCTACTGTGTCTGTCCCCTCTACTGTGTCTGTCCCCTCTCCTGTGTCTGTCCCCTCTCCTTTCTCTGTCCCCTCTCCAGCCTGTCCCCTCTCATGTATCTGTCCCCTCTCATGTATCTGTCCCCTCTCCTGTCTGCCCCCTCTCCTGTCTCTGTCCCCTCTCATGTGTCTATCCCCTCTCCTGTCTGTCCCCTCTCCTGTCTGTCCCCTCTACTGTGTCTGTCCCCTCTACTGTGTCTGTCCCCTCTCCTTTCTCTGTCCCCTCTCCTTTCTCTGTCCCCTCTCCAGCCTGTCCCCTCTCATGTATCTGTCCCCTCTCCTGTCTGTCCCCTCTCCTGTCTCTGTCCCCTCTCATGTGTCTGTCCCCTCTCCTGTCTGTCCCCTCTCCTGTCTGTCCCCTCTCTGGTCTCTGTGCAATCTCCTGTGTCTTTCCCCTGACCTGTCTGTCCCCTCTCCTGTCTCTGTCCCCTTTCCTGTCTGTCCCCTTTCAAGTCTCTGTCCCCTCTCTAGTCTGTCTCCTCTCCAGTCTCTGTCCCCTCTCCTGTCTCTGTCCCCTCTCCTGTCTCTGTCCCCTCTCCTGTGTCTGTCCACTCTCCTGTGTCTGTCCACTCTTCTGTGTCTGTCCCCTCTACTGTGTCTGTCCCCTCACCTGTGTCTATCCCCTCTCCTGTGTCTGTCCCCTCTCATGTCTCTGTCCCCTTTCCTGTCTCTGTCCCCTTTCCTGTCTGTCCCCTCTCCCGTCTCTGTCCCCTCTCCTTTTTGTCCCCTCTCCTGTGTCTGACCCTCTCCTGTCTGTCCCCTCTCCTGTCTCTGTACCCTCTCCTATCTCTGCACCATCTCATGTCTGACCCCCCTCCTGTCTGTCACCTCTCCTGTCTGTCACCTCTCCTGTCTGTCCCCTCTCCTGTCTGTCCCCTCTCCTGTCTCTGTCCCTTCTCCTGTGTCTGTCCCCTCTCATGTCTCTGTCCCCTCTACTGTGTCTGTCCCCTCTCCTGTGTCTGTCCCCTCTCCTTTCTCTGTCCCCTCTCCAGCCTTTCCCCTCTCATGTATCTGTCCCCTCTCCTGTCTGCCCCCTCTCCCTTCTCTGTCCCCTCTCATGTGTCTGTTCCCTCTCCTGTCTGTCCCTCTCCTGTCTGTCCCCTCTCCTGTATCTGTCCTTTCTCCTGTCTGTCCCCTCTCCTGTCTCTGTCCCCTCTCCTGTGTCTGTCCCCTTTCCTGTCTGTCCCTTTTTCTGTCTGTCCCCTCTCCTGTCTCTGTCCCCTCTCCTGTCTGTCCCCTCTTCTGTCTCTGCTCTCTCTCCTGTCTTTCCCCTCTCCTGTGTCTTTCCCCTCTCCTGTGTCTTTCCCCTCTCCTGTCTCTGTCCCCTCTTCTGTCTGTCCCCTCTTCTGTCTGTCCACTCTCCTGTCTCTGTCCCCTCTCCTGTCTGTCCCCTCTCCTGTCTGTCCCCTCTACTGTGTCTGTCCCCTCTCCTGTGTCTGTCCCCTCTCCTTTCTCTGTCCCCTCTCCAGCCTGTCCCCTCCAATGTATCTGTCCCCTCTAATGTATCTGTCCCCTCTCCTGTCTGCCCCCTCTCCTGTCTCTGTCCCCTCTCATGTGTCTGTCCCCTCTCCTGTCTGTCCCCTCTCCTGTCTGTCCCCTCTCCTGTCTGTCCCCTCTACTGTGTCTGTCCCCTCTCCTTTCTCTGTCCCCTCTCCAGCCTGTCCCCTCTCATGTATCTGTCCCCTCTCCTGTCTGCTCCCTCTCCTGTCTCTGTCCCCTCTCATGTGTCTGTCCCCTCTCCTGTCTGTCCCCTCTCCTGTCTGTCCCCTCTCTGGTCTCTGTGCAATCTCCTGTGTCTTTCCCCTGACCTGTCTGTCCCCTCTCTAGTCTGTCTCCTCTCCAGTCTCTGTCCCTTCTCCTGTCTCTGTCCCCTCTCCTGTCTCTGTCCCCTCTCCTGTCTCTGTCCACTCTCCTGTGTCTGTCCCCTTTCCTGTCTGTCCCTTTTCCTGTCTGTCCCCTCTCCTGCCTCTGTCCCCTCTCCTGTCTCTGCTCTCTCTCCTGTCTTTCCCTCTCCTGTGTCTTTCCCCTCTCCTGTGTCTTTCCCCTCTCCTGTCTCTGTCCCCTCTTCTGTCTGTCCCCTCTTCTGTCTGTCCACTCTCCTGTCTCTGTCCCCTCTCCTGTCTGTCCCCTCTACTGTGTCTGTCCCCTCTACTGTGTCTGTCCCCCCTCCTGTGTCTGTCCCCTCTTCTTTCTCTGTACCCTCTCCAGCCTGTCCCTTCTCATGTATCTGTCCCCTCTCATGTATCTGTCCCCTCTCCTGTCTGCCCCCTCTCCTGTCTCTGTCCCCTCTCATGTGTCTGTCCCCTCTCCTGTCTGTCCCTCTCCTGTCTGTCCCCTCTCCTGTATCTGTCCCTTCTCCTGTCTGTCCCCTCTCCTGTCTCTGTCCCCTCTCCTGTGTCTGTCCCCTTTCCTGTCTGTCCCTTTTCCTGTCTGTCCCCTCTCCTGCCTCTGTCCCCTCTCCTGTCTGTCCCCTCTCCTGTCTGTCCCCTCTCCTGTCTGTCCCCTCTCCTGCCTCTGTCCCCTCTCCAGCCTGTCCACTCTCATGTATCTGTCCCCTCTCATGTATCTGTCCCCTCTCCTGTCTGCCCCCTCTCCTGTCTCTGTCCCCTCTCATGTGTCTGTCCCCTCTCCTGTCTGTCCCTCTCCTGTCTGTCCCCTCTCCTGTATCTGTCCCTTCTCCTGTCTGTCCCCTCTCCTGTCTCTGTCCCCTCTCCTGTGTCTGTCCCCTTTCCTGTCTGTCCCTTTTCCTGTCTGTCCCCTCTCCTGCCTCTGTCCCCTCTCCTGTCTGTCCCCTCTCCTGTCTCTGCTCTCTCTCCTGTCTTTCCCTCTCCTGTGTCTTTCCCCTCTCCTGTCTCTGTCCCCTCTTCTGTCTGTCCCCTCTCCTGTCTCTGTCCGCTCTCCTGTCTGTCCCCTCTCCTGTCTGTCCCCTCTACTGTGTCTTTCCCCTCTCATGTGTCTGTCCCCTCTCATGTGTCTGTCCACTCTCCTGTCTGTCCCCTCTCCTGTCTGTCCCCTCTCCTGTCTGTCCCCTCTACTGTGTCTGTCCCCTCTACTGTGTCTGTCCCCTCTCCTTTCTCTGTCCCCTCTCCTTTCTCTGTCCCCTCTCATGTATCTGTCCCTTCTCATGTATCTGTCCCCTCTCCTGTCTGTCCCCTCTCCTGTCTCTGTCCCCTCTTTTGTGTCTGTCCCCTCTCCTGTCTGTCCCCTCTCCTGTCTGTCCCCTCTCTGGTCTCTGTGCAATCTCCTTTGTCTTTCCCCTGACCTGTCTGTCCCCTCTCCTGTCTCTGTGCCCTTTCCTGTCTGTCCCCTTTCAAGTCTCTGTCCCCTCTCTTGTCTGTCTAGTCTCCTGTCTCTGTCCTTTCTCCTGTCTGTCCCCTCTCCTGTCTCTGTTCCCTCTCCTGTGTCTGTCCCCTTTCCTGTCTGTCCCCTCTCCTGTCTGTCCCCTCTCCTGCCTCTGTCCCCTCTCCTGTCTGTCCCCTCTTCTGTCTCTGCTCTCTCTCCTGTCTTTCCCTCTCCTGTGTCTTTCCCCTCTCCTATGTCTTTCCCCTCTCCTGTCTCTGTCCCCTCTTCTGTCTGTCCCCTCTTCTGTCTGTCCACTCTCCTGTCTCTGTCCCCTCTCCTGTCTGTCCCCTCTCCTGTCTGTCCCCTCTCCTGTCTGTCCCCTCTACTGTGTCTGTCCCCTCTACTGTCTCTGTCCCCTCTCCTGTCTCTGTCCCCTCTCCTGTCTCTGTCCACTCTCCTGTCTCTGTCCACTCTACTGTCTCTGTCCACTCTCCTGTGTCTGTCCACTCTCCTGTGTTTGTCCCCTCTCCTGTGTCTGTCCCCTCTCATGTCTCTGTCCCCTTTCCTGTCTCTGTCCCCTCTCCTGTCTGTCCCCTCTCCTGTCTGTCCCCTCTCCCGTCTCTGTCCCCTCTCCCGTCTCTGTCCCCTCTCCTGTGTCTGACCCTCTCCTGTCTGTCCCCTCTCCTGTCTCTGTCACATCTCCTGTCTCTGTCCCCTCTCCTGTCTGTCCCCTCTCCTGTCTGCCCCCTCTCCCGTCTCTGTCCCCTCTCCTGCCTGTCCCCTCTCCTGTCTGTCCCCTCTCCCGTCTCTGTCCCCTCTCCTGTCTGTCCCCTCTCCTGTCTCTGTACCCTCTCCTATCTCTGCACCATCTCATGTCTGACCCCTCTCCTGCCTGTCCCCTCTCCTGTCTGTCCCCTCTCCTGTCTGTCCCCTCTCCTGTCTCTGTCCCCTCTCCTGTCTCTGTCCCCTCTCCTGTCTCTGTTCCCTCTCCTGTGTCTGTCCCCTTTCCTGTCTGTCCCCTCTCCTGTCTGTCCCCTCTCCTGCCTCTCTCCCCTCTCCTGTCTGCCCCCTCTCCTGTCTCTGTCCCCTCTCATGTGTCTGTCCCCTCTCCTGTCTGTCCCTCTCCGGTCTGTCCCCTCTCCTGTCTCTGTCCCCTCTTCTGTCTGTCCCCTCTTCTGTCTGTCCACTCTCCTGTCTTTGTCCCATCTCCTGTCTGTCCCCTCTCCTGTCTGTCCCCTCTACTGTGTCTGTCCCCTCTCCTGTGTCTGTCCCCTCTCCTTTCTCTGTCCCCTCTCCAGCCTTTCCCCTCTCATGTATCTGTCCCCTCTCCTGTCTGCCCCCTCTCCCTTCTCTGTCCCCTCTCATGTGTCTGTCCCCTCTCCTGTCTGTCCCTCTCCTGTCTGTCCCCTCTCCTGTCTCTGTCCTTTCTCCTGTCTGTCCCCTCTCCTGTCTCTGTCCCCTCTCCTGTGTCTGTCCCCTTTCCTGTCTGTCCGTTTTTCTGTCTGTCCCCTCTCCTGCATCTGTCCCCTCTCCTGTCTGTCGCCTCTTCTGTCTCTGCTCTCTCTCCTGTCTTTCCCTCTCCTGTGTCTTTCCCCTCTCCTGTGTCTTTCCCCTCTCCTGTCTCTGTCCCCTCTTCTGTCTGTCCCCTCTTCTGTCTGTCCACTCTCCTGTCTCTGTCCCCTCTCCTGTCTGTCCCCTCTACTGTGTCTGTCCCCTCTACTGTGTCTGTCCCCTCTCCTGTGTCTGTCCCCTCTCCTTTCTCTGTCCCCTCTCCAGCCTGTCCCCTCTCATGTATCTGTCCCCTCTCATGTATCTGTCCCCTCTCCTGTCTGCCCCCTCTCCTGTCTCTGTCCCCTCTCATGTGTCTATCCCCTCTCCTGTCTGTCCCCTCTCCTGTCTGTCCCCTCTACTGTGTCTGTCCCCTCTACTGTGTCTGTCCCCTCTCCTTTCTCTGTCCCCTCTCCTTTCTCTGTCCCCTCTCCAGCCTGTCCCCTCTCATGTATCTGTCCCCTCTCATGTATCTGTCCCCTCTCCTGTCTGCTCCCTCTCCTGTCTCTGTCCCCTCTCATGTGTCTGTCCCCTCTCCTGTCTGTCCCCTCTCCTGTCTGTCCCCTCTCTGGTCTCTGTGCAATCTCCTGTGTCTTTCCCCTGACCTGTCTGTCCCCTCTCCTGTCTCTGTCCCCTTTCCTGTATGTCCCCTTTCAAGTCTCTGTCCCCTCTCTGGTCTGTCCCCTCTCCAGTCTCTGTCCCCTCTCCTGTCTCTGTCCCCTCTCCTGTCTCTGTCCCCTCTCCTGTGTCTGTCCACTCTCCTGTGTCTGTCCACTCTTCTGTGTCTGTCCCCTCTACTGTGTCTGTCCCCTCACCTGTGTCTATCCCCTCTCCTGTGTCTGTCCCCTCTCATGTCTCTGTCCCCTTTCCTGTCTCTGTCCCCTTTCCTGTCTGTCCCCTCTCCTGTCTCTGTCCCCTCTCCTTTTTGTCCCCTCTCCTGTGTCTGACCCTCTCCTGTCTGTCCCCTCTCCTGTCTCTGTACCCTCTCCTATCTCTGCACAATCTCATGTCTGACCCCCCTCCTGTCTGTCACCTCTCCTGTCTGTCACCTCTCCTGTCTGTCCCCTCTCCTGTCTGTCCCCTCTCCTGTCTCTGTCCCTTCTCCTGTGTCTGTCCCCTCTCATGTCTCTGTCCCCTCTACTGTGTCTGTCCCCTCTCCTGTGTCTGTCCCCTCTCCTTTCTCTGTCCCCTCTCCAGCCTTTCCCCTCTCATGTATCTGTCCCCTCTCCTGTCTGCCCCCTCTCCCTTCTCTGTCCCCTCTCATGTGTCTGTCCCCTCTCCTGTCTGTCCCTCTCCTGTCTGTCCCCTCTCCTGTATCTGTCCTTTCTCCTGTCTGTCCCCTCTCCTGTCTCTGTCCCCTCTCCTGTGTCTGTCCCCTTTCCTGTCTGTCCCTTTTTCTGTCTGTCCCCTCTCCTGCCTCTGTCCCCTCTCCTGTCTGCCCCCTCTCCTGTCTCTGTCCCCTCTCATGTGTCTATCCCCTCTCCTGTCTGTCCCCTCTCCTGTCTGTCCCCTCTACTGTGTCTGTCCCCTCTACTGTGTCTGTCCCCTCTCCTTTCTCTGTCCCCTCTCCTTTCTCTGTCCCCTCTCCAGCCTGTCCCCTCTCATGTATCTGTCCCCTCTCATGTATCTGTCCCCTCTCCTGTCTGCCCCCTCTCCTGTCTCTGTCCCCTCTCATGTGTCTGTCCCCTCTCCTGTCTGTCCCCTCTCCTGTCTGTCCCCTCTCTGGTCTCTGTGCAATCTCCTGTGTCTTTCCCCTGACCTGTCTGTCCCCTCTCCTGTCTCTGTCCCCTTTCCTGTATGTCCCCTTTCAAGTCTCTGTCCCCTCTCTAGTCTGTCTCCTCTCCAGTCTCTGTCCCCTCTCCTGTCTCTGTCCCCTCTCCTGTCTCTGTCCCCTCTCCTGTGTCCGTCCACTCTCCTGTGTCTGTCCACTCTTCTGTGTCTGTCCCCTATACTGTGTCTGTCCCCTTACCTGTGTCTATCCCCTCTCCTGTGTCTGTCCCCTCTCATGTCTCTGTCCCCTTTCCTGTCTCTGTCCCCTTTCCTGTCTGTCCCCTCTCCCGTCTCTGTCCCCTCTCCTTTTTGTCCCCTCTCCTGTGTCTGACCCTCTCCTGTCTGTCCCCTCTCCTGTCTCTGTACCCTCTCCTACCTCTGCACAATCTCATGTCTGACCCCCCTCCTTTCTGTCACCTCTCCTGTCTGTCACCTCTCCTGTCTGTCCCCTCTCCTGTCTGTCCCCTCTCCTGTCTCTGTCCCTTCTCCTGTGTCTGTCCCCTCTCATGTCTCTGTCCCCTCTACTGTGTCTGTCCCCTCTCCTGTGTCTGTCCCCTCTCCTTTCTCTGTCCCCTCTCCAGCCTTTCCCCTCTCATGTATCTGTCCCCTCTCCTGTCTGCCCCCTCTCCCTTCTCTGTCCCCTCTCATGTGTCTGTCCCCTCTCCTGTCTGTCCCTCTCCTGTCTGTCCCCTCTCCTGTGTCTGTCCTTTCTCCTGTCTGTCCCCTCTCCTGTCTCTGTCCCCTCTCCTGTGTCTGTCCCCTTTCCTGTCTGTCCCTTTTTCTGTCTGTCCCCTCTCCTGCCTCTGTCCCCTCTCCTGTCTGTCCCCTCTTCTGTCTCTGCTCTCTCTCCTGTCTTTCCCCTCTCCTGTGTCTTTCCCCTCTCCTGTGTCTTTCCCCTCTCCTGTCTCTGTCCCCTCTTCTGTCTGTCCCCTCTTCTGTCTGTCCACTCTCCTGTCTCTGTCCCCTCTCCTGTCTGTCCCCTCTCCTGTCTGTCCCCTCTACTGTGTCTGTCCCCTCTCCTGTGTCTGTCCCCTCTCCTTTCTCTGTCCCCTCTCCAGCCTGTCCCCTCTCATGTATCTGTCCCCTCTAATGTATCTGTCCCCTCTCCTGTCTGCCCCCTCTCCTGTCTCTGTCCCCTCTCATGTGTCTGTCCCCTCTCCTGTCTGTCCCCTCTCCTGTCTGTCCCCTCTCCTGTCTGTCCCCTCTACTGTGTCTGTCCCCTCTCCTTTCTCTGTCCCCTCTCCAGCCTGTCCCCTCTCATGTATCTGTCCCCTCTCCTGTCTGCTCCCTCTCCTGTCTCTGTCCCCTCTCATGTGTCTGTCCCCTCTCCTGTCTGTCCCCTCTCCTGTCTGTCCCCTCTCTGGTCTCTGTGCAATCTCCTGTGTCTTTCCCCTGACCTGTCTGTCCCCTCTCTAGTCTGTCTCCTCTCCAGTCTCTGTCCCTTCTCCTGTCTCTGTCCCCTCTCCTGTCTCTGTCCCCTCTCCTGTCTCTGTCCACTCTCCTGTGTCTGTCCACTCTTCTGTGTCTGTCCCCTCTACTGTGTCTGTCCCCTTACCTGTGTCTATCCCCTCTCCTGTGTCTGTCCCCTCTCATGTCTCTGTCCCCTTTCCTGTCTCTGTCCCCTTTCCTGTCTGTCCCCTCTCCCGTCTCTGTCCCCTCTCCTGTCTGTCCCCTCTCCCGTCTCTGTCCCCTCTCCTTTTTTTCCACTCTCCTGTCTCTGTACCCTCTCCTATCTCTGCACAATCTCATGTCTGACCCCCCTCCTTTCTGTCACCTCTCCTGTCTGTCACCTCTCCTGTCTGTCCCCTCTCCTGTCTGTCCCCTCTCCTGTCTCTGTCCCTTCTCCTGTGTCTGTCCCCTCTCATGTCTCTGTCCCCTCTCCTGTGTCTGTCCCCTCTCCTGTCTCTGTCCCCTCTCCTGTCTGTCCCCTCTCCTGTCTGCCCCCTATTCTGTTTGTCCCCTATTCTGTCTCTGTACCCTCTCCTGTCTCTGTACCCTCTCATATCTCTGCACCATCTCATGTCTGTCCCTTCTCCTGTCTCTGTCCCCTCTCCTGTGTGTGTCCCCTCTCCTGTCTGTCTCCTGTCTCTGTCCCCTCTCCTGTCTGTCCCTTCTCCTGTCTCTGTCCCCACTCCTGTGTCTGACCCTCTCTTGTCTGTCCGCTCACCTTTCTCTGTCCCCTCTCCTGTCGCTGCCCCATCTCATGTCTGTCCCCTCTACTGTCTGTCCCCTCTCCTGTCTGTCCCCTCTCCTGTCTGTCTCCTCTCCTGTCTGTACCCTCTCCTGTCTGTTCCCTCTCCTTTCTCTGTCCCCTCTCCTGTGTCTTCCCCTCTCCTGTCTGTCCCCTCTCCTGTCTCTGTCCCTTTTCATGTCTGTCCCCTCTCCTGCCTCTCTCCCCTTTCCTGTCTGCCCCCTCTCCTGGGATCCTCCCGTTGTGCTTGCCCGAAGTCTTGAGGGGTACCCCAGTAAGAAGTCTGGTCAGGGGGGATCGTCAGAGGGTTATCGCTTACCTGGTCATGAGTCGAGGGAGAGGCTTCCATAGCTCTGGATTGCTGCCGGGTGGTAACCGGTAGGGCTCCTTCGGTACTGCAGGCTGTCAATTGTGACGTCAGGCATCCTAGATCATTTCCCAGCAGTACTTCAGCGGGCAAATCTGGCATGATGCCCACTTCCACCGCCTTGGCCCCGGTACCCCAATCGATGTGGACTTGGGCCGTTGGTAACTTGTGAATTGCCCCTCCGGCTACCCTTACAGCAATGGTACATCCTGTGTGCTGGGTCGGGGCGACTCGTGTGGCTGGACCAACGTAATAGTAGCCCCGCTGTCTCTCAGTCCTCGAGCCTCTTGCCCATTGAGTTTTACCGACTGGCGGTGATGTGCCCTGTTATCCCCAGCCGCTTGTACAGGGTTTACCTCATGTAAGGTGGCCCAATTTTCACTATTGCCACTGGGTGTCTCTAGAGGCAGATAATTGTAATCCTCTTGCACACAGTGTGCAGCGGCTTTTGTCTGTGGTATCGGTGCTCGTCCCCAGCGGTCTGTAGTGCGTTGTGGGCAGTTAGGTTTGATGTGCCCCACTTGTTTGCACCCATAACACATCGGAGCAGTCTTTTGGTACCCTGGGGTTGTGTTATTGCCCCCTGGTGGTGGTACCCTCTGTGGCATAGTTGGTGGGCCAGAGGCAGGCCGCTGGCTCTGGACCCCACGGTTTCCATCCATCCGCCTGCTCTCATGAAATTCGTCTGCCAGCCGTGCTGCCTCCTCTACCGTTTTTGGCTTTCTGTCTCTGACCCAATCTCGCACCTCTGCTGGGGTATAATCAAAAAATTGTTCTAGCAACAACAACTGCACAGCATCCTCTAAAGTAGTTGCCTGATTCCCCTGCATCCAATTGCTGGCAGCGCGCTGCATGCGAAATGCCCACTCCGTGTAGGAATCTTTACCTTGTCTTCTGAGAGCCCTGAATTTCCTTCTATGAGCTTCAGGGGTTACAGCGTACCGGGCTAACAAAATCTCTTTTATCTTGTCATAGTTTTGTATATCCCCATCTGGCACAGCTCTCAATGCTTCGGCTGCTCTACCCGATAGTTTACTACTTACTACGGCAGCCCAGTTAGCTCTTTCCAAATCTTCTAACACACATTGTCTTTCAAAATCTTGCAAGTAATTGTCAATATCCATCTCACCTTCCACGAAGCTTTTAAATACAGCGTAGTTAATTTTCCGCTGACGCCCCCTTGTAGATCCAGATAGCGACAATATATCCACTGGAGGTGATCTGTCTCTGGCTTCTCGTGCTTCCCTGGCATTCTGGGTCTCAGTAGCTTGTGCCAAGATCTGTACCACGATCTCTGGTGCAGGGTTAGGTCCTACCAGGCTGAGTCTCCATCTCACGTCCCTCTGGAAGTCTGTTTCCTCTGTATTCGCCATTTGTGGTTCGCCGGTTTGATCGCTCTCCAGTAGTTCGGCTATTAGCGTGGCTTTCGTTTTGTTGCTTGCCACTATGCCTCGAGCTTCCAGCAGTTCCTTTAGTGTGGTTCGTTTCAAGCGTTCGTATCTATGCGCCATTCACCAGTTTCAGTTCGGTATATCCGTTCGGGAGGAAATCCCACCGCTGCCACCAGTGTAAAGGATCCTTGCGTTAGTGCAGCGATGATCCTTGCGTTTTCCTCCGAACTCCAGCTGAAACAAAGTGATTATAGCTCCAATCCCCCAAACATGAGTCAAAACTTCATGAAGGGGTAAACATGAACTCTTTACTGTGGGCTACACGCCTGGTATTATCAGGTCTTCCTCCTGGTGGACAAAGGAAAAACAGTAGCCAATCACAGTGGCTATAGCATAAGCACTCCCCTTACACATAAATCACTCCCTCTTTTCTATCCTGGAGGTAATTAACTTAAGGTAGCACAGAGAGCCTTAATTCGCTCCAGGAAGAAAGAAACATGGCTTCTTTGTTTTAATAAAACAGAATAAAAATGTATAACTTTGTTTTTACACAATGTAAACTTGAAGTTCCACATATCCCCAGATAGCTGAGATCTGAGTGCATATTCTAGGCAAATAGCGCTCAGATCCCACGAACGCAGTTCTCAGAATCGTCGACTGAAGTTTGTCTTATTAGGTATTTCCACGAAAGCCCATTGTAAATCCTCAAATAACAAAACAGGTGGGTTCGTGAAGTCTGTAAAATAGGGGATTTCGTTACACTACTGTTATATTATATGTATGTTGGTTGATGCTCTGCAGGATATTAGCTCAGAATATTACAGACACCTAGCATAATACATAATCCTATTAGGGTCTCCTAGAGGCAGGAGAGCCCTATTGTGTAAAGTGTTCACATTGTGAAAGATGGAACAAAGAGAAGCATTATCTTATCAATGTCTGTTATTGAATCAAAGTAGCCGGCTAGTCCCTGGGAGGTGTGACCCCACCTATTGTTCTCTCTATGTGTATTGTGTGATCAAATATGGGCATGTGTATTACCTGTGGCCAAAGAGATGTATAAATATTTCTGTAAAGGTAAATAAAGTCAGATTCAGTTGACTCCCAAATTGTGTGTCGTCCAATATGGGAGGTCGGGAATGGTGAGACTGTAGTGCTTCTTGGATATTTTACCGTATACCAGCGGAGATATTGGACTGCGTGTTCCAGCTCCGTTACAATACTTCTTTAAGAAAATCGGAAACCTAAAAGTCCCCTTTCACGCAAAAGTGTGTGTGATAAAAGACAAAAATGGTAGGGACTTAACAGAAGAAGATCAGATAAAGAAGAGGTGGCAGCAATACAGTGAAGATTCATACAGGAAGGATCTTAACAGCAGTGATGACCTCAATAATTTGTTCAATGAGGTGGAGCCAGACATCTTGGAGAGCAAAGTGAGCCCTAGGATCCCTTGCTGATAATAAGGCTGCAGGAGGTGATGGAATCCCAATTGATCTATTCACAATTCTACAGGATGATGTTATGAAAGGGTTACTTGCCTTATTTTCCTTGGATCCAAGATCTCTGCAGATGGTGACTGTAGTCATGAAATTAAAAGACGTTTGCTTCTGGGAAGGAAAGCTATGGCAAGCTTGGACAAGCTAGTAAAAGGTAAAGATATTAAACTATCAACAAAGGTCGCATAGTTAGAACTATTGTACTCCCAGTAGTAACATACGGATGTGAGAGCTGGACCATAAAGACGTCTGAGCGCCGTAGAATTGACATCTTTTTTATTTGTGGTGTTGGAGAAGACTACTTAGAGTCCCTTGGACTGCAAGAAGATCCAATAAGTCAATACAGGAAATAAAGACAAACTGTTCACTAGAAGGTTTGATCACGAGGCCGAAGCTCAAATATTTTGGCCATATTACGAGACTGCAGTATTCCCTAGAAAAGACTCTGATGCTGAGAAAGATTGAAGGAACAAGAAGACGGGGACGACAGAGGAGGAGATAGATAGATGAGGTTACTGAAGCAATGAACATGAGCTTGAACTGAACAACTAAACAACAGCAATTGCACTGCATAGTAAAAACATATAGATCTAATACAGATAATGTGTTATATATAATGTAAATAAGTAAGAAACCATCTAGAATGTACAGTTTCATCATATGCACTAAA
>JAPZIH010000703.1:0-75000 GCA_027410445.1 Discoglossus pictus | reverse complement strand
GGGAGGGCAGAGGCCGACTGCACTCTGCCCCACTGTCAGCTCTTCTGCTGGGGCACTTGGGACATATTCCGGCTCAGTAGCCAGGGAAAGGTGGGGGTCAGTGGGGGTTAACATTTCCTCTGTTAACCCTGGGGCCACATTAGAAGTTAGCTGGGGAGGGGAATTTGTACTTACCCCCTCCTCCGGTTGTCCCAGTGACGGTAGTTGGGGATCTGGACAGGCTGTGGGCGCAGAGACCACGGTCCCATCTGCGCCGTCTGGGAGATTGGTGTCTCCCCTGGCTAGGGTAAGCTGTCGCTGGGGGGAGAGGGCGACATCTTCTGCTCCCTGGGGTACACACTGCCGCTGGGGAGGAAGGACGGCACCTTCTGCTCCCTGGGGTACACACTGTCGCTGGGGAGGAAGGACGACACCTTCAGCTCCCTGGGGAACACACTGCCGCTGGGGAGGAAGGACGACACCTTCCGCTCCCTGTGGTTCACACTGCCGCTGGGGGGGAAGGATGACACCTTCGGCCCCCTGGGGTACACACTGTCGCTGGGGAGGGGAATTAGTTGGAGTATTCCACGTGGAGCGGTTTCTGTTTCTGGGACAGTCTCTCTGCATGTGGCCCTGCTGGTTACACGTGTGGCACCTGATGTACCGTGGAGGGGTTTGGTAGTTCCCACCACCCGGACGCAGTGCTTGGGGGGGGTTAATGGTGGGAGGTGGGTTAGCAGCTCCCAAGATGGACCGCTCCCGTGCCCGCTGCTTTTCCATTATGAATTTGTGGACATCTGTCATTAACCATTCCAAGGTTTTTATGGGAAGCGTACCTGGGAAAAAGGCCAGTCTACTTTGGAGTTCTCTTCCAAACTCATTCTGTGGAGCAATAAGAGGTACTGTAACCATGAGTTCCTTTCTGTCTGCATCCCTGTAGTCCACGGCCGACTCCTCCTCCTCATGATGGAACGCTGTCTGAAAACTAGCCGGTTCCATCCTGCTGTAGCCAGGGGCGCTGTACGGATACTAGCGTTGCCCTCAATTTGTACTCCACGGAATAGTGTCACCTGTAGCTTTCCTTCTGACCGTGGGAACAATTCCGCCACTTGCCACCAAATGTAACGGAGCTGGAACATGCAGTCCAATATCTCCGCTGGTATACGGTCAAATACCCAAGAGGCACTACAGTTTCACCATTCCCGACCTCCCATATTGGACGACACACAATTTGGGAGTCAAATGAATACTGACTTTATTCTGTTCTGCAGAAATATTTATACCCATCTCTTCCCACAGGCAATACACATGCCCATATTTGGCCACACAATACATATAAAGAGAACAATAGGTGGGTCACACCTCCCCGAGGCTCCCTGGCAACTTTGATACAATCAGACATTGATTCAATTACACTTCTTTGTTCTTATCTGAGAATGAAAACACTATATACAATAGACTTCCTTTATCTTATGCGGAGTCTCTGTAACAGGATTATCTCCTGTAGCGGAACCCATCACTGTTTTACCCTGTTTTATGATTATTATGGTTAAAATATGATCCTACTATATGTATGTTGGTAGATGCTCTGCAGAATATTGTCCCAGACATTTACAGCTACTTGGCATGGGAGATAATCCTGTTACAGATAAAGGAAGTCTATTGTATACAGTGTTTTCATTCTCAGATAAGAACAAAGAAGTGTAATTGAATCAATGTCTGATTGTATCAAAGTTGCCAGGGAGGTGTGACCCACCTATTGTTCTCTTTATGTGTATTGTGTGTGACCAAATATGGGCATGTGTATTATCTGTGGCCAATGAGATGTATATATATTTCTGTAAAGGTAAATAAAGTCAGTATTCATTTGACTCCCAAATTGTGTGTCGTCCAATATGGAAGGTTGGGAATGGTGAGACTGTAGTGCTTCTTGGGTATTTTACCGTATACCAGCGGAGATATTGGACTGCGTGTCTCAGCTCTGTTACATTTGTTGGCAAGTGGCGGGATTGTTCCCACGGTCAGAAGGACAGCTACAGGAGACACCATTCCGTGGAGTACAAATTGAGGGCAACGCTAGTATCCGTACAGCGCCCCTGGCTACAGCAGGATGGAACCGGCTAGTTTTCAGACAGCATTCCATCATGAGGAGGAGGAGGCGGCCGCGGACTACAGGGATGCAGACAGAAAGAAACTCATGGTTACAGTACCTCGTATTACCCCACAGAATGAGTTTGGAAGAGAACTCCAAAGCAGACTGGCCTTTTTCCCAGGTACGCTTCCCATGAAAACCTTGGAATGGTTAATGACAGATGTCCACAAATTCATAATGGAAAAGCAGCGGGCACGGGAGCGGTCCATCTTGGGAGCTGCTAACCCACCTCCCACCATTAACCCCCCCCCAGCACTGCGTCCGGGTGGTGGGAACTACCAAACCCCTCCACGGTACATCAGGTGCCACACGTGTAACCAGCAGGGTCACATGCAGAGAGACTGTCCCAGAAACAGAAACCGCTCCACGTGGAATACTCCAACTAATTCCACCTCCCAGCAGCAGTGTGTACCCCAGGGGGCCGAAGGTGTCGTCCTTCCCCCCCAGCGACAGTGTGTACCCCAGGGAGCTGAAGGTGTCGTCCTTCCCCCCCAGCGACAGTGTGTACCCCAGGGAGCTGAAGGTGTCGTCCTTCCTCCCCAGCAGCAGTGTGTACCCCAGGGAGCAGAAGGTGTCGTCCTCCCCCCCCCAGCGACAGTGTGTACCCCAGGGAGCTGAAGGTGCCGTCCTTCCTCCCCAGCGGCAGTGTGTACCCAAGGGAGCAGAAGGTGCCGTCCTTCCTCCCCAGCGGCAGTGTGTACCCCAGGGAGCAGAAGGTGCCGTCCTTCCTCCCCAGCGGCAGTGTGTACCCCCGGGAGCAGAAGGTGCCGTCCTTCCTCCCCAGCGGCAGTGTGTACCCCAGGGAGCAGAAGGTGCCGTCCTTCCTCCCCAGCGGCAGTGTGTACCCCAGGGAGCAGAAGGTGCCGTCCTTCCTCCCCAGCGGCAGTGTGTACCCCAGGGAGCAGAAGGTGCCGTCCTTCCTCCCCAGCGGCAGTGTGTACCCCAGGGAGCAGAAGGTGCCGTCCTTCCTCCCCAGCGGCAGTGTGTACCCCAGGGAGCAGAAGGTGCCGTCCTTCCTCCCCAGCGGCAGTGTGTACCCCAGGGAGCTGAAGGTGCCGTCCTTCTTCCCCAGCGGCAGTGTGTACCCCAGGGAGCAGAAGGTGCCGTCCTTTCTCCCCAGCGGCAGTGGGTACCCCAGGGGGCCGAAGGTGTCGTCCTTCCCCCCCCAGCGGCAGTGTGTACCCCAGGAAGCTGAAGGTGTCGTCCTTCCTCCCCAGCGACAGTGTGTACCCCAGGGAGCAGAAGGTGTCGTCCTTTCCCCCCAGCGGCAGTGTGAACCCCAGGGGGCAGAAGGTGTCGTCCTTCCCCCTCAGCGGCAGTGTGAACCCCAGGGGGCAGAAGGTGTCGTCCTTCCCCCTCAGCGGCAATGTGAACCCCAGGGGGCAGAAGGTGTCGTCCTTCCCCCCCAGCGGCAGTGTGTACCCCAGGGAGCAGAAGGTGTCGACCTTCCTCCACAGCGGCAGTGGGTACCCCAGGGGGCCGAAGGTGTCGTCCTTCCCCCCCAGCGGCAGTGTGAAACACAGGGGGCAGAAGGTGTCGTCCTCCCCCCCCAGCGACAGTTTACCCTAACCAGGGGAGACACCAATCTCCCAGACGGCGCAGATGGGACCGTGGTCTCTGCGCCCACAGCCTGTCCAGATCCCCAACTACCCTCACTGGGACAACCGGAGGAGGGGGTAAGTACAAATTCCCCTCCCCAGCTAACTTCTAATGTGGCTACAGGGTTAACAGAGGAAATGTTAACCCCCACTGACCCCCACGTTTCCCTGGCTATTGAGCCGGAATATGTCCCAGGTACCCCAGCAGAAGAGCTGACAGTGGGGCAGAGTGCAGTCGGCCTCTGCCCTCCCTTTGTCCCTTGTACAGAGCAGGATGTCCTGCAGGTTATACCAGCAGAAGAGCTGGCATCAGGGCAGAGTGCTGCTGGCCTCTGCCCCTCAAGTCCCCTCCGCGTGTTGCACCATCACCCCAGCGAAATATCCAGGTGCCTGTTTAGACTTCCCCCCAAAGGGGAGATGTGTGACGAAGTGCCCTTCGCCACTTTGTCTTGGAGAGGACTGTTTGCCAGCCTCCTGCCCTGCGACTATGGCCCTGGTACATATTGCTCTTTGGAACCAGTGTTCGGCCATACCAGAGTGTATGTCACTCATTCTGGCCCTTTACATACAGGGGGGTCATTCGGTACTTGCCCTGTATGAACCATGATACCCCAGATAACTGTGCCATGAAGCCCATTCATATAATGAAAGACTATGGGAAAGACTTTAGCTACATGGCAATTGAACTGTGTGAAGAGGATCTGAGCGCTATTCGGTAGTTTTGTGCGCTCAGATCCCAGCTACCTGGGGATATGGGAAATGTGAGTAAATGTGAATTGCAGTAATGCTGATGGGTTGTCAAACTAGAGAATTGACCAACAAATACTTTTGTCCGGACATCCCCAGGCCGATCCGTTGGGATCAGACCGTGTATGCCGGCTTATGGTCACGGGGGAGGTGTGTAGCGGAACCCATCACTGTTTTACCCTGTTTTATGATTATTATGGTTAAAATATGATCCTACTATATGTATGTTGGTTGATGCTCTGCAGAATATTGTCCCAGACATTTACAGCTACTTGGCATGGGAGATAATCCTGTTACAGATAAAGGAAGTCTATTGTATACAGTGTTTTCATTCTCAGATAAGAACAAAGAAGTGTAATTGAATCAATGTCTGATTGTATCAAAGTTGCCAGGGAGGTGTGACCCACCTATTGTTCTCTTTATGTGTATTGTGTGTGGCCAAATATGGGCATGTGTATTATCTGTGGCCAAAGAGATGTATATATATTTCTGTAAAGGTAAATAAAGTCAGTATTCATTTGACTCCCAAATTGTGTGTCGTCCAATATGGGAGGTCGGGAATGGCGAGACTGTAGTGCTTCTTGGGTATTTTACCGTATACCAGCGGAGATATTGGACTGCGTTTCTCAGCTCCGTTACATCTCCCATGCTAAGTAGCTGCAAATGTCTGGGACAATATTCGGCAGAGCATCAACCAACATACATGCAGTATAATAGTAGGATCATATTTTAACCATAATAATCATAAAACAGTGTAAAACAGTGATGGGTTCCGTTACATATATATATATACTAGCGACTTGCCCGTCAAAAAATGACGGCAATGTGATGAATATGTTTGTCAAGTTGTTTAGTTATTAACATATATTTTTGACACTTTTAAGTATTTTAATATGAACGTGTATTTTTGTAAAATGTTGATGTAATGGTTTTTTAAAATGTAATTTGTATCTGAAGAATTGTTAACTTTAATATACATTGAATGAATAGGAAAGCAAAAAGTAAAAAGCCTTCTTGAAACGTTACGAATTTTAACATGAATTTTAAAATATATGTAAGCAATAACCTTCAAAGTATATATTTTGAAACTTTAACTTTATTTTTTATGTAAGTTTAGTAGTTGACAAAACATTTGTATAATTTTGAACATTATAAACAGGAACATAGCGCAAACATTTTGTAACCTAATTTTTTATTAAAAGTATTAAGATTAGAATGTAAAAACAATTGACCTTTAAATTAATCAGTATTAACATGCAATTTCTATCACAATAATTGTTAACTTGAATATACATTGAATGTAGAGGAAGGCATACAGTAAAACTCTGCTTAAAACGTACGTAATTAAAGTAATTCATTACTGAGCACATAAACTGGCGATAAACATTAATGTAGTTAGTAATCTTAAGATAACAGACAATATTTACATTGTGACTTAAAAGGTGCTTGACCTCTTAACATCCACTTTGTAATCTGTTGAATGAAATAACTTGCAAATATATTTTTTAAACTTGTAACATTAGAAACATTAACATAGTGACTTAACATTTTCACATAATTTTGACTAACAATGCAAGGCAAGTATTTTGTGAGGCGAATCATTCCTAAACAGTACTTTAATTAATTATGACTGAATTAAACAACCAATTGTTATGTATTTTGCAATGCTTTTAAAAAATGTTGGCATCTTGAATTTGTATTCTGCAAAGTTATAGTACTTCATAGTAGACAATGTTTTTAGTAAAAATACGTCCATCTTCTAATAAATCACCTTGACTTTCATTGTTTTCAATGTAAACTTTAATAGCCTGTGGATTTTTGCACCGTGACAACGCAACGTACAATTGACCATGTGCAAAAACTGGTTCTTCTAAGTAAATACCCACAGATTTGAAAGTCTGACCTTGTGATTTATTAATGGTCATGGCAAATGCCATAATAATGGGAAATTGTCTTCTTTGAAGTATAAAAGGGAGACTACTTTCACTTGGTGCTAAATCTATTCTTGGTATGAAAACTCTCTCTCCTTTATGGGTCCCAGTTAAAATTTCAGCATCTATAAAATGGTCCTTTAATTGTTGAACAATTAATCTTGTGCCATTGCATAGGCCTTTTTTGGGGTTCATATTTCGCAGTAACATGATAATTGCACCTTTCTTTAGCTGCAAAATATGTGGTGGCATTCCAGAAGGAGTTAAAGAGTTAATGAATTCAGTTGAAAAGTTTGCCTGACTTTCATTGTCATCAGCAAGTACAGAATCAGCACTGTGATAATTTCTTTGTGGTGCATTAATTTTTTTTAAGATTTGATTATTGAGTATTAATGCATCTTTATTTTTACACGTCAGTATGACTTGGTTGGCAAGCTCAGAATATTCTTCGTTATTTATGCTTCCTTCAAATATTGCCGATATAATATCTTGTTGACAAATCATCTGAGGTGGGATCTCTACAGTGTCGTCAGGTAAATGTAGTATTTTTTCTGTTCTTCCTTCTCCAATTTTAATAAGCCAATCATTGAAATCAGTTTGGCCTTCTGATCTCATATTTTGTTGCAGTTGAAGATGGGTAAAATGTTTCCATACTGTACTTGACTTTATACATGTTTCAATAATGTCTGTTCGATTTCCATGTACAACGACAGGTAATGTTTGTCTAAAATCGCCACCCAACAAAATTACCTTTCCACCAAATGGAAAAATATTATCCATGACTTCACGAAGCAAACGGTCAATACATTGGAGGGCATAGCATGACATCATTGTGGCCTCATCTATTATAATTAATTTACATTTCTTCAATTTCTTTGCTTGTAAGGATGTCATGCGAATATCTGACACTGAATTTTCCAAAATAGGCACTGGCAGTTTGAATCCACTATGAACAGTTCTTCCACCTTCTAATAAAAGTGCAGCAATTCCAGTAGTGGCAAACGCCATTGCTATTTGTCCTTGTGCTCGTACTGAACTCATTAATAAATTGTACAAATATGTTTTCCCTGATCCGCCAGGTCCATCAAGATAGAAATAACGCTCTGTCACCATGTCATCATCTATAGCATTTTTAATGGCATGAAATGCTTGCAATTGTAGTGTATTTAAAGTTGCAAGTCTTTCTTGTGTTCTTTCTGCTTGTAGTTGAATGTCATAGTCTTCAAAGTTAATGTCATCTATTAGACCTGGATCAGGCAAATTAAAACTTGCACAACTTAATCCATGAGTTAAAAAGACTTCTTGTATTTCCATTAACGCTTTTAAGTGTGCAATGGGTTCATTGTATCGTCGCATAAAGTCTTCAGCCATATTACTTTTAAAAGTCTCCCACAAAGCTAATGCATTTGGAGCATTTGAGAAGATACAAATAAAAGCAAATTGTTCTCTCATCTGTCGTGGCATTTGACATTGTGCTGCTTCTTCTAAGCATCTTTCCCACTCTGTATCATCAGCGAGTAAGTTTCTATTTCTTGCAGCTAAATGGAAGGATTCATATACAATGTCATTAACAGTTCTTAAGTGTTCAAAACTTTGTGCTCCTGGAACATTTAAAAGTAATATCCGTAAGCAAAATCGTTCAACATCTCTTGGACTGACTGTGTAAATTCGTGGAATTATTTTATTGCCTCTGGTTTTTCTTGCTCTCCATAATCCATTCACAAAAACATAGTGATATGGAATTTCAATATATAAGTATTGTGTTGCTTGAGCATCAGTGGAATTTAATGCAAACCATGCAGTTAGTGTAGTGTGACGATCTTCACTTTGGGCCAATGCATTCATTTCATGTCCAGAATGGAAGTAGACTAAATGTCGTTGTGGCAAATGTACTGCTAACCTATATACTGCATGTGATCTATCATGCATTTCAAATTTTAGAAGCCGCCACATAGCTTCTGGCGCACTGACATAGCGAGCATCTACATGAGATGCAAGTTCATCATGTACTAACTCACTACTTTCAGGGTTGTCTGCACTTTTGACGACTACAGTAGCTGCATCGTAACCTTTGTAAATATATTTGTAGACATATTTAATGGATTTGATGGAAGTGCAGGCTTCTACGTTGATGTGGGCGTTGTACTTCATGAGTAAATGTGGATTGTAGGGTACTACATATCTATTGTCCACTTTTTTCCCACGAATAATGGCACTATCTCCTTCTCTTCTTTTATAAAGTGGATATCCATCACAATTGGCATAGGTTTTGTCTCTATAATCTTTGGGAAATTCTTTGGAACATTTATTATTTTCCATACATGGTGATTGTGGATTAAGGTCACCACAGGGTCCATGAATCATGCGATGAGTAACAATCTCATATAGTCTACCATATAGTTCTGGATCTGGTAGTTCAGCAACAATGACTGCATCCACTTTGTCCGAAGTATCTAATTTATCTTTTTCTTGAAGTATTATTAGAAGATGTGCATGTGGAAGGCCTCTTTTTTGAAATTCAATGGTATATACATAAGCAAGACATTTGCCAAATAACTGATTTATAGTGAAGTCACGTATTAATTCATTTAATTTAATCTTAAAAACTCTGGCTACTAAATCTGGTCGATCTGAAGCAGTTTGTCCAAGAAGTAGATTTAGTGTAATTTCTGGCCATTGTGGATTACATGTAAATGTCACAAATAAATCGGGTTTGCCAAATTTTGTCACAATAGCCATAGCATCATTGTATCTTTCTCTCATATTCCGAGGAGATCCTTGAAAGGAAGATGGTAAAATGATGGCTTTGCCAGCTGTCATGTCTCTGCTTGTAGCCACGTCAGCAACATAGTCCATGAGTCCAGAATATTGTTCTACACGGAGTTTATCTTGTTGATATTTGATAAAGTTTAAATTATTTGCCTCAACTTGCAAATATGAATCAATAATCCATTGTTGTGTTAGTTTCCCACCACATAAAATTGGATTAAATACATTGCGAATGGCAATTTGAGCTACTTTAAATTCAAGCATAGAAACATTATTTCTCACTCGTACTTTAGAATTTGGGTAACTGGGAAGAGTTAATTTTGGTTGCCAACCTGCTTCTCCGTGTGGGAAAAAGATGGGATATGTCATTGGATCTAAATTTGGACTTAAGATACTCATATTAATAAACGGTTGGTCCTCATTTCTAGGATATATTCGTATGTCTCTTTGAAATGGTGGTTCTCCTTCATCATTGTGAAACACCATTGCAACCTCATTTGTTGTTGGCAAGTTATAACGACGTTTATCAGTATGTCTGTCTCTTTTAAGCACCATATTAACCTTCGGCATTGGTAATTGATGTGTTTGTGAATGAAGTAGTTGTTCATTTTCTACTTCTGCCAATTTTTTATAAGCTTTACTGTAGGGATTGTTGTCCATAATGTTATTTAGCTCTATGAAAACAGTGGGTAAGCATTTTTTATTTTCTTCCATCTGCATACGTTGGTCAACAGCTTCCATTGTATCTAGGACATATAGTTGAGCGAATTTTCTTTTATTTCCTTCCTCTGGATGTAAATGGGAAGTGCGATGATAAATTTGTCCTTGGACTTTACAACAGTAAGGACCATGTCCTGGTACATTAGCAGCCAATGTTGCCCCCATAGATGCAAATGATATGGCACTATTGTAGGATCTTATGTTTGTCTTAAAATTTTTGTAATTTGGAAAAGTAGGTTCAGTCAGAATATTTAGTAAATAGGTTGGAAATTGTTTCCTTTGTGGAAGTTTGAACTTTCCTTTTTGACAACAACTAATAAATTGTCCATCTCGGGGTCTCTCCTGTTTAAAATAATAAGCCTCACAAAATTGACATTGAGTAGTCATGTCCCCACAACTATGAACCTCTACTGCTAAAGACTTCATTAAAGGACAATTTGCAATGCATATTGGATGTTGACTTTGATATTCATCAGATGAAAAGTCATGAAATGTTTCAACAACAGGTTCTAAATGTTTAGTTTTTTTCGTACATTTTCTTGGTATATGTTGGACTTGTTCGGTTGAAATTTCCTGTAAGTTTTTAGTAAGAGTTTGTAAATGCTTTTTTTTGGTAGTTTTTTTTTTTGGTCTGTCTTGACTGGTATGTTGTAAAATGTCATCTGATGTTTTAGGAACAGTTTGTAAATGCTTTATTATTTTTTTATTTATTTTGGTTGTATCTTTCATTTTTGCAGCGGATATTCTTTTATTTGCAAGTCTTTTGCGTTCTTTTTCTCTTCTAATTTCTTTCTCCTCCGGTGTCTGCTGGGCGGCCCATCTCTCTTGTCTTTCTCTAGTTTGACGTCTTTTCTTCTCTTCTTTGGTCTCGTTATCAGCCATATTAATCTGTAAACGGAAACAAATAAATGTAATTGTGTATATTTAAATTTGTAATTCCTGTTAAAGATGATTGTGCACAATTGTTGAAATAAAAGGCAAATCATGAATGTATCATTGATATTTAGTTAAATTTATAATTCCTGTCTTCAGTGGCTCAGAATTTTTCCAATGGAGTACTGCTGTAAATAAGCATGTAACATATTTATTTAAAATAATGGTTTTATTTATTAAAAACTTTGTTTGTGGATAGATATTTACCACTGCAAAACTTCTTTGCTGAAAAAAAAAGTGATGTGGTTATTGAGCTATGTATTGCATAGTAGCAATTTAAATAAAATAAGGGAGATAGTAAATTAATTAATTTATTTTTCTGTTGAGACGGATGCAACTGAAAGCAGTTTCTTTAGTGTTATTCTTTAGTAGTTATTATAGTTTACCTTGGTTGAAGTGTGATTTAAATCCGAATGTTTGTTGGTCCTCGTTTCAAAATCGTTGTCCAATGGTGTGGTCCTCTGTCGGAAGTCCTTGTCCGATGGTCTGGTCCTGTGGCGATAGCCCCTGTCCGATATTGTGGTCCTGTGGCGATATCCCTCGTCCGATGTTGTGGTCCGTTGGTGAAAGTCCTCGTCCGATGGTCTGGTCCTGTGTTGAAATTCCTCGTCTGCTGGTCTGGTCCTGTGTTGAAATTCCTCGTCTGCTGGTCTGGTCCGAGTCCTCGTCCGATGGTCCGGTCCTGTGGAAAAAGTCCTCGTCCGATTGTCTTCACGCAGTATCTGTTGTAATGTAAAATAGAAAATGTTGTTTGAGTGAAATGTCTTTTAAATAAGTAAAAAATGTATTAATTTTGCTGTATTGTATCAGTTATGGTTATTTTTTTCAAAAATTTTTTTTTTAACTTTCTGTACAATCCCAAGACTTTTGTTATTCTTATTTAAGGTTCTTAGTAAGGCTTGTGGGTTGTGATATATTACCTAAGAATATGAATTTATTTTGCTATGTGTTTATGTTAGTTTTTGTACAATCCTGTTTTGTGCGCACCACTTGTGGTATACTTATTTAACCTTTATTTGGATGGTTATAGTTAGTGAAACATGAAATAATATAATTAATGTAGTTTGCTATGTGTTTGTGTTAGTTATTGACAATCCTGTTTGGTGCACATCACTTGTGCAAAACTAATTTCTTCTTGATTGTACAGGTTATAGGTTGTTAAACATTAAAGAAGAATGTTAATATAGTTTGCTATGAGTTTGTGTGCTTTTTTATACAATGCTATTAGGTGCACAACACTTTTGTTATTCTTATTTTTGGTTATTTGTAAGGCTTATAGGTTGTTAAACATTTAGTCCCTCATTCAATTGCGATTTTGCCAATTGAATACGGCTCTAAATAAGCACATAATATATATTTTTTAAAGAAGTTTTTAGGTAGTGAAAACCGTGCTTTTGGATAGATGCTTAATAACTAAAAACTTCTTTAAAAAATATATGTGATGTGCTTATTTAGACCCCTATTCAATTGGCAAAATTGCAATTGAATGAGGGCCTTAATAAGAAATTCTGTTTTGTGTGTAGCAGTTTGTGTGTCATTGAATTGCGATTTGGCTAATTGAATTGTGCTGTAAATGAGCACATAGCATATTAGCATATTAGTTAAAATAATTTTGTAGTCATTGAAAAACTGTATTTTTGATATTTTTTTATTAACTAAAACCTTAGTTTTAAGCTATTGTTATGTTGTTATTTAGAGCCCTATTCAATTGGGCAAATTGCAATTGAATGAGGGCCTTTGTGTGTACCATATGTTGCATAGTTTGGCCCTCATGCAATTGCATTTTTTACAATGTAATAGTACTGTAAGGCCGTAATTGAATTGCAATGTAGAAATTTGAATAGGGTTGTAAATAAGCACATCACATATATTTGTTAAAATAGAGTAAGGTCCTAAAAGTTCTTATTTATAGCCATATTTAATTTTCCAAAATAGCAATTGAATAAGGGCCTTTGGTTACTGCATTTGTTATATTGTGAGCTACTTATTCAATTGTGTTTTGGCCAATGGAATAGAGCTCAATATCAGCACAGAGCATATGTTTGTACGGAATTTTGTATTTAGTGAACTTGTATCCAAAAGGAACGTGTTCACAAAAGAAAAATTTCCTAAAAAATATGCTCTGTGCTTATATAGAGCGCTATTGAAATGGGCAAATCACATTTGAGTGAGGCCCTTGGCCATTAAAGATATATAGGTCCTCATTGAATTGCAATTTTGCCAATTGAAGAGGGCTCTATATAATCACATAACATATTTATTGAGCAAAGTTTTTAGTTATTGAAAACCTTGATTGTGGTTAGAAGTTCAGTAACTAAAAAGTTCTGTATAAAAAAAATGTTATGTGCTTATATAGAGCTCTATTCAAATGAGGAAGTTGCAATTGAATAAGGCTCATGGTTATTTCTTGTTTATACTTAATACTTTACCTTGCTTGAAGTTTTGAATGACAGACGGTCCCCTCCTGCCAATCTTAATCCGCCGGTCTTCTTTTAGTGTCTGTTTGAAAAAGAAAGTGAAATAGTTATTTGTATATTTATAATTTGTCATCTAGCAAAGCATGGCCTTTTGAGCATGTAATGTGTTCTTGTATCTTACCTCTTCAAATTTGTTGGTGTTCTTTAAAAGGGATTGTGCTTCACAGTGCACGGTGCAAATTGTTGAGAGACGCTGTTGATGCAGAGTCTGTTTGAATATGAAACGAAATAGAAAGATTCAGCTTTATCTGATGTATTGAATTGCAGTAAATTAATTCAATTAACCTTATTTTTTGTTGGGGGCTACACACATATGTCACATACATGAAGCACATTACATAGTTTAATGTAATTATTTTGTGTACGTGTGACATATCAGTATACATGAGTCAAATTTAAATGGTTAAATTAACATTATATTTTTTTTTTCCAACACACATAAATGTGTGTGTGTGAGATGTAACTATAGATGATACACATATATGTGCGTGTGACATATCAGTATACATGACATATAATGTCATTAAAATGTAGTTGTTTACTGATTTTGTTGTAAGCTAATTTTGTTGCATTGGTAATACACATAAATGTGCGTGTCACATGTCACTATACATTATAGACATATATGTCGGTGTCAGATGTCACTATGAAGGGGCAATACACAGAAATGTGCGTGTCACATGTCACTATACATTATAGACATATATGTGCGTGTCACATGTCACTATACATTATACACATATACGTGCGTGTCACATGTCACTATGAAGGGGCAATACACAGAAATGTGCGTGTCACATGTCACTATACATTATAGACATATATGTGCGTGTCACATGTCACTATACATTATACACATATACGTGCGTGTCACATGTCACTATGAAGGGGCAATACACAGAAATGTGTGTGTCAAATGTCACTATACATTATAGACATATATGTGCGTGTCACATGTAACTATACATTATAGACATATATGTGCGTGTCAGATGTCACTATACATAAAGCTCTGTTTAATTTTGTTTGGGAGCCTATACACATAAATGTGCCATACATGATGACTACATAAATCCTAGTTTATTTTTTTATTTGTTTGACCTGACCTGATAATAAAATGTAATATATTATAGCTTACCTCTCAGTTGTAATCTGCACAATGTAAAGTAGTAAATTAGTAAAGAATTGTCTTCTCAAGTAAAAGCAGCAGTTATCTCAGAAGTCACTCCGTTGATCACCTGAGGAGAAATGTATTTTTTAGTTGGAAATAGCCAGTATTTATAAACTTGTAGAAAGTTCTGGAAAGTGAGACCGTTAGAACGCAATACGCATGCGCTATTTGCGTTCCAGCTTACAATTTGCGTTCCATCCGCCATTTTAGGCGTATTACTGTTCAAAATGGTGTTTAATATGATTGTGATACGTTCCGCATAGTATGTGTTTCATTATTGCGAGTAAGTGTAGTGTAGTTACGTCTGGAGCCTCGTTTTCATTTTGTTCGTCGGCCATTTTTTCTCTCGCTTAGCGATGGTATTAGCGTCTAAAGTGTTTATTTTTATTTAAATGTAGGTGTAACTTGTTTTTTTGAGGTGCTGGCTGGTTCCTCTTGCTGTAGGTAAGCTTTTTATGTGTTTGTTGTGTGTCTTTGTTAAGTTTTAAATGTTTGTATGTCGGCGTGTTGCGTCCGATGTTTGCGAAGTCGTAATGTGTGGTAACGTGTCTCGTATGGTGTTTGCGTGTGTAGCATGGTGTTTGCGTGTGTAGCCTCGTTTTCGTTTTATTCGTCGGCCATTTTTTTTGTCGCTTAACAAACTATTTAGTGTCGAAACTCTTTTATTTTGAGTGCAATTAAGTTCTAAGTTGCATTTTTGAGGTCCTGGGTGCTTCCTGTTTGTGTAGGTAAGGTTTTTATGTATGTGCTGTGTGTATGTATTGTGTTTGTAATTTTGTAATGTTCGCGAGTTGCGTCCGAGTGTTGCGAGGCCGTAATGTGTGTGAACGTGTGTCGTATGTTGTTTGCGAGTGTCGTAATGTGTTTGAACGTGTGTCGTATGTTGTTTGCGAGTGTCGTAATGTGTTTGGACGTAAACTTTTTTTTTCAAGGGTCGCAGTTGCTGCAACTGAAGACCTCGCTTTGCGAGGTCCTCAGGTGCTGGCATGGAGCGCCTGCGGCGCTCCAAGCCAGCAACTGAGGCCCTCGCTTCGCGAGGGTCCTCAGTTGCTGGCAAGGAGCGCCTGCGGCGCTCCAAGCCAGCAACTGAGGCCCTCGCTTCGCGAGGGTCCTCAGTTGCTGGCAAGGAGCGCCTGCGTCGCTCCATGCCAGCAACTGAGGCCCTCGCTTCGCGAGGGTCCTCAGTTGCTGGCAAGGAGCGCCTTCGGCGCTCCATGCCAGCAACTGAGAACCTGGAACAGTGCCCTCGCTACGCTTGAACAAGGATATATATATATACACACTCTGATGTACACACTATATATATATATATATATATATATATATATATATATATATATATCACATATATAGTTGTGAGCGTACGAGTTGTTGCTAACGCTGCGGGCTCGCGCAGCGAGACGCGGGCCTCGCGTAGCGAGGGCCGCGGCTCGCTGCGCGAGTCGCGGCCCTCGCGTAGCGAGGCCCGCGACTCGCGCAGCGAGCCCGCAGCGTTAGCAACAACTCGTACGCTCACAACTATATATGTGATATATATATATATATATATATATATATATATATATATATATATATATATATATATAGTGTGTACATCAGAGTGTGTATATATATATATCCTTGTTCAATCAAGATGTTGCACCTTAACTCTAACCTCAATATGGTACTCTCATAGTATAACACAAAATTATTCAGGTTGCTATTGTGCTGACTACAAGAAGAATCAGGTAAGATACCTGACTTTGTTTAACCTGAATAAAGTTTAAAGAGACATGGAGACTTCCCTGTTTTTAACAATAAAAAAAATAATTATAATATTCCAGTATATAAAGTCACGTTGGACAAACATTTTAATATATATTTGGCCATGTGCAAATACTGGTTGATCTAAGAATATACCCACAGATTTGAAAGTTTGGCCTTGTGATTTATTAATGGTCATGGCAAATGCCATGATGATGGGAAATTGTCTTCTTTGAAGTATAAAAGGGAGACTACTTTAACTTGGTGCTAAATCTATTCTTGGTATGAAAACTCTCTCTCCTTTATGGGTACCAGTTAGAATTTCAGCATCTATGAAATGGTCCTTTAATTGTTGAACAATTAATCTTGTCCCATTACATAGGCCTTTTTTGGGATTCATATTTCGCAGTAACATGATAACTGCACCATTCTTTAGCTGCAAAATATGTGGTGGCATTCCAGAAGGAGGTAGTAAATTTTTGAATTCAGTGGAAAAGTTTGCCTGACTTTCATTGTCATCAGCAAGTACAGAATCAGCACTGTGATCATTTTTTTGTGGCGCATTAATTTTTTAAAATATTTTATCAGCATCAATGCATCCTTATTTTTGCATGTTAGTATGACTTTGTTGGCAAGTTCAGAATAGTCCTCATTATTTATTGTAGTTTCGAATATAGCCGATGTAACGGAGTTGGAACACGAATCCAATATCTCCGCTGGTATATGGTAAAATACCCAAGAGGCACTACAGTCTCGCCATTTCCAACCTCCCATATTGGACGACACTCAATAGGGAGTTCAAGACTACTGACTTTATTTTGTTTTATGCAGAAATATATATACACATCTCTTTGGCCACAGGTAATACACATACCCATGTTTGGCCACACAATACACATAGAGAGAACAATAGGTGTGGTCACCCCATATTGATTAGATCATACTTCTTTGTTCTTATGTCTGAGAATGAAAACACTTTATACAATAGACTTCCTTATCTTATGAGGAGTCTCTGTAATAAGATTATCTATTATGCCAAGGTCTGCAATAGTCTGGGCTAATATTCTGCAGAGCATAAACCAACATACATACAGTATAATAGTATGATCATATTTTAACCAAGAATTAAGTAACCATTAAACAGGGTAAAACAGTGATGGGTTCCGTTACACACCTCCCCCGTGACCATAAGCCGGCATACACGGTCTGATCCCAACGGATCGGCCTGGGGATGTCCGGACAAAAGTATTTGTTGGTCAATTCTCTAGTTTGACAACCCATCAGCATTACTGCAATTCACATTTACTCACATTTCACATATCCCCAGATAGCTGGGATCTGAGCGCACAAAACGAATAGCGCTCAGATCCTATTCACACAGTTCAATTGCCATGTAGCTAAAGTATTTCCCTCAGTCTTTCATTATATGAATGGGCTCCATGGCATAGCTATCTGGGGTATCACCGCTCCCACAGGGCAAGTACCGAATGACCCCCCTGTATTTAAAGGGCCAGAATGAGTGACATACACTCTGGTATGGCCGAATACTGTTTTTAAAGGGCAATATGTCCCAGGGCCATAGTCGCAGGGCAGGAGGCTGGCAATAAGTCCTCTCCAGGACAAAGTGGCAGAAGTCACTTCGCCACCCATCTCCCCTTTGGGGGGAAGTCTAACCAGGCACCATGATATTTTGCTGTGGTGATGGGGCAACACTCTGAGGGGACTTAAGGGGCAGAGGCCAGCGGCACTCTGCCCTGATGCCAGCTCTTCTGCTGGGGTACTTGGGACATATTCTGGCTCAGTAGCCAGGGAAAGGTGGGGGTCAGTGGGGGTTAACATTTCCTCTGTTAACCCTGGGGCCACATTAGGAGTTAGCTGGGGAGGGGAATTTGTACTTACCCCCTCCTCCGGTTGTCTCAGTGAGGGTAGTTGAGGATCTGGACAGGCTGTCCAGCATCCCGGTAGGTCAGGCACAGAGACCACGGTCCCATCTGCGCCGTCTGCGAGATTGGTGTCTCCCCTTGTTAGGGTAAGCTGTCGCTGGGGGGAGAGGGCGACACCTTCAGCTCCCTGGGGTTCACACTGCCGCTTGGGGGGAAGGACGCCACCTTCGGCCCCCTGGGGTACACACTGCCGCTGGGGAGGAAGGACGACACCTTCAGCTCCCTGGTGTACACACTGCCGCTGGGGAGGAAGGAAGGCCCCTTCTGCTCCCTGGGGTACACACTGCCGCTGGGGGGGAAAGACGACACCTTCGGCCCCCTGGGGTACACACTGCCGCTGGGGAGGAAGGACGGCACCTTCTGCTCCCTGGGGTACACACTGTCACTGGGGAGGAAGGACAGCCCCTTCTGCTCCCTGGGTACACCCTGTCACTGGGGAGGGGAATTAGTTGGAGTATTCCACGTGGAGCGGTTTCTGTTTCTGGGACAGTGTCTCTGCATGTGGACCTGCTGGTTACACGTGTGGCACCTGATGTACCGTGGAGGGGTCTGTTAGTTCCCACCACCCGGATGCAGTGCTGGGGGGGGTTAAGGGTGGGAGGTGGGTTAGCAGCTCCCAAGATGGACCGTCACCGTGCCCGCTGCTTTTCCATTATGTATTTGTGGACATCTGTCATTAACCATTCCAAGGTTATTATGGGAAGCGTACCTGGGAAAAAGGCCAGTCTACTTTGGAGTTCTCTTCCAAACTCAGTCTGTGTGCTGTCCGTAAGAGATACTGTAACCGCTGCCCGGTCTCCCTCTATGAGTTCCTTTCTGTCTGCATCCCTGTAGTCCGCGGCCGCCTCCTCCTCCTCATCATGGAACGCTGTCCGAAAACTAGCCGGTTCCATCCTGCTGTAGCCAGGGGCGCTGTACGGATACTAACGTTGCTCTCAATTTGTACTCCACGGAATGGTGTCTCCTGTAGCTGTCCTTCTGACCGTGGGAACAATTCCGCCACTTGCCACCAAATGTAACGGAGTTGGAACACAAATCCAATATCTCCGCTGGTATACGGTAAAATACCCAAGAGGCACTACAGTCTCACCATTCCCAACCTCCCATATTGGACGACACTCAATAGGGAGTTCAAGACTACTGACTTTATTTAGTTTTATGCAGAAATATATATACACATCTCTTTGGCCACAGGTAATACACATGTCCATATTTGGCCACACAATACACATAGAGAGAACAATAGGTGTGGTCACCCCTCCCTGAGGCTACCTGGCAACTTTGATACAATCAGACATTGATTAGATCATACTTCTTTGTTCTTATGTCTGAGAATGAAAACACTTTATACAATAGACTTCCTTATCTTATGAGGAGTCTCTGTATTAGGATTATCTATTATGCCAAGGTCTGCAATAGTCTGGGCTAATATTCTGCAGAGCATAAACCAACATACATACAGTATAATAGTAGGATCATATTTTAACCAAGAATTAAATAACCATAAAACAGGGTAAAACAGTGATGGGTTCCGTTACAGCCGATATAAGATCTTGTTTGCAAATCATATGAGCTGGGATGTGCACAGTGTCATCAGGTAAATTTGGGATTTGCTGTTTTTCCTTCTCCAATTGTAATAAGCTTATGATTGAAATATTTTTCTCCTTCTGATCTCATATTTTGTTGTAATTGAAGATGGGTAAAATGTTTCCATAGTGTACTTGACTTTATACACGTTTCGATAATGTCAGTTTGACTTCCATGTACAATGACAGGTAATGTTTGTCTAAAATTGCCACTTAACAACATTACCTTTCCACCAAATGGCAAAGTATTATCCATGACTTCACGAAGCAAACAGTTAATACATTGTAGGGCATGGCACGACATTATTGTAGTTTTATCTATTATAATTAATTTACTTTTTTTAAAGTTTTTTGACTTGTAAAGATGTCATCCGAATATCTGATACTGATGTTTCTAAAATAGGCACTGGCAGTTTAAATCCACTGTGCTCAGTTCTTCCACCTTCTAGCAAAAGTGCGTAAATTCCAGTGGTCACAAATGCCAGAGCTATTTGACCTTGTGCTCATACAAAACTCATCAATAAATTATATAGATACGTTTTTCCTGATCCACCAGGTCCATCTAGAAAGAAAGAACGCTCTTTGACCATGTCATCATCTAGATGCTTTTAAGTATGCAATGAGCTCATTGTATCGTTGCATAAAGTCTTCAGCCATATTACTTTTAAATGTGTCCCACAAAGCTAATGCATTTGGAGCATTTGAGAAGATACAAATGAGTGCAAATTGTTCCCTCATCTGCCGTGGCATTTGACATAGTGCTGCTTCTTTTAGACATCTTTTCCATTCTGTATCATCAGCTAGGAAGTTTCTATGTCGCGCAGCTAAATGAAAGGATTCATATACTATGTCATTAACAGTTCTTAAGTGTTCAAGACTTTGTGCACCAGGAACATTTAAAAGTAGTAGTCGTAAGCAGAAACGTTCAAGGTCTCTTGGACTGACCGTGTAAATTCTTGGTATTTTATTTCCTCTGCTTTTTCTTGGTCTCCATAATCCATTAACAAAAACTTAATGATATGGAATCTCAATATATAAGAATTGTCTTGCCTGTGAATCTGTTGAATTTAATTGAAACCATGCAGTTAGTGTAGTGTGACGATGCTCACTTTGTGCAAATGCATTTGTTTCATTTCCAGCATGGAAATACACTAAATGTCTTTGTGGCAAATGTACTGCTAATCTATATACTGCATGTGATCGATCGTGCATTTTGAATTTTAGAAGATGCCACATAGCTTCTGGCGCACTGACATAGCGAGCATCTACATGAGATGCAAGTTCATCATGTACTAACTCAGTGCTTTCAGTCTTGTCTGCACTTTTGACGACTACAGTAGCTGCATCATAGCCTTTGTAAATATATTTGTAGACATATTTAATGGATTTGATGAAAGTGCAAGCTTCTACATCAATGTGTGCATTATACTTCATGAGTAAATGTGGATTGTATGGTACCACATATCTATTGTCGACATTTTTGCCACGTATAATGGCAGTTTGTCCCTCTCTTCTTCTATAAAGTGGATAGCCATCACAATTGGCATATGTTTTGTCTCTATAATCTTTGGGAAATTCTTTAGTACATTTATTATTTTCCATACATGGTGATTGTGGAGTAATATCTCCACACGGTCCGTGAATCATACGATGAGTTATAATCTCATATAGTCTACCATATAGTTCTGGATCTGGTAGTTCAGCAACAATGACTGAATCCACTTTGTCACCAGTATCTAATTTATCTTTTTCTTGAAGTATTATCAGAAGATGTGCATGTGGAAGGCCTCTTTTTTTAAATTCAATTGTATAAACATAAGCAAGACATTTTCCCAATTAACTGAGTTATAGTCATGTCACGTATTAATTAATTTTATTTTTAAAACTCTGGCTACTAAATCTGGTCTGTCGGAAGTAGTTTGGCCAATAAGTACATTTTGTGTAATTTCTGGCCATTGGGGATTACATGTAAATGTAATAAATAAATCTGGTTTTCCAAATTTTGTGACAATAGCCATGGCATCATTGTATCTTTCTTGCATATTGCGAGGAGATCCTTGAAAGGAAGATGGTAAAATGATGGCTTTGCCAGCTGTCATGTCTCTGCTTGTAGCCACCTCAGCAACATAGTCCATTAGTCCACAATATTGTTCTACACATAGTCACATAGTTTATCTTGTTGATATTTTATGAAGTTTACATTATTGGCCTCAACTTGCAAATAGGAATCAATAATCCATTGTTGGGTTAGTTTTCCACCACATAAAATTGGATTGAATGTATTTCGAATGGCAATTTGAGCTACTTTAAATTCAAGCATAGAAACATTATTTCTCACTCGTACTTTAGAATTTGGGTAACTGGGGAGAGTTAATTTTGGTTGCCAACCTGCTTTTCCTTATGGAAAAAAATGGGATATGTCATTGGATCTAAATTTGGACTTAAGATACTTATATTAATGAAAGGTTGCTCCTCATTTCTAGGATATATTCTAATGTCTCTTTGAAATGGTGGTTCTCCATCATTTTGAAACACCATTGCAACCTCATTTGATGTTGGCAAGTTATAACGACGTTTATCAGTATGTCTGTCTCTTTTAAGCACCATATTGACCTTTGGCATGGGTAATTGATGTCTTTGTGCATGAAGTAGTTGTTCATTTTCTACTTCTGCCACTTTTTTATAAGCTTTACTGTAGGGATTATTTTCCATAATGTTATTTAGCTCTATAAAAACACTGGGTAAGCATTTTTTATTTTCTTCCATCTGCATACGTTGGTCAACAGCTTCCATTGTATCTAGGACATATAGTTGAGCAAATCTTCTTTGCTCTCCTTCCTCTGGGTGTAAATGTGAAGTACGATGGTAAATTTGTCCTTGGACTTTAAAGCAGTAAGGACCATGTCCTGGTACATTAGCAGCTAATGTTGCCCCATAGCTGCAAAGGATATGGCACTATTGTAGGATCTTATGTTTGTTTTTAATTTTTTGTTGTTTGGAAAAGTAGGCTCAGTCATAATGCTTTGTAAATATGGTGGGAATTGTTGTCTTTCTGGAAGCCTTACCCTGCCTTTTTGACAGCAACTAATGTACTGGCCATCTCTGGGTCTTTTCTGTTTAAAATGATAAGCCTCACAAAACTGACAGAGAATATTCATGTCACCACAATTATGAACCTCTACTTCTAAAGACCTAAGTAAAGGACAATTTGAAGAGCATATATCAGTTTCAGTTTCGAATTCATCATTGGAAATGTTATGTGATGGTTCAGGAACAGGTTCTAAATGCTTTTGTCTTTTTGTTGCCTTTTTAGGTTTAGATTGAATGTTTTCATCTGTTAGTCTTTTGCTTGCAAGTCTTTTCCGTTCTTTTTCTCTTCGAAGTTCCTTCTGCTCCAGCGTCTGCTGGTTTGCCCATCTTTGTTGTCGTTCTCTAGCTTGACGTCTTATCTTTTCCTGTTTGTTGTAGTTATCAGCCATATTAATCTGTAAAGAAAAAGAATGTATTATTAGTTTAGTTTGTGATTGTAATTTGTTTTGGAAGTGCCTGTTTGTGTTTTTTGTTAGTACAATGTTTTTTGTGCAACACTGTTGTGATTATAGCTTTCCGTTGGTTCGATGGGATTATAGGTTGTAACGGAGCTGGAACACGCAGTCCAATATCTCCGCTGGTATACGGTAAAATATCCAAGAAGCACTACAGTCTCACCATTCCCAACCTCCCATATTGGACGACACACAATTTGGGAGTCAAATGAATACTGACTTTATTTACCTTTACAGAAATATTTATACCCATCTCTTTGGCCACAGGTAATACACATGCCCATATTTGGCCGCACAATACACATAAAGAGAACAATAGATACAATCAGACATTGATTCAATTACACTTCTTTGTTCTTATCTGAGAATGAAAACACTGTATACAATAGACTTCCTTTATCTTATGCGGAGTCGCTGTAACAGGATTATCTCCCATGCCAAGTAGCTGCAAATGTCTGGTACAATATTCTGCAGAGCATCAACCAACATACATATAGTAGGATCATATTTTAACCATAATAATCATAAAACAGGGTAAAACAGTGATGGGTTCCGCTACATAGGTCATTGTAGATGAATTTGCTTTCTAGTTTGAAATTAGTATGTAAAATATGATCACATTGCTGTACTGTAGATATGTTGTTTTATGTTCTACAGAATATATTGGCTCAGATTATTAGCCAGACTTTTGCAGACCTAGGCTAATAGATAATCCTGTTACAGAGATTCAAGAGATAAGAAAGTTGTAAAGGATCCTTGCATTTTCCAAAGTGTTTTCATTCTCAGATAAGAACAAAGAAGTGTAATTGAATCAATGTCTGATTGTATCAAAGTTGCCAGGGAGGTGTGACCCCCCTATTGTTCTCTTTATGTGTATTGTGTGTGGCCAAATATGGGCATGTGTATTACCTGTGGCCAAAGAGATGTATAAATATTTCTGCAATAACAAAATAAAGTCAGTATTCATTTGACTCCCAAATTGGGTGTCGTCCTTCCTCCCCAGCGGCAGTGTGAACCCCAGGGGGCAGAAGGTGTAGTCCTTTCCCCCCAGCGGCAGTGTGAACCCCAGGGGGCAGAAGGTGTCGTCCTTTCCCCCCAGCGGCAGTGTGAACCCCAGGGGGCAGAAGGTGTCGTCCTTCCCCCTCAGCGGCAGTGTGTACCCCAGGGAGCTGAAGGTGTCGTCCTTCCTTCCCAGCGGCAGTGTGTACCCCAGGGAGCTGAAGGTGTCGGCCTTCCCCCCCAGCGTCAGTGTGTACCCCAGGGAGCAGAAGGGGCCGTCCTTCCTCCCCAGCGGCAGTGTGAACCCCAGGGGGCAGAAGGTGTCGTCCTTTCCCCCCAGCAGCAGTGTGAACCCCAAGGGGCAGAAGGTGTCGTCCTTCCCCCCCAGCGGCAGTGTTAACCCCAGGGTGCAGAAGGTGTCGTCCTTCCTCCCCAGCGACAGTGTGTACCCCAGGGAGCTGAAGGTGTCGTCCTTCCTCCCCAGCAGCAGTGTGTACCCCAGGGGGCCGAAGGTGTCGTTCTTCCCCCCCAGCGGCAGTGTGTACCCCAGGGAGCCGAAGGTGTCGTCCTTCCTCCCCAGCGGCAGTGTGTTCCCCAGGGAGCCGAAGGTGTCGTCCTTCCTCCCCAGCGGCAGTGTGTACCCCAGGGAGCTGAAGGTGTCGTCCTTCCTCCCCAGTGGCAGTGTGTACCCCAGGGAGCTGAAGGTGTCGTCCTTCCTCCCCAGCAGCAGTGTGTACCCCAGGGGGCCGAAGGTGTCGTCCTTCCTCCCCAGCGGCAGTGTGTACCCCAGGGAGCAGAAGGGGCCGGCCTTCCTTCCCAGCGGCAGTGTGAACCCCAGGGGGCAGAAGGTGTCGTCCTTTCCCCCCAGCGGCAGTGTGAACCCCAGGGGGCAGAAGGTGTCGTCCTTCCCCCTCAGCGGCAGTGTGAACCCCAGGGGGCAGAAGGTGTCGTCCTTCCCCCCAAGCGGCAGTGTGTACCCCAGGGAGCAGAAGGTGTCGACCTTCCTCCACAGCGGCAGTGGGTACCCCAGGGGGCCAAAGGTGTCGTCCTTCCCCCCCAGCGGCAGTGTGAAACACAGGGGGCAGAAGGTGTCGTCCTTCCCCCCCAGCGACAGTTTACCCTAACCAGGGGAGACACCAATCTCCCAGACAGCGCAGATGGGACCGTGGTCTCTGCGCCCACAGCTTGTCCAGATCCCCAACTACCGTCACTGGGACAACCGGAGGAGGGGGTAAGTACAAATTCCCCTCCCCAGCTAACTTCTAATGTGGCCCCAGGGTTAACAGAGGAACTGTTAACCCCCACTGACCCCCACGTTTCCTTGGCTACTGAGCCGGAATATGTCCCAAGTACCCCAGCAGAAGAGCTGACAGCGGGGCAGAGTGCAGTCGGCCTCTGCCCTCCCTTTGTCCCTTGTACAGAGCAGGATGTCCTGCAGGTTATACCAGCAGAAGAGCTGGCATCAGGGCAGAGTGCCGCTGGCCTCTGCCCCTCAAGTCCCCTCAGCGTGTTGCCCCATCACCACAGCAAAATATCCAGGTACCTGGTTAGACTTCCCCCCAAAGGAGAGATGTGTGACGAAGTGCCCTTCGCCACTTTGGCTTGGAGAGGACTGTTTGCCAGCCTCCTGCCCTGCGACTATGGCCCTGGTACATATTGCCCTTTGGAACCAGTGTTCGGCCATACCAGAGTGTAAGTCACTCATTCTGGCCCTTTACATACAGGGGGGTCATTCTGTACTTGCCCTGTGTGAACCATTATACCCCAGATAACTGTGCCATGAAGCCCATTCATATAATGAAAGACTATGGGAAAGACTTTAGCTACATGGCAATTGAACTGTGTGAAGAGGATCTGAGCGCTATTCGGTGGTTTTGTGCGCTCAGATCCCAGCTATCTGGGGATATGGGAAATGTGAGTAAATGTGAATTGCAGTAATGCTGATGGGTTGTCAAACTAGAGAATTGACCAACAAATACTTTTGTCCGGACATCCCCAGGCCGATCCGTTGGGATCAGACCGTGTATGCCGGCTTATGGTCACGGGGGAGGTGTGTAGCGGAACCCATCCCTGTGTTACCCTGTTTTATGATTATTTAATTCTTGGTTAAAATATGATCACATTGCTGTACTGTAGATATGTTGTTTTATGTTCTACAGAATATATTGGCTCAGAATATTAGCCAGACTTTTGCAGACCTAGGCTAATAGATAATCCTGTTACAGAGATTCAAGAGATAAGAAAGTTGTAAAGGATCCTTGCATTTTCCAAAGTGTTTTCATTCTCAGATAAGAACAAAGAAGTGTAATTGAATCAATGTTTGATTGTATCAAAGTTGCCAGGGAGGTGTGACCCCCCTATTGTTCTCTTTATGTGTATTGTGTGTGGCCAAATATGGGCATGTGTATTACCTGTGGCCAAAGAGATGTATAAATATTTCTGCAATAACAAAATAAAGTCAGTATTCATTTGACTCCCAAATTGTGTGTCGTCCAATATGGGAGGTTGGGAATGGTGAAACTGTAGTGCCTCTTGGGTATTTTATCGTATACCAGCGGAGATTTTGGACTGCGTGTTCCTGCTCCGTTACAGTATGTGTTATTGTTTTGTTGTTTTTTGGTGGAGGCTTCTTTTTATGTTGTAGGTTTGGCTTAGAGGCATAGCAGAGGCAAGGGAATTGTGGAGTGGATGTTGTCAATGTTAGTAATATTTAGATCTTTGTAATTTTGACTGTAGGTGATTGTTCTAATAGTAGGCTTATATTTTCCTTGTAGGCTTATATGGTGTGGGTTAGAAAAGAGACGTTATAGTGTTATTTGGTAGGTGTTATTAATATTTTTTGTAGTATTGTATTTTGGATGTCTGTTTAGATTGTGGGCTTAATGTTGTAGGTTAGGGCGCAGAAAATATCTTTTTTTTAAAATTTTATGTGTTAGCACTCTTTGTTGTACTATCCTGTTTTATGTTGGTCAAATTTGGGTTGCTATATTGAAGTTATGGTTTATTGTTAAAGGTTGGTGTAGGTAAAACAGAATTTATTTTTACATTTAAAATGTGTCAACAATATATATTGAAGGATCATGATTTGTGTGCCTTATTGTTGTTGGCTGTTTTTTCTTTGAGTTGCTTTTTATGTTGATATTGCTGCAGAGCAAACATGCTTTTGTTTTTTTTTTCTCTTTTTTTACTTGTTGTACTTTAACTTGGTGGAAGTCTGATTTGAGGATGAATATCACTGGATCCGGTGCTGTAAATCTTTGTGCAACAGTCTTCAGGCAGTATCTGTTGTAAAAGAGAAAGATAAATGTTATTTTATTGTAATTTATTTTTGAGCAACAGCATGTTTTATTTATTTGAAAAGCAATATGTTAGTCTAAAATTCTATTTATTTGAGAGTGTGTGAGAAACCGTGTAGCACTGGCTAGAATGTCTTATTATGGTGTTTTGTGTACACTACTGGTGTAATTGGATTATTGTTTTACTGTAGTAGTTTGTTGGGCCTAAAACAGTATTTTTTATCTTTGAATTGTGTATATGTTTACCTGATTTCTTATACTCTCCTTTTTTTAGTGTTGCACTTTTAAATTGATGTATTTTTGTGGTGGGTTATAGTTAAGAGTTTGTTGCAGACTAAACAGTAATGATTGTTCCATTTTCTATATATTAGCAATGTTTGTTGTACTATCCTGTTTTGTGTCCATCACTTTTGGGCTGCTCGATTTTGCTTGTGCCTGAGGGTTAAAGGTTGTTGTAGACTAAATAGTAATGTTAAGTTTATTCTCTATATGTTGTTAATATTTGCAGTACTATCCTGTTTTGTGTGCGCCACTTTTGGGATGCTGCATTTGGCTTCTGGGTGAGGGTTAGAGGTTGTTGTTGAGTAAATAGGAATAAGAAGTTGTTTTTCTATTTGTTGTTAATGTTTGTTGTACTATCCTGTTTTGTGTCTGCCACTTATATTTTAGTTCTGGGTTCTGTTGAGAGCTTTTTTCCTATGCAAGTATGTTTCTTTTGGAATTTGATATGACTTTTATAGAAGTGTGTTGTTTTGGGTTTGCTGTAATTTGTATAGAGGGTTTATTCTTTATTGTGTTACTTTTCATATTGGCGGGCAGGAAAGATGTGTTATTTTTTGGTGTTTTTACTTGTTATACTATACCTTGATTGGAAATTATTTTGTACCCTTCTCCTGACTGATACCTTTTAACAATGAGATCCCTCTGATGCTTTGGAAGCTCTCTGTGGACCATGGCTTTTGCTGTGGGATGCGACTAAGAAAATTTCAGGAAAGACCAACTAGAGCAGCTGAACTTTATTTGGGGTTAATCAGAGGCACTTTAAATGATGGCAGGTGTATGCTGACCCCTATTTAACACGATTTGGAATGTGATTGCTTAATTCTGAACACAGCTACATCCCCAGTTATAAGAGGGTGTGCAGACTTATGCAACCACATTATTTTATTTGTACTAACCATAAAGATGTAACAAATCCCAGCGTGGGACCGTCTCATGTTTATTTGTACTGACCATAAAGGCGTGTAACAAATCCCACGTGTGACCGTCTCATGTTTATTTGTACAGACCATAAAGACCTGTAACAAATCCCAGTGTGGGATTGACTCATGTTTATTTGTACTGACCATAAAGACATGTAACATACCCCAGCGTGTGACCGTCTCATGTTTATTTGTACTGACCATAAAGTCGTAACAAATCCCAGAGTGTGACCGTCTCGTGTTTATTTGTACAAACTATAAAGACCTGTAACAAATCCCAGCGAGTGACCGTCTCATGTTTATTTGTACTGACCATAAAGACATGAAACAGATCCCAGCGTGTGACCGTCTCATGTTTATTTGTACTGACCATAAAGACGTAACAAATCCCAGCGTGTGACCGTCTCATGTTTATTTGTGCAGACCATAAAGACCTGTAACAAATCCCAGCGTGGCATCGTCTCATGTTTATTTGTACTGACCATAAAGACATGTAACATACCCCAGCGTGTGACCGTCTCATGTTTATTTGTACTGACCATAAAGACATGTAACAAATCCCAGCGTGTGACCGTCTCATGTTTATTTGTACTGACCATAAAGACATGTAACAAATGCCAGCGTGTGACCGTCTCATGTTTATTTGTACTGACCATAAAGACGTAACAAATCCCAGCGTGTGACCGTCTCGTGTTTATTTGTACAGACCATAAAGACGTGTAACAAATCCCAGTTTGTGACCGTCTTATGTTTATTTGTACAGACCATAAAGACATTAACAAATCCCAGCGTTTGACCGTCTCATGTTTATTTGTACTGACCATAAAGACGTAACAAATCCCAGCATGTGACCGTCTCATGTTTATTTGTACAGACCATAAAGACGTGTAACAAATCCCAGTGTGTAACCGTTGTCACAACCTACTATGATGATGGGATCTAGAGTATCCTAGTACTCCTTTCCCAGTAGGTTTAGACCTAAGTTTGGGTGACTATGGACAGTCTTTGTCGATGCAAAGGCATAAGTCCCCGCTTGCTTTGGTAGTGTACCTGGAAGCACCTTGGTAGGGAGTCAGAACGAGCTCCTCTACAAGCATATGCCTCTGGGTCAATAATACATGCTTAGTCAAAGTATGAAAATTAAGAACACTTTATTTTGGAAACACACAGTATTTAAACAACTCACAAAACCAGTACAGGGAGTGGCTACCCCCTTGTCCAACCTTCATCTTCCTCTTGGCCAATGGGGTAATCTCCAGAGTAACTTAATTACCTCTGGCCAATGGACTAGAGGTAAGCTCTGGGAACTTGGACCCCTCCCATGGCCCGCCCACTAGGTGTGGCTACCTAATTCACTTGGTCTCTTGTTCTCAAGGGAGAAACACCTTTTTGCTCCTGTACTATGACCCTGATATTGGGCTGAAGACCCCATGGGGTTAAGGTGCCTCAATGTCTGTACAGACCCCTTTGTTCTGGCCTTGCTATCACTTCAAGTGTTTACTTTAGGTGATAGCTGGAAGGCAGATGGGTGATCTACTCAGGTTACTATCTGTATCAGACACAATATGGATGACTGCACACAACATGGCTCCCACATTACAATACAATATTTACAGATATTACCACTACAACATTTTATAACCCACATGTTATGAGTTGAGGCAGTACTTCCCACGTCAGTCCACTTAATGCGTTATGACGACTTTATTAGTGGTGACGTGGTAAACTGCCTCTTCTCTGAATGCATAACAATAACAGTGGGACTCTGCCCTGAATATATAACATTATAACAGTGGCTCTGGGAGCCCAAAACCTTCTGTTCAATAACATGTGGCAGATAACAGTTCCAATCCAAGATGCCCCCTGGCTGATTCATGACAACCGTCTCATGTTTATTTGTACAGACCATAAAGACGTGTAACATATCCCAGCGTGTGACCGTCTCATGTTTATTTGTACAGACCATAAAGGCGTGTAACAAATCCCACATGTGACCATCTCATGTTTATTTGCACAGACAGTGACAAAGTGACACCATCAGTTCTCTCAGAGTCTGACCAAGAAGAGGAGACAAATATGAGGAGTCCCCGGGAGATTAAAGAGGAGGAAATTCCTGTAAATATCAGTGAAGGTGAGTAATATCTTATGGACAATTATCACTTACTTCAGTCCTTATTGGGGTGTATTTATCCTTCATCTCTCACCCAAGAAGTTTTACACACAACGTAGCTCATGATAAAGGTGATTTTATCCCCAATGACACAATATCTGGTCTTCTGTCCATACACAATAATAACATTTGGTTGTTTCCATCTTTGTGGATCTTTCAACTGAAGGATTTCAATATATTTTAAGACACAAACACCAGATTGATAGTAAATAATTACAATGGTGAAAGTCTTTTTATCTCTCTCTGTAGGACCTTTAGATGTGAAGCCTCCAGTTGTCCCAAAGGTTGAACTAGAAGATCTGAATATAAAAGCTCAGCAGCAGGTGAAGGAGGAGGAGAGTCCGGGGAGTATCAGGGAAGGTGAGGAAGTAACAGACAATAAGAACATTAATAATAATATATTCTGTAACATCACTGTCACCCTAACAATATGTTTATTTTATCCTAAAGAGGATTAAAAACTTTCTGTACAATGTAATAATAGCCTTTTATCTGTGTAACGGAGCAGGAACACGCAGTCCAAAATCTCCGCTGGTATACGATAAAATACCCACGAGGCACTACAGTTTCACCATTCCCGACCTCCCATATTGGACGACACACAATTTGGGAGTCAAATGAATACTGACTTTATTTTGTTATTACAGAACTATATATACATCTCTTTGGCCACAGGCAATACACATGCCCATATTTGGCTACACACAATACACACAAAGAGAACAATAGGGGGGTCACACCTCCCTGGCAACTTTGATACAATCAGACACTGATTCAATTACACCTCTTTGTTCTTATCAGAGAATGGAAACACTTTGGACAATGCAAGGATCCTTTACAACTTTCTTATCTCTTGAATCTCTGTAATAGGATTATCTATTAGCCTAGGTCTGCAAAAGTCTGGCTAATATTCTGCAGAGCATCAACCAGCATACATATTGTAGGATCATATTTTAACCAAGAATTAAATAATCATAAAACAGGGTAAAACAGTGATGGGTTCCGCTACACACCTCCCCCGTGACCATAAGCCGGCATACACGGTCTGATCCCAACGGATCGGCCTGGGGATGTCCGGACAAAAGTATTTGTTGGTCAATTCTCTAGTTTGACAACCCATCAGCATTACTGCAATTCACATTTACTCATATTTCCCATATCCCCAGATAGCTGGGATCTGAGCGCACAAAACTACCGAATAGCGCTCAGATCCTCTTCACACAGTTCAATTGCCATGTAGCTAAAGTCTTTCCCATAGTCTTTCATCATATGAATGGGCTCCATGGCATAGTTATCTGGGGTATCATGGTTCACACAGGGCAAGTACAGAATGACCCCCCTGTATGTAAAGGGCCAGAATGAGTGACATACACTCTGGTATGGCCGAATACTGTGTTTGAAGGGCAATATGTCCCAGGGCCATAGTCGCAGGGCAGGAGGCTGGCAAACAGTCCTCTCCAAGCCAAAGTGGCGAAGGGCACTTCGTCACACATCTCCCCTTTGGGGGGAAGTCTAAACAGGCACCTGGATATTTCGCTGGGGTGATGGTGCAACACGCTGAGGGGACTTGAGGGGCAGAGGCCAGCGGCACTCTGCCCTGATGCCAGCTCTTCTGCTGGTATAACCTGCAGGACCTCCTGCTCTGTACCAGGGACAAAGGGAGGGCAGAGGCCGACTGCACTCTGCCCCGCTGTCAGCTCTTCTGCTGGGGTACTTGGGACATATTCCGGCTCAGTAGCCAGGGAAACGTGGGGGTCAGTGGGGGTTAACATTTCCTCTGTTAACCCTGGGGCCACATTAGAAGTTAGCTGGGGAGGGTAGTTTGTACTTACCCCCTCCTCCGGTTGTCCCAGTGACGGTAGTTGGGGATCTGGACAAGCTGTGGGCACAGAGACCACGGTCCCATCTGCGCCGTCTGGGAGATTGGTGTCTCCCCTGGTTAGGGTAAACTGTCGCTGGGGGGGAAGGATGACACGTTCTGTGCCCTGTGTTTCACACTGTCGCTGGGGGGGAAGGACGACACCTTTGGCCCCCTGGGGTACCCACTGCCGCTGTGGAGGAAGGTCGACACCTTCTGCTCCCTGGGGTACACACTGCCGCTGGGGGGGAAGGACGACACCTTCTGCCCCCTGGGGTTCACACTGCCGCTGGGGGGAAAGGACGACACCTTCTGCCCCCTGGGGTTCACACTGCCGCTGGGGGGAAAGGACGACACCTTCTGCCCCCTGAGGTTCACACTGCCGCTGAGGGGGAAGGACGACACCTTCTGCCCCCTGGGGTTCACACTGCCGCTGGGGGGAAAGGACGACACCTTCTGCCCCCTGGGGTTCACACTGCCGCTGGGGGGGAAGGACGACACCTTCTGCCCCCTGGGGTTCACACTGCCGCTGGGGGGAAAGGACGACACCTTCTGCCCCCTGGGGTTCACACTGCCGCTGAGGGGGAAGGACGACACCTTCTGCCCCCTGGGGTTCACACTGCCGCTGGGGGGAAAGGACGACACCTTCTGCCCCCTGGGGTTCACACTGCCGCTGGGGAGGAAGGACGACACCTTCGGCTCCCTGGGGAACACACTGCCGCTGGGGAGGAAGGACGACACCTTCAGCTCCCTGGGGTACACACTGCCGCTGGGGGTGAAGGACGACACCTTCGGCCCCTTGGGGTACACACTGCTGCTGGGGAGGAAGGACGACACCTTCTGCTCCCTGGGGTACACACTGCTGCTGGGAGGTGGAATTAGTTGGAGTATTCCACGTGGAGCGGTTTCTGTTTCTGGGACAGTCTCTCTGCATGTGACCCTGCTGGTTACACGTGTGGCACCTGATGTACCGTGCAGGGGTTTGGTAGTTCCCACCACCCGGACGCAGTGCTGGGGGGGGGTTAATGGTGGGAGGTGGGTTAGCAGCTCCCCAGATGGACCGCTCCCGTGCCCGCTGCTTTTCCATTATGGATTTGTGGACATCTGTCATTAACCATTCCAAGGTTTTCATGGGAAGCGTATCTGGGAAAAAGGCCAGCCTGCTTTGGAGTTCTCTTCCAAACTCATTCTGTGGGGTAATACGAGGTACTGTAACCATGAGTTCCTTTCTGTCTGTTTCCCTGTAGTCTGCGGCCTCCTTCTCATCCTCATCATGGAACGCTGTCCGAAAACTAGCCGGCTCCATCCTGCTGTAGCCAGGGGCGCTGTACGGATACTAGCGTTGCCCTCAATTTGTACTCCACGGAATGGTGTCTCCTGTAGCTGTCCTTCTGACCGTGGGAACAATTCCACCACTTGCCAACAAATGTAACGGAGCAGGAACACGCAGTCCAAAATCTCCGCTGGTATACGATAAAATACCCACGAGGCACTACAGTTTCACCATTCCCGACCTCCCATATTGGACGACACACAATTTGGGAGTCAAATGAATACTGACTTTATTTTGTTATTACAGAACTATATATACATCTCTTTGGCCACAGGCAATACACATGCCCATATTTGGCTACACACAATACACACAAAGAGAACAATAGGGGGGTCACACCTCCCTGGCAACTTTGATACAATCAGACACTGATTCAATTACACCTCTTTGTTCTTATCAGAGAATGGAAACACTTTGGACAATGCAAGGATCCTTTACAACTTTCTTATCTCTTGAATCTCTGTAATAGGATTATCTATTAGCCTAGGTCTGCAAAAGTCTGGCTAATATTCTGCAGAGCATCAACCAGCATACATATTGTAGGATCATATTTTAACCAAGAATTAAATAATCATAAAACAGGGTAAAACAGTGATGGGTTCCGCTACAATCTGTATAAAAATTCCTGAGATATTCAGCAGTGTTTGTGCAGCTCAGTATAGTAATGTATGGCTCAGAGACCTTGATAAGGGTGGGGGTCTAAAATGTAGTACTGGCCAATCATTACTAATATCAGTCTATAACAGGGTCTGTGTAACACATCCACGCAGCTAATGTACGGGCTAAATATATTACTAATATCAGTGTATCACAGGGTCTAACACGTACACGCAGCTAATGTATGGGCTAAATATATTACTAATATCAGTGTATAACATGGTCTGTGTAACACATCCACACAGCTAATGTACGGGCTAAATATATTACTAATATCAGTGTATCACAGGGTCTGTGTAACACATCCACGCAGCTAATGTACGGGATAAATGTATTACTAATATCAGTGAATTTAATAAATCAGTTTATTGTTTTTTTATACAGAATTTCTCACATTAATCATAAACTGATAATTAGTAAAACTAAGAGAAATCTGTATAAATATCACAATAAGCCCAAAGTATAAGGAAATATTTATTATTTGCTATTAAACTTTGAGCTCTGCACAGATTGGGCACATATGGACTTTATGGACTCAAACACACAAACACTCACCCACTTACCTCACTCCCTATGGTCTCTACACGTACATTCACCCCACTTACCTCACTCCCTATGGACCCTACACGTACACTCACCCACTTACCTCACTCCCTATGGTCTCTACATGTACATTCACCCCACTTACCTCACTCCCTATGGACTCTACACGTACACTTACCCACTTACCTCATCCCTATGGTCTCTACACAAACACTCACCCACTTACTTCACTCCTTATGGTCTCTACACAAACACTCACCCACTTACCTCACTCCCTATGGTCTCTACACAAACACTCACCCACTTGCCTCACTCCCTGTGGACTCTACACGTACACTCACCCACTTACCTCACTCCCTGTGGTCTCTACACAAACACTCACCCACTTACCTCACTCCCTATGGTCTCTACACGTACATTCACCCCACTTACCTCACTCCCTATGGAGTCTACACGTACACTCACCCACTTACCTCACTCTCTATCGACTCTACACATACACTCACCCACTTACCTCACTCCCTATGGACTCTACACGTACATTCACCCCACTTACCTCACTCCCTATGGTCTCTATGTAACGGTACCCCCCACACATAGAAGGGGGCCCCAGTCCGTTTTAGCCGATCCGCCCGTCCAGTGATATAGGGACAGCTACTGCAGGACACCCAATCCCCCAAGAACTGGATCCAAGGGGAAAATACTGCAAGCCTTGAACTGGAACCTCACGAATAGCCGCTAGCAGCTGAACAGGAAAAGCACCCCAAGATGCTTACTCCTGGCAGTCAGTCTGCAACAGCATCCCATGAATTCCCCCAAGCACGAGACACACGCTCTGTGTTTGAGGGTCAAGCAGTGAACTCACTTCTTTATTAAAACCAAGACATATATATAAAAAAAACATTTCCACATACACCGTAGGGGCAGTGACTACCTTTGGTCAACCCCTAATTACCTATGGCCAATCAGACAGGGTAGGAACCATGAGACTCCCCCCATGGGCCACCCCCAGGCGTGGCTACTATGCTCATTCTCACCCAGACTGTCCCAGTGAACACTTCCTGTTTCCTCCTGGACTATGCCCCTGGGGAAACCCCATACACTGGCCCTTTGCTCAAGTCCTGGCGACACCCTGTGTTTACCTAATGGGGGATGGTCAGAATCTGTAACACATTTCTACACATTTTTCATAACTTTAAAAGTATGCATCACATTCACATAAAACATACATTTTCAGAATCAGCATACTCCAAATACAAACATGTGTCAAAATGATACAAATTGGTCCAGTGGTTCAAAAGTTAGATCACAGTCCTTTCTGACCAAATGAAGTATGGCTTTGTAGGGGGAAAGTCAACATGGGCCGTAGTCAAACGGCAGAATGTGTGCAACCAAGCTTCTCCAATTCGCAGTGACGAGACTGATCTCGTCACACTCTACACAAACACTCACCCACTTACCTCACTCCCTATGGTCTCTACACAAACACTCACCCACTTACCTCACTCCCTGTGGACTCTACACGTACACTCACCCACTTACCTTACTCCCTGTGGTCTCTACATAAACACTCACCCACTTACCTCACTCCCTATGGTCTCTACACAAACACTCACCCACTTACCTCACTCCCTATGGACACTACACATACACTCACCCACTTACCTCACTCCCTATGGTCTCTACACAAACACTCACCCACTTACCTCTCTCCCTGTGTACTCTACACGTACACTCACCCACTTACCTCACTCCCTGTGGTCTCTACACAAACACTCACCCACTTACCTCACTCCCTATGGTCTCTACACAAACACTCACCCACTTACCTCACTCCCTGTGGACTCTACACAAACACTCACCCACTTACCTCACTCCCTATGGTCTCTACACAAACACTCACCCACTTACCTCACTCCCTGTGGTCTCTACATAAACACTCACCCACTTACCTCACTCCCTATGGTCTCTACACAAACACTCACCCACTTACCTCACTCCCTGTGGTCTCTACATAAACACTCACCCACTTACCTCACTCCCTATGGTCTCTACACAAACACTCACCCACTTACCTCACTCCCTATGGACACTACACATACACTCACCCACTTACCTCACTCCCCATGGTCTCTACACAAAAACTCACCCACTTACCTCACTCCCTATGGTCTCTACACAAAAACTCACCCACTTACCTCACTCCCTGTGGACTCTACACGTACACTCACCCACTTACCTCACTCCCTGTGGTCTCTACACAAACACTCACCCACTTACCTCACTCCCTATGGACTCTACACATACACTCACCCAATTACCTCACTCCCTGTGGTCTCTACACATACACTCACCCACTTACCTCACTCCCTGTTGTCTCTACACAAACACTCACCCACTTACCTCACTCCCTGTGGACTCTACACGTACACTCACCCACTTACCTCACTCCCTGTGGTCTCCACACAAAAACTCACCCACTTACCTCACTCCCTATGGTCTCTACACAAACACTCACCCACTTACCTCACTCCCTGTGGACTCTACACGTACACTCACCCACTTACCTCACTCCCTGTGGTCTCCACACAAACACTCACCCACTTATCTCACTCCCTATGGTCTCTACACAAACACTCACCCACTTACCTCACTCCCTGTGGAGTCCACACGTACTCTCACCCACTTACCTCACTCCCTGTGGACTCTACACATACACTCACCCACTTACCTCACTCCCTGTGGACTCTACACATACACTCACCCACTTACCTCACTCCCTGTGGACTCTACACGTTCACTCACCCCACTTACCTCACTCTTTATGGACTTGTGTACATTCACCCCACTTACCTCACTCCCTACGGACTCTACACATACACTCACCCACTTACCTCACTCCCTATGGACTCTACACGTACACTCACCCACTTACCTCACTCCCTGTGGACTCTACACATACACTCATCCACTTACCTCACTTCCTGTGAACTCTACATGTACACTCACCCACTTACCTCACTTTCTATGGACTCTACACATACACTCACCCACTTACCTCACTCCCTATGGTCTCTACACGTACATTCACCCCACTTACCTCACTCCCTGTGGAATCTACACATACACTCACCCACTTACCTCACTCCCTGTGGACTCTACACGTACACTCACCCCACTTACCTCACTCTCTATGGACTCTACACATACACTCACCCACTTACCTCACTCCCTGTGGACTCTACATGTACACTCACCCCACTTACCTCACTCCCTATGGACTTGTGTACATTCACCCCACTTACCTCACTCCCTATGGACTCTACACATACACTCACCCACTTACCTCACTCCCTGTGGACTCTACATGTACACTCACCCCACCTACCTCACTCCCTATGGACTTGTGTACATTCACCCCACTTACCTCACTCCCTGTGGACTCTACACATACACTCACTCCACTTACCTCACTCCCTGTGGACTCTACACATACACTCACTCCACTTACCTCACTCCCTGTGGACTCTATACATACACTCACTCCACTTACCTCACTCCCTATGGGCTCTACACGTACACTCACCCACTTACATCACTCTCTATGGTCTATACACGTACATTCACCACACTTACCTCACTCCCTGTGGACTCTACACATACACTCACCCCACTTACCTCACTCCCTGTGGACTCTACACATACACTCACCCCACTTACCTCACTCCCTATGGACTCTACACATACATTCCCCCCACTTACCTCACTCCCTATGGACTCTACATGTACACTCACCCACTTACCTCACTCCCTATGGACTCTTCGCGTACACTCACCCACTTACCTCACTCCCTATGGACCCTACACTTACATTCACCCCACTTACCTCACTCCCTATGGACTCTACACGTACACTCACCCACTTACCTCACGCCCCATGGACTCTACCTTGCTCCCTATGGACTCTACACATACATTTACCCCACTTACCTCACTCCCTATGGACTCTACACGTACATTCATCCCACTTACCTCACTCCCTATGGACTATACACATACATTCACCCCACTTACCTCACTCCCTGTGGACTCTACACGCACATTCACCCCACTTACCTCATTCCCTGTGGACTCTACACGTACATTCACCCTACCTACCTAACTCCCTATGGACTCTACATATACACTCACCCACAGTCTTCTTGTCTGCTCCTATTGTGGTCAAAGCCATGACCCCTGTAACGCATCTACTGGCACCCCGACCAGGTACCTCCGTTAGATGGGCGCGTCCTAGTTGGCGACGAGGCCTACAAGCACCACACCGGACACCACAACCACCACAGACTCGTTACAGCTCAAGGGAGTATGCAAAAGCATAGCAATCCCCAGTAGGATATAGCGATCCCCTCCAATAACGAGACGAGGCTATGTTTTGAAGGGTCAAGTAGTACTGATTTTTTTTTGTTGTGCAGAAATATTTATACACATCTCTTCCCACAGGCAATACACGTGCCCATATTTGGCCACACAATACACATAAAGAGAACAATAGGTGGGTCACACCTCCCCGAGGCTACCTGGCAACTTTGATACAATCAGACATTGATTCAATTACACTTCTTTGTTCTTATCTGAGAATGAAAACACTTTATACAATAAACTTCCTTTATCTTATGCAGAGTCTCTATAACAGGATTACCTCCCATGCCAAGGTCTGCACTAGTCTGAGCCAATATTCTGCAGAGCATAAACCAACATACATGCAGTATAAATATTAGGATCATATTTTAACCATAATAATAACCATAAAACAGGGTAAAACAGTGATGGGTTCAGTTACACACCTCCCCCGTGACCATAAGCCGGCATACACGGTCTGATCCCAACGGATCGGCCTGGGGATGTCCGGACAAAAGTATTTGTTGGTCAATTCTCTAGTTTGACAACCCATCAGCATTACTGCAATTCACATTTACTCACATTTCACATATCCCCAGATAGCTGGGATCTGAGCGCACAAAACTACCGAATAGCGCTCAGATCCTCTTCACACAGTTCAATTGCCATGTAGCTAAAGTCTTTCCCATAGTCTTTCATCATATGAATGGGCTCCATGGCATAGTTATCTGGGGTATCACCGCTCCCACAGGGCAAGTACCGAATGACCCCCCTGTATGTAAAGGGCCAGAATGAGTGACATACACTCTGGTATGGCCGAATACTGTGTTTAAAGGGCAATATGTCCCAGGGCCATAGTCGCAGGGCAGGAGGCTGGCAAACAGTCCTCTCCAGGACAAAGTGGCGAAGGGCACTTCGTCACACATCTCCCCTATGGGGGGAAGTCTAACCGGGCACCTGACCTTCTGCCGGTCAGTGCCTCCGTTAGACGATCCACCAACCCACAATAAACCAGTGCTAGAGCAGCCCCCCCACAACAACGAAGTGCAAGAGCAGCCCACCCACAACAAACCGTTACTACAACTGGATATTTTGCTGTGGTGATGGGGCAACACGCTGAGGGGACTTGAGGGGCAGAGGCCAGCGGCACTCTGCCCTGATGCCAGCTCTTTTGCTGGTATAACCTGCAGGACATCCTGCTCTGTACAAGGGACAAAGGGAGGGCAGAGGCCGACTGCACTCTGCCCCGCTGTCAGCTCTTCTTCTGGGGTACTTGGGACATATTCCGGCTCAGTAGCCAGGGAAACGTGGGGGTTAACATTTCCTCTGTTAACCCTGGGGCCACATTAGAAGTTAGCTGGGGAGGGGAATTTGTACTTACCCCCTCCTCCGGTTGTCCCAGTGAGGGTAGTTGGGGATCTGGACAAGCTGTGGGCGCAGAGACCACGGTCCCATCTGCGCCGTCTGGGAGATTGGTGTCTCCCCTTGTCAGGGTAAACTGTTGCTGGGGAGGAAGGACGACACCTTCTGCCCCCTGTGGTTCACACTGCCGCTGGGGGGGAAGGACGACACCTTCTGCCCCCTGGGGTTCACACTGCCGCTGGGGGGGAAGGATGACACCTCCTGCCCCCTGGGGTTCACACTGACGCTGGGGGGGAAGGACGACACCTTCTGCCCCCTGTGGTTCACACTGCCGCTGGGGGGGAAGGACCACACCTTCTGCCCCCTGGGGTTCACTCTGCCGCTGGGGGGGAAGGACGACACCTTCTGCCCCCTGGGGTTCACACTGCTTCTGGGGGGGAAGGACAACACCTTCTGCCCCCTGTGGTTCACACTGCCGCTGGGGGGGAAGGACAACACCTTCTGCCCCCTGGGGTTCACACTGCCGCTGGGGGGGAAGGACGACACCTTCTGCCCCCTGGGGTTCACACTGCCGCTGGGGGGAAAGGATGACACCTTCTGCCCCCTGGGGTTCACACTGCCGCTGGGGAGGAAGGACGACACCTTCTGCCCCCTGTAGGGCCGGTAGAGAGACCTCGGTCCCATCTCTACCTGCCATCTGGAGGTCATCTCTGGACCAGTCAATGAAGTATGGTTCTGCTTGTCGAGTAGGTTGGGGCTGCACGAAGCTGAGCAGGTGTTGGTAGTCCTGCTCCAGCTCCCACTCTCTCGTTACCAGGTGGGTCATGTCTTTGCTCACCTCACCTTCGTCATCCCAGACATACATGCCCATCCGGTAGTCGTAGATGTACCAAAACCTAGACCCCTCCGTGCTGCCAAGATCAATGTCGTCCTCCAAGGCATCCCATAATAATCCCCGGCCATCATAATCACCCCCTCCGGTAAGTCGTGTTCAGCCGTCCAGGGGGTAAGTCGAACGGTATGCCACCAGAGGACCTGGTATGCGTTGTCTAGCCAGAGCTCTCGCCATACCAGGGTCTCTAGTCTTGTCACCCACTCATCCAGGGGATGCTCTCCCAATAGATACATCCGCATCACCACACGCTTCTGTAGCCGCTGCTCATCACTGGGGAGACTCTCACCTCGCCGCCATTGGGCATCTTCCAGGGCATCATACCAGAGTTCCTTTCTGTCTGCATCCCTGTAGTCCGCGGCCGCCTCCTCCTCCTCATCATGGAACGCTGTCCGAAAACTAGCCGGTTCCATCCTGCTGTAGCCAGGGGCGCTGTACGGATACTAGCGTTGCCCTCAATTTGTAACTCCAAACGTTACCGGTGTCTCCGTGCTGCTTTTCCTCTTACTAGGACGCCATCCCACCGCTGCCACCAATGTAACGGATCTACTGGCACCCCGACCGGGTACCTCCGTTAGATGGGCGCGTCCTAGTTGGCCTACAAGCACCGCACCGGTCACCACAACCACCACAGACTCGTTACAGCTCAAGGGAGTATGCAAAAGCATAGCAATCCCCAGTAGGATATAGCGATCCCCTCCAATAACCAGACAAGGCTACGTTTTGAAGGGTCAAGTAGTACTGACCTTATTTTGTTGTGCAGAAATATTTATACACATCTCTTCCCACAGGCAATACACATGCCCATATTTGGCCACACAATACACATAAAGAGAACAATAGGTGTGGTCACATCTCCCCTAGGCTACCTGGCAACTTTGATACAATCAGACATTGATTCAATTACACTTCTTTGTTCTTATCTGAGAATGAAAACACTTTATACAATAGACTTCCTTTATCTTATGCTGAGTCTCTGTAACAGGATTATCTCCCATGCCAAGGTCTGCACTAGTCTGAGCCAATATTCTGCAGAGCATAAACCAACATACATGCAGTATAAATAGTAGGATCATATTTTTACCATAATAATAACCATAAAACAGGGTAATACAGTGATGGGTTCCGTTACAACCCCCAATGTTGTAATTAAGTGATATCTCCTCCCACACCTTCATCAAGTACTCTGAGTATCAAAGTAGCATACTGAGTCACACATTCATTACAAAATCAATGATGTACATCTCTGGGATGATCAGTCTGGTCCCACTCACTAGAGTCTTCCAGCCCCAAAATACCAGGCAATTCTACCCTGAACAGGAGAAACCCCAGATGTATGTTTCAGCCTTCATTGGGCACAAGTGAGCTAGAAGAGGTTGCTCTCAGAGTGGGTGATCATGTCCATAGAACTAACCTATTAAGGTTAGTTCGCTCTCTGATTGAGCACCTCTACTTTGGTATTTTGTTTATTCAAATGACCATACACCTGTTAAGGCCCAATGAAGGCCAAAAAGTATGCCTGGGGTTTGCTGTTTGTCATGTTCAGAGTAGAATTGCCTGGTATTTCGGGGCTGGACCATTCTAGTGAGTGGTACTAGACTGATATACTATAGGATATTTCTCCCTGTTATGGGCACAAGTGAGCTAGAAGAGGTTGCTCTCAGAGTGGGTGATCATGTCCATAGAACTAACCTATTAAGGTTAGTTCTTTCTCTTATTGAGTGCCTCTATTTTGGTATTTTGATCATAAAGATGTGTAACAAATCCCAGCGTGTGACCATCTAATGTTTGTTTGTACTGACCATAGAGACATGTAACAAATCCCACGTGTGACCGTCTCATGTTTATTTGTTCTGACCATAAAGAGGTTTAACAAATCCCAGCGTGTGACCATATCATGTTTATTTGTACAGACCGTAAAGACATTTAACAAATCCCACGTGTGACCGTCTCAGGTTTATTTCTACAGACCATAAAGACATGTAACAAATCCCAGCGTGTGACCGTCTCATGTTTATTTGTACTGACCATAAAGACACGTAACAAATCCCAGCGTGTGACCATCTCATGTTTATTTGTACAGACCATAAAGACGTGTAACAAATCCCACGGGCGACCGTCTCATGTTTATTTGTACAGACCATAAAGAGGTGTAACTAATCCCAGCGTGTGACCATCTCATGTTTATTTGTACAGACCATAAAGAGGTGTAACAAATCCCAGCGTGTGACCTTCTCATGTTTATTTGTACTGACCATAAAGAGGTGTAACAAATCCCAGCGTGTGACCTTCTCATGTTTATTTGTACTGACCATAAAGAGGTGTAACAAATCCCAGCCTGTGACCATATCATGTTTATTTGTACAGACCATAAAGACATGTAACAAATCCCAGCACGTGACCATCTCATGTTTATTTGTACTGACCATAAAGACATGTAACAAATCCCAGCCCGTGACCATCTCATGTTTATTTGTACAGACCATAAAGATGTGTAACATATCCCAGCGTGTGACCATCTCATGTTTATTTGCACAGACAGTAACAAAGTGATACCATCAGTTCTCTCAGAGTATGACCAAGAAGAAAAGACAAATATGTGGAGTCCCCGGGAGATTAAAGAGGAGGACATACCAGTAGATATCAGTTATGGTGAGTAATATCTTATGGACAATTATCACTTACTTCAGTCCTTATTGGGGTGTATGTATCCTTCATCTCTCACACATGGAGTTTTACACACAGCGCAGCTCATGATAAAGGTGATTTTATACACAAGGACACAATATTTGGTCTATCCATACAAAGTTATAACATTTGGTTGTTTCTGTCTTTGTGAATGTGAAGATCTGATTTCCCCTATGGAGAAAATCCCATTGTGCTCTGATATAATGCAGCCAATTCACTGCAAACTGAACAATTCTATTCCTTATCCCATAGTGACACCTTGAGGCCCTTTTGTGTAATTGCATGTATTTTCCCCCTTTTTATCTGTAAACCAGTTCAGGCTGGATTTTCCCTCTCTGCTTTTGTCCTGTAAGTGCCGCCCATTATTCCACCCTCAAGGTGGGCCAGCCAAGCCCACTGTTCTCTTTGCCTCCTGATTGGCTCTCCCTTTTCTCTGATTGGTTACTTCTAATCTAGGCGCAGAGTTTACATATGTTCAGCCCACTGTGATGTAAATCCGTTGTTCTGTAACTGAATAAATACTGTGCCTGTAACCAGAAATAACCATGCTCTTCATTGGACTGCTTCAATTAGAGGGAAGACTACTGAGCTAAAATCACTTTGCTGCCCTGAGTCTCTGCTGCTCCCCTAAGGAACCCGTCAGGCACCGAGATGCCCATTCTTTCTAGGAAGATAGCCTGAGGGGGGGATTCCTGTAGCTAAAGGCAGGAGATTCTGGAGCTGAATGGCGCCCCCGCCTGGAATCTTCACAGTGGATCTTTCAACTAAAGGATATAAATAGTTTTTAAGACACAAACACTAGATCAATAGTAAATAATTACAATGGTGAAAGTCTTTTTATCTCTATCTGTAGGACCTTTAGATGTGAAGCCTCCAGTTGTCCCAAAGGTTGAACAAGAAGATCTGAATATAAGAGATCAGCAGCCGGTGAAGGAGGAGGAGAGTCCTGGGAATATCAGGGGAGGTGAGGAAGTAACAGACAATAAGAACATTAATAATAATATGTTCTGTAACGTCACATGGTCACCCTCACCATATGCTTATTTTATCCTAAAGAGGATTTAAAGCTTTCTGTACAATGTAATAGCCTTTTATCTTTATAGTAAATAATTCCTGAGATATACAACATTGTTTGTGCAGCTCAGTATAGTAATGTATGGCTCAGAGAGCAGGATAAGGGTGGGGGTCTAGAATGTAGTACTGGCCAATCATTACTAATATCAGTCTATAACAGGGTCTGTGTAACACGTCCACGCAGCTAATGTACGGGATACATGTATTACTAATTTAAGGGAATTTATTAAATTAGTTTATTGTGTTTTATATAGAGATTCTCACATTAATCATAAACTGATAATTAGTAAAACTATTACTATTTACATATATTTTATTTCTTTTTTTACTTTATTTTGAGTTTAAATATTGTACAACATATAAAGACAAAAAAAAGGAAAAAATACAATATACATACAATTAGCAACATCATAATACAAAAATCGATTACAAAATATAACCTTGCGACCCACATACATACTTCATAATAATCTTGTAGATATTTACCCTATGCTCTTATTGCTATAATTTAGAGTTTCTATACACTTCGACCTCAAATTATTTGGCATACTATTTATTTGAACATTAAGTAGTTCTAAGGCTCTATTTCTACCCATGATGGCCTAGCTGGGATCTTCACACCTGGTACTTTACACCCTCTCCAACACAGGGGGTGTGGGTTTCATTTATTTTATTGAGCTCTACAGGTACCCAGTACCATTTCTGGACTAATTTGTAGAAAAGTTCTCTATACAATACACATAACTAGGATTTTTTTCTATCCGTTTTACGCTTCGTGTTTTCTCTTTTTAGGATATTTTGACATTTAGAGACTTTTTTTGCTAGTATTATCACTGTAACGGTACCCCCACACATAGAAGGGGGCGCCAAGGCCGTTTTAGCCGATCCGCCCGTCCAGTGATATAGGGACAGCTACTGCAGGACACCCATTCCCCAAAACTGGATCCAAGGGGAATATACTGCAAGCCTTGAACTGGAACCTCACGAATAGCCGCTAGCAGCTGAGCAGGAAAAGCACCCCAAGATGCCCACACTCCTGGCAGTCAGTCTGTAACAGCATACCATGAATCCCCCCAGACATGAGACATAAGCTCTGTGTTTGAGGGTCAAGCAGTGAACTCTCTTTTTTATTAAAACAAAGATATATATAAAAACCATTTCCACATACACAGTAGGGGCAGTGACTACCTTTGGTCAACCCCTAATTACCTCTGGCCAATCAGACAGGGTCCCTACGTGGGAACCATGAGTCTCCTCCCATGGGCCAACCCCAGGCGTGGCTACTAAGCTCCTTCTAACCCAGACTCTCCCCGTGGACACTTCCTGTTTTCCCTCCTGGACTATGCCCCTGGGGAAACCCCATATACTGGCCCTTTGTTCAAGTCCTGGCAACGCCCTGTGAGGTTTATCTTGTTCAGGATCTTGCTCAGCTGCTGCTATCTCTTGTGTTTACCTAATGGGGGATGGTCAGAATCTGTAACACATTTCTACACATTTTTCATAACTTTAAAAGTTAGACTCCAAGGATAGTACATCAGGAACAAGCGTTCAGTAGTTACAGCTCAAGGGAGTATGCAAAAGCATAGCAATCCCCAGTATGATATAGCGATCCCCTCAAATAACGAGACGAGGCTACGTTTTGAAGGGTCAAGAAGAACTATTTTTTAATGACAGGGAATCTCCTTTTATGCAATGGTGCCCTCTGAAGGGCTACACCCACATAATTATCACAACAGCCAATTATCTACATGGTTCAACCCCCACGTCTCCTCCCCTCAGATAACAGGTAACACAATTAAACAGACACAATTTTAACCACATTCTGGATGTACCCCAAAAACAGGGGGTACACCTTTAAGTCCAGCACCGTTCAATATCTCTCACCCAGGGGAACAACATATAAAAAAATGGCATGAATCAGACCAGGGGTTCAAAAGTTAGTAAAAGTATGTTTTTCACATAACACACAGATATTTCACATATCCCCCACACAATACACATATAGGGACAATAGGTGAGCCACACCTCCCTGGCAACTTGATATAACCAGACAGTGATTAAATCAGCCTTCTTTGTTCTTATCTGAGAATGAAAACACTTTATACAAATCGACTCCCTTATCTCTTGAGTCTCTGTAATAGGATTATCTCCCAAGCCAAGGTCTGCAAAAGTCTGGCTAATATTCTGCAGAGCATAACCCAACATACATATATTAGGATCATATTTTAACCATAATAATCATAAAACAGGGTAAAACAGTGATGGGTTCCGTTACACACCTCCCCCGTGACCATAAGCCGGCATACACGGTCTGATCCCAACGGATCGGCTTGGGGATGTCCGGACAAAAGTATGTGTTGGTCAATTCTCTAGTTTGACAACCCATCAGCATTACTGCAATTCACATTGACTCACATTTCACATATCCCCAGATAGCTGGGATCTGAGCGCACAAAACTACCGAATAGCGCTCAGATCCTCTTCACACAGTTCAATTGCCATGGAGCTAAAGTCTTTCCCATAGTCTCTCATCATATGAATGGGCTCCATGGCATAGTTATCTGGGGTATCACCAATCCCACAGGGCAAGTACCGAATGACCCCCCTGTATGTAAAGGGCCAGAATGAGTGACATACACTCTGGTATGGCCGAATACTGTGTGTAACGGAGCTGGAACACGCAGTCCAAAATCTCCGCTGGTATACGATAAAATACCCACGAGGCACTACAGTTTCACCATTCCCGACCTCCCATATTGGACGACACACAACTTGGGAGTCAAATGAATACTGACTTTATTTTGTTATTGCAGAAATATTTATACCCATCTCTTCCCACAGGCAATCCACATCCCCCATATTTGGCTGCACAATACCCATAAAGAGAACAATAGGTGGGTCACACCTCCCTGGCAACTTTGATACAATCAGACATTGATTCAATTACACTTCTTTGTTCTTATCTGAGAATGAAAACACTATACAATAGACTTCCTTTATCTTATGCGGAGTCGCTGTAACGAGATTATCTCCCATGCCAAGTAGCTGTAAATGTTTGGGACAATATTCTGCAGAGCATCAACCAACATACATATATTAGGATCATATTTTAACCATAATAATCATAAAACAGGGTAAAACAGTGATGGGTTCCGCTACACACCTCCCCCGTGACCATAAGCCGGCATACACGGTCTGATCCCAACGGATCGGCCTGGGGATGTCCGGACAAAAGTATTTGTTGGTCAATTCTCTAGTTTGACAACCCATCAGCATTACTGCAATTCACATTTACTCACATTTCCCATATCCCCAGATAGCTGGGATCTGAGCGCACAAAACCACCGAATAGCGCTCAGATCCTCTTCACACAGTTCAATTGCCATGTAGCTAAAGTCTTTCCCATAGTTTTTCATTATATGAATGGGCTTCATGGCACAGTTATCTGGGGTATCATGGTTCACACAGGGCAAGTACAGAATGACCCCCCTGTATGTAAAGGGCCAGAATGAGTGACTTACACTCTGGTATGGCCGAACACTGGTTCCAAAGGGCAATATGTACCAGGGCCATAGTCGCAGGGCAGGAGGCTGGCAAACAGTCCTCTCCAAGCCAAAGTGGCGAAGGGCACTTCGTCACACATCTCCCCTTTGGGGGGAAGTCTCACCAGGTACCTGGATATTTTGCTGTGGTGATGGGGCAACACGCTGAGGGGACTTGAGGGGCAGAGGCCAGCGGCACTCTGCCCTGATGCCAGCTCTTCTGCTGGTATCACCTGCAGGACATCCTGCTCTGTACAAGGGACAAAGGGAGGGCAGAGGCCGACTGCACTCTGCCCCGCTGTCAGCTCTTCTGCTGGGGTACTTGGGACATATTTCGGCTCAGTAGCCAGGGAAACGTGGGGGTCAGTGGGGGTTAACATTTCCTCTGTTAACCCTGGGGCCACATTAGAAGTTAGCTGGGGAGGGGAATTTGTACTCACCCCCTCCTCCGGTTGTCCCAGTGACGGTAGTTGGGGATCTGGACAAGCTGTGGGCGCAGAGACCACGGTCCCATCTGCGCCGTCTGGGAGATTGGTGTCTCCCCTGGTTAGGGTAAACTGTTGCTGGGGGGGAAGGATGACACCTTCTGCCCCCTGTGTTTCACACTCCCGCTGGGGGGGGAGGACGACACCTTTGGCCCCCTGGGGTACCCACTGCCGCTGTGGAGGAAGGTCGACACCTTCTGCTCCCTGGGGTACACACTGCCGCTGGGGGGGAAGGACGACACCTTCTGCCCCCTGGGGTTCACACTGCCGCTGGGGGGAAAGGACGACACCTTCTGCCCCCTGGGGTTCACACTGCCGCTGAGGGGGAAGGACGACACCTTCTGCCCCCTGGGGTACACACTGCCGCTGGGGAGGAAGGACGACACCTTCAGCTCCCTGGGGTACACACTGCCGCTGGGGGGGAAGGACGACACCTTCAGCCCCCTGGGGTACACACTGCCGCTGAGGGGGAAGGACGACACCTTCTGCCCCCTGGGGTTCACACTGCCGCTGGGGAGGAAGGACGACACCTTCGGCTCCCTGGGGAACACACTGCCGCTGGGGAGGAAGGACGACACCTTCAGCTCCCTGGGGTACACACTGCCGCTGGGGGGGAAGGACGACACCTTCAGCCCCCTGGGGTACACACTGCCGCTGGGGGAGAAGGACGACACCTTCGGCCCCCTGGGGTACACACTGCTGCTGGGAGGTGGAATTAGTTGGAGTATTCCACGTGGAGCGGTTTCGGTTTCTGGGACAGTCTCTCTGCATGTGACCCTGCTGGTTACACGTGTGGCACCTGATGTACCGTGGAGGGGTTTGGTAGTTCCCACCACCCGGACGCAGTGCTGGGGGGGGTTTAATGGTGGGAGGTGGGTTAGCAGCTCCCCAGATGGACCGCTCCTGTGCCCGCTGCTTTTCCATTATGGATTTGTGGACATCTGTCATTAACCATTCCAAGGTTTTCATGGGAAGCGTATCTGGGAAAAAGGCCAGTCTGCTTTGGAGTTCTCTTCCAAACTCATTCTGTGGGGTAATACGAGGTACTGTAACCATGAGTTCCTTTCTGTCTGCATCCCTGTAGTCCGCGGCTGCCTCCTCCTCCTCATGATGGAACGCTGTCTGAAAACTAGCCGGTTCCATCCTGCTGTAGCCAGGGGCGCTGTACGGATACTAGCGTTGCCCTCAATTTGTACTCCACGGAATGGTGTCTCCTGTAGCTGTCCTTCTGACCGTGGGAACAATTCCACCACTTGCCAACAAATGTAACGGAGCTGGAACACGCAGTCCAAAATCTCCGCTGGTATACGATAAAATACCCACGAGGCACTACAGTTTCACCATTCCCGACCTCCCATATTGGACGACACACAACTTGGGAGTCAAATGAATACTGACTTTATTTTGTTATTGCAGAAATATTTATACCCATCTCTTCCCACAGGCAATCCACATCCCCCATATTTGGCTGCACAATACCCATAAAGAGAACAATAGGTGGGTCACACCTCCCTGGCAACTTTGATACAATCAGACATTGATTCAATTACACTTCTTTGTTCTTATCTGAGAATGAAAACACTATACAATAGACTTCCTTTATCTTATGCGGAGTCGCTGTAACGAGATTATCTCCCATGCCAAGTAGCTGTAAATGTTTGGGACAATATTCTGCAGAGCATCAACCAACATACATATATTAGGATCATATTTTAACCATAATAATCATAAAACAGGGTAAAACAGTGATGGGTTCCGCTACACTGTGTTTGAAGGGCAATATGTCCCAGGGCCATAGTCGCAGGGCAGGAGGCTGGCGAACAGTCCTCTCCAAGACAAAGTGGCGAAGGGCACTTCGTCACACATCTCCCCTTTGGGGGGAAGTCTAACCAGGCACCTGACCTTCTGCCGGTCAGTGCCTCCGTTAGACGATCCACCAACCCACAATAAACCAGTGCTAGAGCAGCCCCCCCACAACAACAAAGTGCAAGAGCAGCCCACCCACAACAAACCGTTACTGCAACTGGATATTTCGCTGTGGTGATGGGGCAACATGCTGAGGGGACTTGAGGGGCAGAGGCCAGCGGCACTCTGCCCTGATGCCAGCTCTTCTGCTGGTATAACCTGCAGGACATCCTGCTCTGTACAAGGGACAAAGGGAGGGCAGAGGCCGACTGCACTCTGCCCCGCTGTCAGCTCTTCTGCTGGGGTACTTGGGACATATTCTGACTCAGTAGCCAGGGAAACGTGGGGGTCAGTGGGGGTTAACATTTCCTCTGTTAACCCTGGGGCCACATTAGAAGTTAGCTGGGGAAGGGAGTTTGTACATACCCCCTCCTCCGGTTGTCCCAGTGAGGGTAGTTGGGGATCTGGACAGGCTGTGGGCGCAGAGACCACGGTCCCATCTGCGCCGTCTGGGAGATTGATGTCTCCCCTTATCAGGGTAAACTGTCGCTGGGGCGGAAGGACGACACCTTCTGCCCCATGTGGTTCACACTGCCGCTGGGGGGGAAGGACGCCACCTTCTGCCCCCTGGGGTTCACACTGCCTCTGGGGGGGAAGGACGACACCTTCTGCCCCCTGGGGTTCACACTGCCGCTGGGGGGGAAGGACGACATCTTCTGCCCCCTGGGGTTCACACTGCCGCTGGGGGGGAAGGACGACACCTTCTGCCCCTTGGGGTTCAAACTGCCGCTGGGGGGGAAGGACGACACCTTCAGCCCCCTGGGGTTCACACTGCCGCTGGAGGGGAAGGACGACACCTTCTGCCCCCTGGGGTTCACACTGTCGCTGGGGGGGGAAGGACGACACCTTCTGCCCCCTGTAGGGCCGGTAGAGAGACCTCGGTCCCATCTCTACCTGCCATCTGGAGGTCATCCCAGGACCAGTCAATGAAGTCTGGTTCTGCTTGTCGAGTATGCACGAAGCTGAGCAGGTATTGGTAGTCCTGCTCCAGCTCCCACTCTCTCGTTACCAGGTGGGTCATGTCTTTGCTCACCTCGCCTTCGTCATCCCAGACATACATGCCCATCCGGTAGTCGTAGATGTCCCAAAACCTAGACCCCTCCGTGCTGCCAAGATCAATATCGTCCTCCAAGGCATCCCATAATAAACCCGGGCCATCATAATCATCCCCCTCCGGTAAGTCGTGTTCAGACGTCCAGGGGGTAAGTCGAACGGTATGCCACCAGGGGGCCTGGTATGCGTTGTCTAGCCAGAGCTCTCGCCATACCAGTTTCTCTAGTCTTGTCACCCACTCATCCAGGGGCTGCTCTCCCAATAGATACATCCGCATCGCCACACGCTTCTGTAGCCGCTGCTCATCACTGGGGAGACTCTCACCTCGCCGCCATTGGGCATCTTCCAGGGCATCATACCAGAGTTCCTTTCTGTCTGCATCCCTGTAGTCCGCGGCCGCCTCCTCCTCCTCATCATGAAACGCTGTCTGAAAACTAGCCGGTTCCATCCTGCTGTAGCCAGGGGCGCTGTACGGATACTAGCGTTGCCCTCAATTTGTAACTCCAAACGTTACAGGTGTCTCCGTGCTGCTGTTCCTCTTACTAGGACGCCATCCCACCACTGCCAGCCAATGTAACGGATCTACTGGCACCCCGACTGGGTACCTCCGTTGATAGACGCGTCCTAGTTTGCGTCGAGGCCTACAAGCACTGCACCGGACACCAACCCCACCACAGACTCAAAGGATAGTACATCAGGAACAAGCGTTCAGTAGTTACAGCTCAAGGGAGTATGCAAAAGCATAGCAATCCCCAGTATGATAGCGATCCCCTCCAATAACGAGACGAGGCTACGTTTTGAAGGGTCAAGTAGAACTAGAACTTTAATGACAGGGGATCTCCTTTTATGCAATGGTGCCCTCTGAAGGGCTACCCCCACATAATTATCACAGCCAATTAGATACATGGTTCAACCCCCACGTCTCCTCCCCTCAGATAACAGGTAACACAATTAAACAGACACAATTTTAACCATATTCTGGATGTACCCCAAAAACAGGGGGTACACCTTTAAGTCCAGCACCGTTCAATATCTCTCACCCAGGGGAACAACATATAAAAAAATGGCATGAATCAGACCAGGGGTTCAAAAGTTAGTAAAAGTATGTTTTTCACATAACACACAGATATTTTACATATCCCCCACACAATACACATATAGGGACAATAGGTGAGCCACACCTCCCTGGCAACTTGATATAATCAGACAGTGATTAAATCAGCCTTCTTTGTTCTTATCTGAGAATGAAAACACTTTATACAAATCGACTCCCTTATCTCTTGAGTCTCTGTAATAGAATTATCTCCCATGCCAAGGTCTGCAAAAGTCTGGCTAATATTCTGCAGAGCATAACCCAACATACATATATTAGGATCATATTTTAACCATAATAATCATAAAACAGGGTAAAACAGTGATGGGTTCCGTTACAACGTCCTAATACGTAACTAAGTTCAGGAATTGACCATTTTTATGGCTGATATTTTCCCTGACATGGACAGAAACAAATGGTCCATTCCTGTAATATTCTTCTAATCTGTATATATATTCTACCATCTTAAATTTACAATTTTAGCAATAAAGGTGCTGTAGTTCTTCAATTTGATCTCTATTCATATTTCTATATATGACATTTGATTTATGTGTATTAACCTTAAAGTAGGACACATAACAAAACTCCTCTAGTATATTTTGTATGTCCGAGCGTGAGTTCACAGGATCCCTTAACGTTGGAACTACATTGTAACGGAACCCATCACTGTTTTACCCTGTTTTATGATTATTATGGTTAAAATATGATCCTAATATATGTATGTTGGTTGATGCTCTGCAGAATATTGTCCCAGACATTTACAGCTACTTGGCATGGGAGATAATCTTGTTACAGCGACTCCGCATAAGATAAAGGAAGTCTATTGTATACAGTGTTTTCATTCTCAGATAAGAACAAAGAAGTGTAATTGAATCAATGTCTGATTGTATCAAAGTTGCCAGGGAGGTGTGACCCACCTATTGTTCTCTTTATGTGTATTGTGTGTGGCCAAATATGGGCATGGGTATTACCTGTGGCCAAAGAGATGTATATATATTTCTGTAAAGGTAAATAAAGTCAGTATTCATTTGACTCCCAAATTGTGTGTCGTCCAATATGGGAGGTCGGGGATGGTGAAACTGTAGTGCCTCGTGGGTATTTTATCGTATACCAGCGGAGATTTTGGACTGCGTGTCCCAGCTCCGTTACATACATCGTCAGCGAACATAGACATTTTATAAACTTTGTTACCTATGCTAACTCATTTGATTCCTATTGATGTTCTTATTAGTTCCGCCATTGGTTCCATAACCATTATAAAAATTAAGGGGGAAAGTGGACATCCCTGCCTAGTCCCATTATCCAGACTACACCCATCCCATTAATAATATCCATAGGACTTCTGTATAAAGCTTAAATTGTTTTTTTTTTACCAAATTGTGCTAATCCAAATGTATCTAGTACTTCATCTATGAAGTCCCAACTCAAACTGTCAAACTCCTTCTCGGCATAAAATTAGATTACTTCGTTTATTAACTAGGATCCAGGCATAGAGTTGTATATCTGCATTAATTAAATGGGTCTGTAGGTTTTTACATTTTCTGGGTCTTTATCTGTCTTCAGGATATTGAGGATTTTAATTTCTGACATTTCCTGTAGGACCTGACCTTGCTCTTTGATCTCATCTAACATTTTGGCTAGAGTGTGTTTCAGTTATGACACAAATAATTGATAACAATTTAGATCCCGGGCCTTATATTGTTCTAATATTCCTATGGCTTCCTCTACATACTGAACGGTCATATCCGCATTTAGCATGTTTTGGTCTTCTTTAGATATATGAGGAAGATCTATCTTTTCTAAGAAATGTCTTATTTCAGAGGATGATGATTTAGCTGCTTCAAAATCCTTCTCCAAATTGTACAAACTTTGATAGTAGTTTAGGAATATGTCCCCTATTTCTTTAGGTTGTGAATATAATTAATTATCTTGTCCTTTCATAATCCTATTTTGTATATTCTGTTTTTTAAGTTTATGAGCTAAGAATTTCCCCGCCTATTATCATTTTTGTAGCTATTCTGTTGAAATTTCAGTATCATATTGTCCGTTTTAATTTGGATAATGTTCTTTATCTTTAATATAGTCTGGTTAATCTGGCAATACATTTCTCTATTAAGTGATCTTTTATTTTGCAATTGCAATGTATACAGTTCTATATAAAATTCTCTTAGTGTCTTTCCTCTATTCTTTCTTTCGGCTGAAGCTTTAGTGATAAAGATACCCCTCATGTAAGCTTTATGAGTACACCAGATCAGAGTATTCAGAGTACTCTGATTTGTGTTAAAAAAAACATTCGCTTGTTCATTCGTTTTTAGAAGGGTAGGGTCTAATTTCCATCTATGATTGGAACTTTTATTTTCCCCATCTTTGATTAGTAAACAAATTAAAGCATGATCCGACCAGGATATCTCATTAATTTTCATTTTATCTGTCATCGGAAGGATCTGGTTATTAACAAGAAAATGGTCAATTCTCGTATAGGTTGAAAATCGTTTATAGAAAAAAGTATAATCTCTCTCCAAAGGTTTTAGGGGCCTCCATACATTGTAAAGGTCATTCTGCATTACCAGATCTCTACATTTCCTCGCTAGTTCTATCGAATTTGAGTCGGCAATCATTTTCCTTGCTGAAGATCTATCCATATTGGGGTCCAGCATTGCATTATAATCTCCACAAATAACTGTAACTCCCTTCTCACTTTATTAACCTTTTTCATAATTCTTTTTAGGAAGCCAGTTTGTTTTTTATTAGGGGCATAGATATTTGCAATCGAAAAAAACATATTATGAATTTTCCTTCTATATCAATTATTTTACATTCCTCTTTAATATCCAAATTTCTATTGAACAATATAGCTACCCTCTCGATTTATTTGAATAAGTTGAGTTAATGGGTTCTCCATATTTCTTACTATGCATATTTGGGACGTGGCCTGTTTTCCAGTGAGTTTCCCGGAAGCAGTTCACGTCCACTTACTTCCAGTAATACACACCTACATCTGACTGCTACATATAGCTTTAGCAGTCTTCATACAATGCTATATGTCATTGTTTAGAAATGTTAGGCTATATAGATGGATGTGGCGGTCCTCCTTAATAAAGCTCTTCCTTTAATTTAAATACATATATTTACATAATTTAGGGGTCCCCTTTAAACACTACTCAATTTCCTTTGTCTGATGTAGCTTAAGTTTTTAACATTTCCTAAAGTTTTCTACTTTACTCTCTAAGAGCTTTTCTTCTCCATAGGCCATCTTCTTCCAGTTAATTTATTTACATTAGTCATTACCCCAAATAGTGGAATTATTTTAATTGTGTTGTTGACTTAAACTGGTAATATCTCTAAATTTATAGTTCTAAAAATAAGAAACAAAAAAAATTGTATCTTTGAAATCTATTCTAGATATCTGTTATCTTAAAGGTGATGTGCATTTATCTTTTCCATTAATTTTAAGATTTTTTTTTAATATATATCCTTTTATATTTTTGGATGTCCATTTTCTTATAAATAGTGTATATGTTTATCCAATCCACTAACTTGGTTCGTCAATCTACTACTTATAGTGCTTTAACTTGTTTTAAATTAAACTCTCTCTCTAATTTATCAAATGTTTCATAAATATTGTGCAATTTAAATACAATGGTATACACTTCTTTCTCCTTTTCCTTTATCTTTCTTTTCCTCCTTTTTTTAATTTGCCCATCTTTTGCCTTTTAAAATCAAGGGGGGGGGGGGATTTAGCCAGGTAAAGCTGCTTATTAAAAAGCACAATATAGTTCCTATATTTTTTTTTGCTAATCAGTAGGCAAGGGTTACCATTTTTGTGCAATATTAGGATTATATTCAATATTGATGTCCCAGCTAGTTAATAACTCTTCACCCTCTTTTACAGCACAATTCTTATACCAGCCAGTATCTCTCAAATTCGAGAGGCCCACTGGAAAAGTCCATTTATATGTAAGTCCTTCTTTTCTCAATGCTTGTGTGATATTTACATATTCCTTACGCTTATTTAATGTAGATGAAGAAAAGTCCGAAAATATTTTTAATTTTTTTATATGGAGAATTGAAGGTCTTTAACCTATAACTGGCTTTTGTTATTTCTTCTTTAATTGGATGGAAGTGGATTTTTACAATAACATCTCTAGGTCTTTTATTTTCAAGATATACCGGTAATGATATTCTATGTACCACATCAAGTTTATTTCCAGACTGAGGAAATGTGGGTACCAGAGAGGTAAACAGGTCAGTTAAGTAGTTATTTATTTCCTCATTTGGAAATGTGTCCCGGGATGCCTCTAATCAGAAGATTGCTCCTCCTGGATCTATCTTCTCAATTAGTAATTTTGTTGTTTAAAGCCTTTATTTGATCCTCCAATTCAGTAGTATAGTTCAGAAGGGTATTATGGTCAGTTAGCAATGTATCCAGCTTAACTTCCAGATCTTCTGTCTTACTGTTAACCTCTCTGATAGCCTTGGTATTTTCCATCATTTGATTTTTCAAGTCAGTCGTTATATTAGTTTGAAATTCTTGAAATAGGTCTTTAATTTTAAAGAAGGTTAACTGTTCGTCCTCATGTGATTCTAAGTCTCTACTTAATGAACTTTCAGATAAAGTCACAGGACTGAGACTAGGGATTTTTTCACTGTACGCTTTTTCTGAATATGAAGACTCTTGTACCTTTTCTTTATTTTTTGGAGAAAAAAGGGTGAAACTGTTTTGAGGTATCTTTTTAGCGTTCACTTTATTCTTCCCAGACATGGTTGATTTGGAGGAGGCATAGATTAACTTTAACTTTAGTCTCTGGGGTCGATATTCTTACCTAGATTTTCCTTTCTTACCCCACATTTTCCTGTATATTACTCTTTTTTTTCTCTCCCTTTTTCCTTCCTTTCTTTCTCCCTTTCTTTCTTATTGTTTATAGGTATACCTTGATAGTCTACTTCTTCAAGCCATAGATATTATGCAGTTAAAGGTCAATATATAAAGGGACGAGCGACTTGCCCGTCAAAAAATCACGGTCAATAACATTTGAAGCCATGGCAATGCTGTTTGGCACACAATGTTAAGCTGCAGCCACTTTACGCGGCAAACTGACACATTTCCGGTCACGCCTCCAGAACAACTTCCTCCTGTTTCTGTACATATTTATGTCAGATAGTTGTGTAAATCTGTACAAACCCAGGGTCTTCTCTCTCTTGTGACTAACAGGACCCCAAGATGGAAATCTATATCCTGACTTAATTAATGAGGACGGAGAATATGAGAGAGATGAGAAGTCTATTCACCAGATGGAAACCCATTCAGATCCCTGTACAGGTGAGTGATAACAATAATAATGTGTTTGTGTTCATGCTTTGAGTGCTACAGGAATATTATAGGAATATATTATAAGTAATATGTGATACAAATCTGTACAAATATCATAATAATCTCTAAGTGTGAGGAATTATTTATTATTGTTTGCTATTAAACTGTGACCTCAGGACACAGACATTGCGTCATTGCCATATGTACCAACCTGCCTCAATACATGCTGCCATCCCCTAAAGGGTTATCAGAAGACTCGGGCACATGGGTAAGACTCGGGCACATGGGTAAGACTCGGGCACATGGGTAAGACTCGGGCACTTGGGTAAGACTCCGGCACTTGGGTAAGACTCAGGCACTTGGGTAAGACTCAGGCATTTGGGTAAGACTCGGGCACTTGGGTAAGACTCGGGCACTTGGGTAAGACTTGGGCACTTGGGTAAGACTCAGGCACTTGGGTAAGACAAGCACTAAAAGGACCAATACAATAAACTAGAGAGGAACACTAAGGTAGGGCAAGAAGAAGGGGCTGTGACTCTACAGTTAGGCCTCCTGATGTCTAGTGAGAAACAACCAGTGGTGTGATGCTACTGGGACAGTGTTTTTCCCCTTTTATCAAGATTCAAGTTGTTCTATTATACTCAAATACCGGCAATATTATTTTCCCATGTTCAACACGTTAGTAGCTACTAAAGTCTCAAGGCCAATAGGGACATGTAAGGTCTGGCCTAGCGGAGATGTGTAGCGCCTGCTTCTCTGAAATGCTAGTAATCCCACAGCAATATTTCCTGTGACATCCCAGGGCTGAACTGTAAATGTTCATAATCTGAGAATTTTGTCGTCTGACCCGTACTTCTAATTTACCTGTATATCTGGTTTTGAGTTTGGTGACATCTGTCTTCATTTCATCTTGTGTCTGGCTTGTCCCTACGGATCATCCTTATTACAATGGGAAGCAAAGGAGAAGCGTACCCTCACGGGGCATAAGGGAACATTTCAAAGCTGCTACGGCCTACGCCCCCCCCAAAGAAGATCAAATGGAGCAATATGGCTCCTCACATTTGGACGAGAAAGAGTGAGCCCAAGTGGGGAGGTGAACTTGTCTGCAAGATCCATGGCGGACATTGAGGCTTCTGAGAAATCAGCTTTTACTGGCTCTTAAAGATATCAGAGGAACTTCGTGATTTGGGTCAGAGAGCTCATTATCTGGAACAGGTTGTGGATCAAATTATGCACACGCAAGATGCTGACAGACTTAATATCACAGCAAATTCTAACCATGTTATATCTCTATAATATAAGTTGTAAGACTTGGAGAACAGAACTAAAAGACATAATTTGAGAATCCAGGGGATCCCCAGGGTGGTCTCTGATTTACACTCATACCTTAAATAGGTATTCTGCTCCATTCTATCTTGGATAGAGACCTGGACAAGGAGAGGGTCCTTAGGGCTCTTGGGGGCCCAGTGAACTCAACTTTACCGAAGGACGTCCTGGTCAGTTTTTAGAGACATGATTTTAATGGCTTCCAGGAAGCTAAATAATTTGCTAGGCTTTGATGAAGCTCGATTACAAATTTATGCCGACCTGGCCCCTTCGGCACTGACCAAGAGGAGGGCAGTGAGACAGGCTCTGGAAGTGCTGAGACACCCAGTTATACATCATACATTAAAATGCTGGAAATGGACTGGTAGCCACTCCACCTTGTTGCCATACACTTTGTATTTATCCCCTATTTTTACTCATCCACATGCACCCAAAGGGATCAGTGGAAAGTCAAAGCTTTGGTGGAAATCGAAAGGGTTGGATAGGCTGGGGACATGGATAAAGGATGGCAAGTTGTTGAGCAATAAGGAGATCATAGAAACCTTTGACCTGCCTCTACAAGAACACTATACATTATGTAGGCTGAGACACTTTATTTACTCAATGTTTGGATCTCATGGCCTCCCTAAGGGTACCTGGTTATCGCAGATTTGTCTCAGGAATCCCACTGCCAAGGGGATCATAGGGGGCATATATGACCTCCTCAATTCTACAGACGCATGCAAAATAGATGGATATGTTCAGGAGTGGGAGAAGGATTTGGCAGAGAGTTGGGACATAGATAAATGGGAAGTCTCCTGGAAGGGTATCTATCAGGGCTCTCTGAGCCACAATATTCTTGAAACAGCCATAAAGGTGCTACACCGTACCTACCTTACCCCGGAACCAATAGCAAAGTGGAAACACTCAAACTGTTTTAGGTGCTGTAATTCCATTGGCTCTTTTATTCATGTGTGGTGGGAGTGCCCCAGAGTCCGGAAAATTTGGGAAGGGATTTTGTTGCTGGCTTCTGACTTATTCAAAATTCCAATTTGGGAATCTATTGAGACACGCTTGTTGGGGATTCCCGGGAACTCGCCTTCACATGTGCAAAATAAACTTTTACAATTCATGTTCTTAGCTACTAAGAGGCATATAGCTAAGCAGTGGAAGCAGAAGGACTTGAATCTCCATTAATCTTGAGTAAAATAGACTTTATAGCTGCAAATGAAAGAATCACCCATTCTATAGAAGACTCTGTGAATCGTTTCATGGAAATTTGGGCCCTTTGGCTTGATTATAGGGAGCGATGGTACACATAGGAAGCTCCAGTAGATACCAACACAGACTGGTGGGGGGAAAGTTCCAGGTGGAGACCGGTCACATCAGGAGGTCCGGAGGGGGTGAGAACGGGCAGGACTACCAATCTATGGCAGTAAGTAAAAATTGTGAACTATAAAGTTTAATGGGTGTTTTTTTGTTTAGTTGAAATATAAAAAGAAAAAAAATGTTGATCTAAGATGGTTCCCATACATTGTACTCCATGATAGGGGCTATTTATGCATATTCAATGGAATCTCACAGGAGATGATGGATAATATTAAGAGGGAATCGTGTAGATCAGGATGGGAAATTAGCATAATTAAGATTACAGCCAATGGGTTAACGTTTTAGAAAAAGGACAAAATGTACCAATTATACCTGTACTGTTGATGTTAACTAGGTGTATATTCTTTCTCACCTGGTGTATAATCTGATTTCCATCTAATAAAAATTCAATGAATAAAGAAAATGTGAGCTCAGCACCTCTTGCGCACAGATGCGCCCTATGGACTCCACACGTACACTCACCCACTTATATCACTCCCAGCATCCAGTGATGTGCTCTATAGGCTCTACACGTAGTCACCCACCATTATCACTCCCTATATTGGTAGGTCACGTCAAGTGACTGATACTTTTTAAAATTATTTTAATCCAATTGATGTCACAGTCTGATTCCTTTTATCTGAAACTGAGAATGTCCCCAATCGGGTCCCTCCGGGATAGGATAGATAACAGAAAATGTGTAGGACCATTTGTCAAAAAGCAGTTTGCGGTCAACTTATGGACTTTTACACGTCTTATAACTGGTGTATCTTGTCTGCGTTCTCAGAGCCTATATATGCATTTTACCACAATTAGGACAATTACCATATGGTGCATAGGCCATACCAATTGTTTTGCAATTTTAAACTGATTCTTGTTTCTAATTTGAGTGCATAATATTGTGTTTGCGTGTGGGCCAAAGCGTGACTGCTCTCCAGCTTTTACATCTATAAGACATTTTAATTGGATTCTTCAACCATGTTTTATTATTCTGATTCTCTACTAATCGGTCCTTTAATTTAGGTGACATACTACCTTTTATTGATTATTTTTCCGACTTTCTGAAAATACAGGAGATGAATTAGCTGCGGATTGGTTTTAGTTGGCTTTATTTATACATATGAACTAATTCTTATTTTCACTGACAAGCATGTTATCGCTCTTTGTATCCAAATTGTGAAAATCTTTACAATTACTGTTTTTTTTTTGTTTCAACAGATGTGTCCAGAACCCATATGTTTGAAGAGAACAAGGTTTCCCTTCCTTCTCCAGATTGTGTAAGGGAAGACTTTAGTGTTTCACACGGTTACATGGACGCTAACCAAAGTTCTGTTAAACAACAAACAGGAGAAACATCATTTTCTTGTTCTGAATGTGGGAAATGTTTCAGTCGGGCATTTAGTGTCAATGTCCATAAGAGAACTCACACAGGAAAAAGACCATTTTCATGTTCTGAATGTGGGAAATGTTTTAGCCAGGTCTCACATCTCAATGTCCATAAGAGAATTCACACAGGAGAAAAACCATTTTCATGCTCTGAATGTGGGAAATGTTTCAGTGAAGCATCAAGTCTCAATAGACATAAGAGAACTCACACAGGGGAAAGACCATTTTCATGTTCTGAATGTGGCAAATGTTTCAGTCAGATGTCACATCTCAATGATCACAAGAGAACTCACACAAGGGAAAGACCATTTTCTTGTTCTGAATGTGGGAAATGTTTCAGTCAGGCATTTAGTCTCAATGTCCATAAGAGAACTCACACAGGAGAAAGACCATTTTCATGTTCTGAATGTGGGAAATGTTTTAGTCAGACCTCACATCTCAATGTTCATAAGAGAAGTCACACAGGAGAAAAGACCGTTTCCATGCTCTGAATGTGGGTAATGTTTCAGTACGGCATCAAGTCTTAATAGACATAAGAAAACTCCCACAGGAAATACCATCTTTTTAATTCAATCAGTTTTAACATTTCACTGGAGGAAGAGAATTTGAACAAATATGATCAATGTTTCATTCTTAAAGCAAATCCTAATGAGCATATGATGGGAACAAACATTTGGGTGTGGGAAATGTTTAAATAATGGGATCCCATAGGATTCTGACTATTCTCTGACTCTGGACATGGGAAATATTTTAACACTAGCGTACATACTATCCGATATCAGAAATGTCTACTGATGTATTGTGGGAAATGTTTCCAACAACACTTATGGTTTACAGAACATAATGGGGTTCCCTGAGGATTAGGACCATTCTCAGACCAATAGTCCAACAGCTGAAAATGTTAAACCTTTATCTTGTATGTTTGCATGGTCTGATTATGGGATAGGTTACAATAAATGTCTAATTACACATCAGGTAACTTACCTACAAGTGATGCTGTTAATTTCTTTTTTTCATAGTTAAGATACAATGGGCCCTATCACATTCTGCGATTTTGAGTAATGAAGCCTGTAATGGAGCTCGCAAAAGTTACGGCTATTAAATTGGCCTCCTTAAGCTACCTGCAAACGATCTGCGGGTTACTCCGACCCAGCTAAGCTTTTGATCTTTCAATCCCGTAAATATTACAATCGCAAATCACTATTAAATTGCTACAATTCCTCAAGCCCGCAAATGTTATCACACCTGTAAAAGGCAAATGTAGAAGAAAACCCTTAGGGTACTAGAGAGGACCTGCAATGGGGCTGACCTGTCCGTAGCACTGGAAAAGCAAATATGCCGCAGCATGGTGTACGGATTGACTGTGATACTTTTTATTGGAGAGGAAATCACAAGATACATCTCAGCTTGTGTATAAATGGTAGCAGTCTCACTATCAATGTGAAGACACGGGAGATGCAACAGAAATATAGGTTTGGATGGACCAATGGGACCACGTGTTTTGGCCACTCATATGTACTAAAAGCTCAGTCTTTATTAATCCTCAGGAAACCGTTATCCTCAGGCCGAGCATCCTTCCACTTTCACTTCTGCCCCTATCACTCTTAACTTATTGTAACGGTACCCCCACACATAAAAGGGGGTGCCAAGGCCGTTTTAGTTGATCTGCCCATCTAGTGATATAGGGACAGCTACTGCAGGACACCCATTTCCCCAAACTGGATCCAAGGGGAAAATGCTCCAAGCCTGGAACTGGAACCTCACGAATAGCTGCTAGCAGCTGAACAGGAAAAGCACCCCAAGATGCCCACACTCCTGACAGTCAGTCTGTAACAGCATACCATGAATCCCCCCAAGAACGAGACATAAGCTCTGTGTTTGAGGGTCAAGCAGTGAACTCTCTTCTTTTTTAATTAAAAAACACATTTTTAAACACTTCACATACACAGTAGGGGCAGTGACTACCTTTGGTCAACCCCCAGTGTGTTATTATACTACAGACCAGGCACAGATCAGGGTAGTTATCAGTCGCTAGCAGTGTGTTATTATACTACAGACCAGGCACAGATCAGGGTAGTTATCAGTCTCTAGCAGTGTGTTATTATACTACAGACAGACACAGATCAGGGTAGTTAGTCAGTCTCTAGCAGTGTGTTATTATACTACAGACCAGGACACAGATCAGGGTAGTTATCAGTCTCTAGCAGTGTGTTATTATACTACAGACCAGACACAGATCAGGGTAGTTTCAGTCCTAGCAGGTGTGTTATTATACTACAGACCAGACCACAGATCAGGGTAGTTATCAGTCTCTAGCAGTGTGTTATTATACTACAGGGGACCAGACACAGATCAGGGTAGTTATCAGTCCTCTAGCAGTGTAGTTATTATACTACAGACCAGACACAGATCAGGGTAGTTATCAGTTCTCTATGCAGTGTGTTATTATACTACAGACCAGACACAGATCAGGGTATGTTATCAGTCTCTAGCAGTGTGTTATTTACTACAGACCAGACACAGGATCAGTGGTAGTTATCAGTCTCTAGCAGTGTGTTAATTATACTACAGACCAGTCACAGATCAGGGTAGTTATCAGTCTCTAGCAGTGTGTTATTATACTACAGACCAGACACAATCAGGGTAGTTATCAGTCCCCTAGCAGTGTGTTATTATACTACAGACCAGACACAGATCAGGGTAGTTATCAGTCCCTAGCAGTGTGTTATTATACTACAGACCAGACACAGATCAGGGTAGTTATCAGTCTCTAGCAGTGTGTTATTATACTACAGACCAGACACAGATCAGGGTAGTTATCAGTCTCTAGCAGTGTGTTATTATACTACAGACCAGACACAGATCAGGGTATTTATCAGTCTCTAGCAGTGTGTTATATATACTACAGACCAGGCACAGATCAGGGTAGTTATCAGTCCCTAGCAGTGTGTTATTATACTACAGACCAGACACAGATCAGGGTAGTTATCAGTCTCTAGCAGTGTGTTATTATACTACAGACCAGACACAGATCAGGGTAGTTATCAGTCTCTAGCAGTGTGTTATTATACTACAGACCAGACACAGATCAGGTAGTTATCAGTCTCTAGCAGTGTGTTATTATACTACAGACCAGACACAGATCAGGGTAGTTATCAGTCTCTAGCAGTGTGTTATTATACTACAGACCAGACACAGATCAGGGTAGTTATCAGTCTCTAGCAGTGTGTTATTATACTACAGACCAGGCACAGATCAGGGTAGTTATCAGTCCCCTAGCAGTGTGTTATTATACTACAGACCAGACACAGATCAGGGTAGTTATCAGTCCCCTAGCAGTGTGTTATTATACTACAGACCAGACACAGATCAGGGTAGTTATCAGTCTCTAGCAGTGTGTTATTATACTACAGACAAGAGCACAGATCAGGGTAGTTATCAGTCTCTAGCAGTGTGTTATTATACTACAGACCAGACACAGATCAGGGTAGTTATCAGTCTCTAGCAGTGTGTTATTATACTACAGACCAGGCACAGATCAGGGTAGTTATCAGTCTCTAGCAGTGTGTTATTATACTACAGACCAGGCACAGATCAGGGTAGTTATCAGTCTCTAGCAGTGTGTTATTATACTACAGACCAGACACAGATCAGGGTAGTTATCAGTCTCTAGCAGGTGTTATTATACTACAGACCAGACACAGATCAGGTAGTTATCAGTCCCTAGCAGTGTGTTATTATACTACAGACCAGACACAGATCAGGGTAGTTATCAGTCTCTAGCAGTGTGTTATTATACTACAGACCAGGCACAGATCAGGGTAGTTATCAGTCTCTAGCAGTGTGTTATTATACTACAGACCAGACACAGATCTGGGTAGTTACAGTCTCTAGCAGTGTGTTATTATACTACAGACCAGGCACAGATCAGGGTAGTTATCAGTCTCTAGCAGTGTGTTATTATACTACAGACCAGACACAGATCAGGGTAGTTATCAGTCTCTAGCAGTGTGTTATTATACTACAGACCAGTCACAGATCAGGGTAGTTATCAGTCCCCTAGCAGTGTGTTATTATACTACAGACCAGGCACAGATCAGGTAGTTATCAGTCTCTAGCAGTGTGTTATTATACTACAGACCAGACACAGATCAGGGTAGTTATCAGTCTCTACCAGTGTTTTTCTTATACTACAGACCAGACACAGATCAGGGTAGTTATCAGTCTCTAGCAGTGTGTTATTATACTACAGACCAGACACAGATCAGGTAGTTATCAGTCCTCTAGCAGTGTGTTATTATACTACAGACCAGACACAGATCAGGGTAGTTATCAGTCTCTAGCAGTGTGTTATTATACTACAGACCAAGGCACAGATCAGGGGTAGTTATCAGTCCCCTAGCAGTGTGTTATTATACTACAGACCAGACACAGATCAGGGTAGTTATCAGTCTCTAGCAGTGTGTTATTATACTACAGACCAGACACAGATCAGGGTAGTTATCAGTCTCTAGCAGTGTGTTATTATACTACAGACCAGTCACAGATCAGGGTAGTTATCAGTCTCTAGCAGTGTGTTCTGATACTACAGACCAGGCACAGATCAGGGTAGTTATCTGTCCCTAGCAGTGTGTTATTATACTACAGACCAGGCACAGAGTCAGGGTAGTTATCAGTCCTCTAGCAGTGTGTTATTATACTACAGACCAGACACAGATTCAGGGGTAGTTATCATGTCTCTAGCAGTGTGTTTATACTACAGACCAGACACAGATCAGGGGTAGTTATCAGTCTCTAGCATGTTGTTATTATACTTACAGGACCAGACACAGATCAGGGTAGTTATCAGTGCTCTACGCGTGGTGTTTATTATACTACAGACCAGGACACAGATCAGGGTAGTTTATCAGTCTCTAGCAGTGTGTTATTATACTACAGACCAGACACAGATCAGGGTAGTTATCAGTCCCTAGCAGTGTGTTATTATACTACAGACCAGGCACAGATCAGGGTAGTTATCAGTCTCTAGCAGTGTGTTATTATACTACAGACCAGACACAGATCAGGGTAGTTATCAGTCTCTAGCAGTGTGTTATTATACTACAGACCAAGGCACAGATCAGGTAGTTATCAGTCCTCTAGCAGTGTGTTATTATACTACAGACCAGACACAGATCAGGGGTAGTTATCAGTCCTCTAGCAGTGTGTTATTATACTACAGACCAGGCACAGATCAGGGTAGTTATCAGTCTCTAGCAGTGTGTTATTATACTACTGACCAGACACAGATCAGGGTAGTTATCAGTCTCTAGCAGTGTGTTATTATACTACAGACCAGACACAGATCAGGGTAGTTATCAGTCTCTAGCAGTGTGTTATTATACTACAGACCAGACACAGATCAGGGTAGTTATCAGTCCCCTAGCAGTGTGTTATTATACTACAGACCAGGCACAGATCAGGGTAGTTATCAGTCCCCTAGCAGTGTGTTATTATACTACAGACCAGGCACAGATCAGGGTAGTTATCAGTCTCTAGCAGTGTGTTATTATACTACAGACCAGACACAGATCAGGGTAGTTATCAGTCCCCTAGCAGTGTGTTATTATACTACAGACCAGGCACAGATCAGGGTAGTTATCAGTCCCTAGCAGTGTGTTATTATACTACAGACCAGACACAGATCAGGGTAGTTATCAGTCTCTAGCAGTGTGTTATTATAATACAGACCAGAAACACAGATCAGGGTAGGTATCAGTCTCTAGCAGTGTGTTTATTATACGTACAGACCAGAACACAGATAAGTGTTAGTTTATCAGTCTCTAGCATGTGTTGTTATTATACTACAGACCAGACACAGATCAGGGTATAGTTATACAGTGCTCTAGGCAGTGTGTTATTATACTACAGACCAGGACACAGATCGGGCAGGTTATCAGTCTCTAGCAGTGTGTTATTAGTACTTACAGACCAGGACTACAGATCAGAGGTAGTTATCAGTCTCTAGCAGTGTGTTATTATACTACAGTACCAGACACAGGATCAGGGTAGTTATAAAGTCTCTTCTAGCAGTGTGTTAAGTTATACTAGCAACCAGACACAGATCAGGGTAGTTCATCAGTCTCTAGCAGTGTGTTTATATATACTCTACAGACCAGACACAGTATCAGGGTAGTTATCAGTCTCTAGCAGTGTGTTATTATACTACAGACCAGACACAGATCAGGGTAGTTATCAGTCTCTAGCAGTGTGTTATTATACTACAGACCAGACACAGATCAGGGTAGTTATCAGTCTCTAGCAGTGTGTTATTATACTACAGACCAGACACAGATCAGGGTAGTTATCAGTCTCTAGCAGTGTGTTATTATACTACAGACCAGACACAGATCAGGGTAGTTATCAGTCTCTAGCAGTGTGTTATTATACTACAGACCAGACACAGATCAGGGTAGTTATCAGTCTCTAGCAGTGTGTTATTATACTACAGACCAGACACAGATCAGGGTAGTTATCAGTCTCTAGCAGTGTGTTATTATACTACAGACCAGACACAGATCAGGGTAGTTATCAGTCTCTAGCAGTGTGTTATTATACTACAGACCAGGCACAGATCAGGGTAGTTATCAGTCTCTAGCAGTGTGTTATTATACTACAGACCAGACACAGATCAGGGTAGTTATCAGTCTCTAGCAGTGTGTTATTATACTACAGACCAGACACAGATCAGGGTAGTTATCAGTCTCTAGCAGTGTGTTATTATACTAACAGACCAGACACAGATCAGGGTAGTTATCAGTCTCTAGCAGTGTGTTATTATACTACAGACCAGACACAGATCAGGGTAGTTATCAGTCTCTAGCAGTGTGTTATTATACTACAGACCAGACACAGATCAGGGTAGTTATCAGTCTCTAGCAGTGTGTTATTATACTACAGACCAGGCACAGATCAGGGTAGTTATCAGTCTCTAGCAGTGTGTTATTATACTACAGACCAGACACAGATCAGGGTAGTTATCAGTCTCTAGCAGTGTGTTATTATACTACAGACAGCAGATCAGGGTAGTTATCAGTCTCTAGCAGTGTGTTATTATACTACAGACCAGACACAGATCAGGGTAGTTATCAGTCTCTAGCAGTGTGTTATTATACTACAGACCAGACACAGATCAGGGTAGTTATCAGTCTCTAGCAGTGTGTTATTATACTACAGACCAGACACAGATCAGGGTAGTTATCATACTCTAGCAGTGTGTTATTATACTACAGACCAGACACAGATCAGGGTAGTTATCAGTCTCTAGCAGTGTGTTATTATACTACAGACCAGACACAGATCAGGGTAGTTATCAGTCTCTAGCAGTGTGTTATTATACTACAGACCAGACACAGATCAGGGTAGTTATCAGTCTCTAGCAGTGTGTTATTATACTACAGACCAGACACAGATCAGGGTAGTTATCAGTCTCTAGCAGTGTGTTATTATACTACAGACCAGACACAGATCAGGGTAGTTATCAGTCTCTAGCAGTGTGTTATTATACTACAGACCAGACACAGATCAGGGTAGTTATCAGTCTAGCAGTGTGTTATTATACTACAGACCAGACACAGATCAGGGTAGTTATCAGTCTCTAGCGGTGTTATTATACTACAGACCAGACACAGATCAGGGTAGTTATCAGTCCCTAGCAGTGTGTTATTATACTACAGACCAGACACAGATCAGGTAGTTATCAGTCTCTAGCAGTGTGTTATTATACTAAAAGACCAGACACAGATCAGGTAGTTATCAGTCTCTAGCAGTGTGTTATTATACTACAGACCACACAGATCAGGGTAGTTATCAGTCTCTAGCAGTGTGTTATTATACTACAGACCAGACACAGATCAGGGTAGTTATCAGTCTCCTAGCAGTGTGTTTTATACTACAGACAGACACAGATCAGGGTAGTTATCAGTCTCTAGCAGTGTGTTATTATACTACAGACCAGACACAGATCAGGGTAGTTATCAGTCTCTAGCAGTGTGTTATTATACTACAGACCAGACACAGATCAGGGTAGTTATCAGTCCCTAGCAGTGTGTTATTATACTACAGACCAGACACAGATCAGGGTAGTTATCAGTCTCTAGCAGTGTGTTATTATACTACAGACCAGGCACAGATCAGGGTAGTTATCAGTCTCTAGCAGTGTGTTATTATACTACAGACCAGACACAGATCAGGGTAGTTATCAGTCTCTAGCAGTGTGTTATATACTACAGACCAGACACAGATCAGGGTAGTTATCAGTCTCTAGCAGTGTGTTATTATACTACAGACCAGGCACAGATCAGGGTAGTTATCAGTCCCTAGCAGTGTGTTATTATACTACAGACCAGACACAGATCAGGGTAGTTATCAGTCTCTAGCAGTGTGTTATTATACTACAGACCAGACACAGATCAGGGTAGTTATCAGTCTCTAGCAGTGTGTTATTATACTACAGACCTGACACAGATCAGGGTAGTTATCAGTCTCTAGCAGTGTGTTATTATACTACAGACCAGACACAGATAGGGTAGTTATCAGTCTCTAGCAGTGTGTTATTATACTACAGACCAGACACAGATCAGGGTAGTTATCAGTCTCTAGCAGTGTGTTATTATACTACAGACCAGACACAGATCAGGGTAGTTATCAGTCTCTAGCAGTGTGTTATTATACTACAGACAGACACAGATCAGGGTAGTTATCAGTCTCTAGCAGTGTGTTATTATACTACAGACCAGACACAGATCAGGGTAGTTATCAGTCCCTAGCAGTGTGTTATTATACTACAGACCAGGCACAGATCAGGGTAGTTATCAGTCCCCTAGCAGTGTGTTATTATACTACAGACCAGACACAGATCAGGGTAGTTATCAGTCTCTAGCAGTGTGTTATTATACTACAGACCAGCACAGATCAGGGTAGTTATCAGTCCTAGCAGTGTGTTATTATACTACAGACCAGACACAGATCAGGGTAGTTATCAGTCTCTAGCAGTGTGTTATTATACTACAGACCAGACACAGATCAGGGTAGTTATCAGTCTCTAGCAGTGTGTTATTATACAGACCAGCACAGATCAGGGTAGTTATCAGTCTCTAGCAGTGTGTTATTATACTACAGACCAGCACAGATCAGGGTAGTTATCAGTCTCTAGCAGTGTGTTATTATACTACAGACCAGACACAGATCAGGGTAGTTATCAGTCTCTAGCAGTGTGTTATTATACTACAGACCAGACACAGATCAGGGTAGTTATCAGTCTCTAGCAGTGTGTTATTATACTACAGACCACACAGATCAGGGTAGTTATCAGTCTCTAGCAGTGTGTTATTATACTACAGACCAGACACAGATCAGGTAGTTATCAGTCTCTAGCAGTGTGTTATTATACTACAGACCAGCCACAGATCAGGGTAGTTATCAGTCTCTAGCAGTGTGTTATTATACTACAGACCAGGCACAGATCAGGGTAGTTATCAGTCTCTAGCAGTGTGTTATTATACTACAGACCAGACACAGATCAGGGTAGTTATCAGTCTCTAGCAGTGTGTTATTATACTACAGACCAGACAAGATCAGGGTAGTTATCAGTCTCTAGCAGTGTGTTATTATACTACAGACCAGACACAGATCAGGGTAGTTATCAGTCTCTAGCAGTGTGTTATTATACTACAGACCAGGACACGATCAGGGTAGTTATCAGTCTCTAGCAGTGTGTTATTATACTACAGACCAGACACAGATCAGGGTAGTTATCAGTCCCTAGCAGTGTGTTATTATACTACAGACCAGACACAGATCAGGGTAGTTATCAGTCCCCTAGCAGTGTGTTATTATACTACAGACCAGACACAGATCAGGGTAGTTATCAGTCTCTAGCAGTGGTTATTATACTACAGACCAGGACACAGATCAGGTAGTTATCAGTCCCTAGCAGTGTGTTATTATACTACAGACCAGACACAGATCAGGGTAGTTATCAGTCTCTAGCAGTGTGTTATTATACTACAGACCAGGACAAGATCAGGGTAGTTATCAGTCCTAGCAGTGTGTTATTATACTACAGACCAGACACAGATCAGGGTAGTTATCAGTCTCTAGCAGTGTGTTATTATACTACAACCAGACACAGATCAGGGTAGTTATCAGTCTCTAGCAGTGTGTTATTATACTACAGACCACGGCAGATCAGGGTAGTTATCAGTCTCTAGCAGTGTGTTATTATACTACAGACCAGACACAGATCAGGGTAGTTATCAGTCCCCTAGCAGTGTGTTATTATACTACAGACCAGACACAGATCAGGGTAGTTATCAGTCTCTAGCAGTGTGTTATTATACTACAGACCAGACACAGATCAGGGTAGTTATCAGTCTCTAGCAGTGTGTTATTATACTACAGACCAGACACAGATCAGGGTAGTTATCAGTCTCTAGCAGTGTGTTATTATATACTACAGACCAGACACAGATCAGGGTAGTTATCAGTCTCTAGCAGTGTGTTATTATACTACAGACCAGACACAGACAGGGTAGTTATCAGTCTCTAGCAGTGTGTTATTATACTACAGACCAGACACAGATCAGGGTAGTTATCAGTCTCTAGCAGTGTGTTATTATACTACAGACCAGACACAGATCGGTAGTTATCAGTCTCTAGCAGTGTGTTATTTATACTACAGACCAGACACAGAAGGGTAGTTATCAGTCCCTTAGCAGTGTGTTTTATACTACAGACCAGCACAGATCAGGGTAGTTATCAGTCTTAGCAGTGTGTTATTATACTACAGACCAGGACACAGATCAGGGTAGTTATCAGTCTCTAGCAGTGTGTTATTATACTACAGACAGACACAGATCAGGGTAGTTATCAGTCTCTAGCAGTGTGTTATTATACTACAGACCAGACACAGATCAGGGTAGTTATCAGTTCTAGCAGTGTGTTATTATATACAGACCAGGAACAGATCAGGGTAGTTTTCAGTCTCTAGCAGTGTGTTATTATTACAGTACCAGACACAGATCAGGGTAGTTATCAGTCTCTAGCAGTGTGTTATTTACTACAGACCAGACACAGATCAGGTAGTATCAGTCTCTAGCAGTGTGTTATTATTAATACAGACCAGACACAGATCAGGGTAGTTATCAGTCACTAGCAGTGTGTTATTATACTACAGACCAGCACAGATCAGGGTAGTTATCAGTCTCTAGCAGTGTGTTATTTATATACAGACCAGACACAGATCAGGGTAGTTATCAGTCCTAGCAGTGTGTTATTATACTACAGACCAGGCCACAGAGTCAGGGTAGTTATCAGTCTCTAGCTGTGTGTTATTATCTACCAGGACACAGATCAGGGTAGTTATCAGTCCTAGCAGTGTGTTATTTACTACAGACCAGACACAGATCAGGGTAGTTATCAGTATCTAGCAGTGTGTTATTATACTACGACCAGGCACAGATTCAGGGTAGTTTATCAGTCTCCTAGCAGTGTGTTATTATACTACAGACCAGGACACAGATCAGGGTAGTTATCAGTCTCTTGCAGTGTGTTATTATACTACAGACAGCACAGATCAGGGTAGTTATCAGTCTTAGCAGTGTGTTATTATACTACAGACCAGGACACAGATCAGGGTAGTTATCAGTCTCTAGCAGTGTGTTATTATACTACAGAGACAGATCAGG